>OX388310.1:9680463-10280463 GCA_947579605.1 Athripsodes cinereus
AAAGATGGTTGCTGTTAGTTGACATCTATGCTCAACAGATGTCGAATATGACGGTTTGAAACAGGAATTGGTGGGATTGGTGAACGTACCATGGGTAAAGTGCACTTAAACCAGCCTAAGCCGATTCGTAAGCATCGGGACACCTTTCCTGTTTCATACAAAAGGGAGTTTGCACAGTCTGTTGGTTGTGCGGATGAGGTGTCTGTTGGGTGATTTTCTTAATATATATATATATCTTGCTAAAAAATCACAATGAAAAAAATGATAAATGAACCATACATAGAAGAGGGTTTTATTTTATTGATATCACAATCCACTAATAAATTTTGCTTTATGATAAATCTGGTTTCCAAATGTAGTCGAATAACTTTTAAACTAAACTATATCCTTGTTATAAAATTGTAGTTGGGTACGAGCTATGTTTAATTTTAACTGTTTATTGGTTATGCTCTATACATAAAATAAAAACAAAATTTTCACACCCATGTTTTTTTTTGCTTATACGATATCAAAAAAAAATTAATATAAAAGTAAAATATTGTTACATAGCTTGCATTTTCATTTTTTATTGTTCCTACTACTAAGAACACTAGCACCCTTGAAGCAAAGACGAAAAAGCCAGCTTTCTTTTCTTAAGAGTCTCTGCGCCAGTTGAGTCACTTCTTCCCGTTAGGTATATTCTTAATGCTCTGATGTTGTAACAATTGAAAACGAAAGAGGGACACATAGACCATCGAAAATCTACGGAAGAAAAAAATTGTGTAATGTTTGTAAAATTAATTTAGTCGATGCGTCTAGATATCGTTGCCAGTGTACATCACTTGAACCGTAGGCACCTACAGGAGAGTATTTACCTATACAGTATTATTGTTAACATATCAATTACATGCGTATCCTCGCCTGCTATTGTTAACCGATCCTATTATTTAATATTATTTAATAAACTTGTGTGTTATGAAGAAATAATAATATTATTGTTATCAAATATAAGTTGTATCACTATGTATAAAGATGTTAAGACAATACACGGTACAAAATTGTTTCTAGAGTCATTCTTGAAAGCGCTTACTCAATATAAGAGCATACACCATGGAAACTGCTTATGTAATAGGATTTACGATGGCATATAACTTCAGATATAAAAACGTATATTTATTTATTCGGTAAACCTACTAAGTTCTCCGGATCCTATATAACGATAAAAAATGATAGATGCCATCTAATCTGAAAGTCTCATTTTTGCGGCGCGTAGAAGAGGACCTGTCTTTATTTCACAATAATATGTCTACAAGCTAGCCCATGTGTGTATAAATCTTTAATGGTAGATATGTATTGGAGGATGGATGAAGTTGTTTTGGTAAAGGATTATAGGAAAAAATAGAAATATACAAAATTCGTTTTACTTTAATTTTATGCTTATTTATATGAGTGATATTATTTTCCGCATGAAACGCTCGTAATTATTTATACCTAAAGCCTTTGAATGGAGCATTCTGCTTTATGGCTGTGAGACGTGGACCATCAGCAAGAGTGAAAGCGGACGGTTGGCGGCCTTTGAGATTTGGTGCTACAGACGCATGCTGAAGATCCATTGGTCGGAACACGTCGAAAACGAACAAGTATTAACCAGGGTAGGCGAAAAAAGGCAACTTTTTAAGAGAATCGGCCAACAACGAGCTAACTGGATTGGCCACAACATAAGGCACCCAGGACTACTCATCGCCATCGCGGAGGGTAAGAACGAGGGGACAAATGGCAGAGGCCGACCAAGAGACGCGTATATGGACCAACTGAAGAGGGACATGAACTGTGGCTCATACGTAGTGCTGAAAAGACTGGCTGAGAATAGAGACGAATGGAGAAGAAAAACCAAACTCGTTGCAGACCAATCTAATGGATTGTTACTCATTATATATACACTAAATAATATAGTTGATGACATTTTTCATATTATGAATTGATTAATAGTTTATTCCTACCTCGTCTTTATATTAAGGTTCATTTTGCTGCGAAACACCTCATTATTGTTTTTTTAATACATAAGTCATTGTTAAAACTTGTTCCATATTGGCCTTAATCACTCGCAAACGAGTGGATGGCCTTGAGAAGAATAGAATAAAATAGTGTATCCCTATTTTTTGTATTGAAAATAGTGAGTGAAAATTAGAGAGTCAGAAGTAGAAAGATGAAAGTAAGCAGTGTTATTTCCACGATACATTCAAGGTTCTGTTTCTTGCTCTTTGTATAAATTATAAATAAGTACATCATTATTTTATTCTTCATCAATAATAGTTTTCTTTATAAAATACTTTCCCGATAACCCCCTTCATGAATATTCATTTTCACGTACTTACAATATTTCCTTTTCTCTCTGCCTTTGAAATGTTTATTGTATTACGGGTCTAATAAATGTCTATCGGTTTTTGTTGTTTCTTACATTCCCGAGGTGTTATAAAACCTTCGTTTTCCATTTAAGTAAATAAATTTTGTTAGTTTGAGGACTGAAAAGGGTGAAGTGGGTATTATTAGACGAGCATTGAAATTAAAAACAAAAAAGAAAAACGAAAAAAGAAACATTAAATACCGAGAAACAATAACAAAATTATTTCGTAGATGAGGCGAGAAGTGGGAGGGCTTTAAACCACTTGAGAATATTGTTTTTTCATGAAATTCGATTTGAGAAAAAGGACAAAAGTACACGAGTTTGGTAAACAAACATAGAAATAAAGTTGTGGAAACCAATTCTCTGATCAAATACAAGAAAAGAATTTTGTCATTATGTAAATATTACGTTTGTTTTCAGGTAAATTTCAAATTAGATAACTTTAACAAGGTATTTATTTACTTTAAGAGAATTTTGAAGTGATTACTTGCATAGGTTGGTAGGTACCTAGAACTACTTTTTAGAAATTTTATAAAAGTATGTACCTACTTACAAAATATATTGGAGTATAGGATTGATAGGTTATTTATCCTATTAAACACATAAAAAAAATATATAATATCAATGGTAAAAGTTGGAATAATTTATTGGAAAATGAGGAACATCTAGAATCTAGATTATGGGTTACTTTGAATATAGAAAGAACACCAGTCTTTTGACTGATTATAATATGATATCCTTCGATAATGATATTTGAGTGTGAGATATATGATGGGAATATGTGATACGGTTTATCAGAATTGCTCGAGATTTGTTTGCTTGTTCTTGTTCACGAAAAAAACATCAAAGAGTTGTGGAATTGTATTAATAAAAAAAATATCCAAATAAGACATTATAAAACTATTTAATTAGATCGTTGGTGTGCATTGTCCATATATATACCATGATATGGCTATGTAATGTAGTGATGTTCCTGTTCGTAGAAATAAAATAAGTATATTAGGTACCTTATTTTAATCTTTTATTGTGACATTGTTTTCTCGATAAATTCCTTTGCATGACGTAACATTTTTTTAAACGACCATTTCCAAGGTTCTGTGTAGCAATTTATATAAATGAGACCATCCAATGACCCGTCGCTAACAAACAGTTTTCTTTCACATTCACACACGTACATACTTTTATATATGTCGTAAAGTCTTCCATCTTCTTTGTAGTTTTTATCCATCAAGTTTTTCCAATATACTTGAATTGCTGCCCCGACGACATTTGATGGACCGTCCACGCCTTCTAATAAAAATTTCTCTCACATACTCTTGCATTTTTTTCTTTGTATTTTGATATTCTGCTCTTCTATAGACAATGTTTCTTTGTGCTATTACGATGTAGAATAATATTCATTGCTACATAAGTAAGTCGTATAGTATCTAAGATAAGGACTGTACTTTACGTCTATACATGCTTTTTATCGAATTTGGGTCAGGAATATATCCTTAGGCATCCCATTAAGCGAAAATTTATTCTTTAAAACGATGAAGCATGAAATTTGAGGAATTCTTTAAATAGAACCGACAGAATATTGCGCGATAAAAAACATATATAAAACGAAACTTCGTTTTATTTAGGTACATTTCTGGTTACATAAAAAATGTTTATAACTTAGTACTATTATAAAAAATTAATAAAATAAAATTGAAATTTGGATATTAGTGAAATATCTAAATACTGTAGATCGATGCAAAGAAATGTACGCAATAAAAAACATTTTTGAAGAAATGTTTAACATTTTATGCACAAAAATAATGTCTTACAACTCAAATCAAGAAATTTTAATAAACCAGTTAGTATACATATTAGTATATGAATCGGTCATTTGAGAAACAACATAAGTCAGTCAATACAAACTTTTCAGAAATCACAAAAAACTGTTTGTTATAAAATTTTGAATAAAATGTTGATATCTTACTCAAATCAAAATGTTACTTACAGTATATTCTTTTATTATAAACCTTTATCTTATGTCAAAATATTTTATTTGTATATTAATTTGTTAATTTAAAACCTTTGACTTAAACTGTTTCTCAAATGAACAACATTTCAGGGAAAATAAACATTTTCATCCCAGATTATTTATTAAACAACCAAAAATCACTATTTTTCATCATTTTCACTCACGTTAGTGGTTGGCGTAAAGTGTCAGCTGTGAATCGACACGGAAAAATTTAGTGTAGTAACAACATATGTCACTGACTTGTGTTGTTTTTCTATTGATTGGCCAAGTTAATCAGCTCAATTTCTATCAAATAGGTAAAAATTACGTGGTTTCTAAATGAAATAACGTGCGTTTCAAGAAAAAGGACCCAAATAAAAAAAAAACATTTTCGCTAAAAACCTGACTTGTGTTGTTTCTCAAATGACTGATTCATATTCTTATATTATGAAGTACTAGTGTAGGTAGTTAGTTTAACAAAGGAACATTTTAATGAAATGTTAGTAAATCTGTAAGCCGTATTATTTTTCGACTCTTATTAACATTACATACAAACATGCATTCGTATATAAATTCTATATCAGGATGAGCAAATTAAAGTCAGTCGATAAAATGTGTTATTTATGCAGATTGGTACAACAAATATTATTGGAGAGTTTCAAAATATTTTCATCAGAGTTGTCCCCACACCGCGCATCGGACTGAAACATGTTTGATAAAATAGTAAACGCTTTGACCGCAAAACCATATGAGGAAAATTTACATAACTAAACACCACCAATATATTCATCCAGGGAATTGCAATGCATAATCAATAATAATTATTCATTGATTATTATAACAAACAATCCATTTTGCATCACAGTAAAATGACGTCGAAACATGATTTACATGAAAACTAGTTTACACCTGGCTTAACTTAATAACGAATAAAGATTATAGAGAAATATATTGAAAAAAAAACCCATTTCAAATCCGCATACCGTGGTGAATCAAATTGGAAGATTTTATTATAGATTATAGATTGTTAATTTAATTTAACCTTAATGTCATACATTATGAAAATGTTATATTTAATAACATTAGATTATGGGTTAGTTGGAAGATATCGAGCTTCCGCGATAAACTCGCAAATTGCACAAATTTATTTGTCTGGTTCTACAATGTTTATATTTTATTAATGTTTGTTTTTTTGTGCAATAAAGATTTTTATTATTATTATTATTATTACCTATTTTCATTATTATTAATTGTAAATAAAACACTTATTTATAGTATATCCATAGAGACTTTTTTATTGGACGCAAGCCGGCTTTCAAGAGCTTCCGCTCTCATCATCAGGCTGGCGAAAAGGGAGCGGAAGCTCTTGAAAGCCGGCTCGCGTCCAATAGAAAAGTCACTGTGGATATACTTTAAATAAGTGTTTTATTTATAATTAATTCAACATGAATTTCCACCAAGTACCGTCGGTTGAAAATATCAACTTTTTCATTATTATTAGAAAATATTTAAAAAGAGAGAATATGTTATATCTATTTTTGAAAACTTTGAATATTTCCCCATTTTTCCTTCTATTGTATTGCTTCGTTTGATCGTAAACACAAGTTCAAAAAGTATAACAATATGGATAGTTAATTTATATTCCTACAGCGTCTCGCACAGCGCACTTAGCTAACACTCATGAAGTAATATGTACAAGAAAGACACTTCTCTCTACAGTATATTTAATACAATCCGAGCATAATTTTTTTCGAGCTTTGTGTATTCCGACAGGTAAGGAATCGATGCACGTATGTAGCAAGTTTAGAATTTTTCAAAGAATTTGATGAAAGCACGTTGGAATACTTAAAGGGAAATAAATTAAACAAAAGTTTTTTTCTTCTATTTGATTTATTAACGAGATAGACGTCTTTCATCTTATTAGGACATTGTCAATCTTGACAATTATCCATGATTATTAGGACATTGTCAATCTTGACAATTATCCATGATTATTAGGACATTGTCAATCTTGACAATTATCCATGATTATTAGGACATTGTCAATCTTGACAATTATCCATGATTATTAGGACATTGTCAATCTTGACAATTATCCATTTGACAATGTCCTAACAAGATGAAAGACGTCTCTCTCATAAATAAATCGAGTAGTAGAATAAAACAATTGTTTTATTTATTTCGCTATGGAATTCTACTACCTAAATACTGACACAATGAATAAATGGAATACTTAAATACACAAAACAGAAAAAATGCATCAAGTACCGTTGAAAATTGTACCTGAAGGCGAAACTAAAACCTTCCTCAAAATAAAAGAAAACTGCTAATACTATTGTTATATCCGACAAAGTAACACTATAAATGGAGTAATATTAGCATTGTCCCGATTCATACATGGTCATGAATATATGACGACAAAGTTTTATTCCATTTCAGTGTGTATAGTCGGGCAGAGACTTGACTCGTGCCTTTGCATAGGGTACGAGACTCGACTCGTCACTAGAATATGCAGTTTAGATTGGGCGAAAATACGTTATGTTTTGACATTGGCTCCCGTATCTTGCCAGCACAATCTTACATTGTGCCCGACACAACACTGTATACGAGGAGTATCGCATATTATGAATAGCTTATGATGTTATTTTCGTCCGAAAACCACGCGGAAATCCAACGTGCATTCCATGAACGAAAGATCATGTGATTTCATACGGAAGATAATATTACGTGGAAGTTTTTTCTCCATTTCACTGCGGGCAGGTGGGATTTGGTTCACACCTTTTCATATGTTACCAGACCCAGCTCGTCGCCGTTTTTGGAGTTCTCTCCGTACATTAGTCTATTGAAAGGAATTTTTAGTTTAGCCTTGAGAGAGACCGTTGGCTTCTGCTTATGCTCGGGCGTTGGCAGGCTTCGATGATCATCAATTCGCTCACGACAGTCGGCAGATATATCTCTTGGGTGTGTGGTGGATCTTTCTTCAATATCTCTTGTAACCTACTTTTCATTCAGCACTCAAATAGTATCATTCTTGCTCAAATAATGACCAGTATTCATATAAATAACCAATGATTTTACAAGTTGATAAAAATTACATGATCTTTGAAATGTACTCCTGTGAAATTTGCTTTATGTATCAACTTTTTCCGCATTGACATAGATTTGTAAGAATGAGTATTAAAGTAATCAGCACTGGGTAATTTGATTAAATTTACTAACTTCAATGTTACAAAAGAAATTTTTAAAATGTTAGTAGCTACTTGAATCCTCGAAGGTGAAAGATTGACTCTGCTCAAAGTTTATAACTGTTTATCTTTGGAGTATCTTTAAGTAAGAAAACATTATTACTTATAATAACGTATAATAATATCATAATATTGTAAACAGCGTACTTGGTAGCGAATTGTTTTTCTTCATTTCAAGCTCGATCTTTTGTTTTCACGTTTTCGTGGAGTAGAAAGAGAGAGTTTAATAATTAACGTCCAAATTAATAAAATAACGTAATATTTTAGAACACTATATTATGAAAAAGGTTGTTTATTAGAGTTTAAAGTCTGTTTCAATTCCAATCACAATTTAATCTGAAGACATGTACAAACTTTGAGAATTTATTTTTATAAATTCGATTTTATTTTGTTTACAACGAAGGATCATCATTTTCAGCGTTTTAAGATTAACTATATTACTAACAAAAAACTGTGATGGCTAACTTTTTATTTTTAATTCTTTATTTTACTAAAGTAAAATTACATTTTGCATAATTACATTACGTAAAAGTATCTATTGGGTATATAAATAAATTAATCGCATATTTACACTCCTCCCGAGAGCATAGAGCAGACAGCTTCCCTGTGCCACGTGGGTCACTTCTTCTCACGATATTCTTGCCGATTTGATGTCGTTATTAAAGGAACAGTGTTGTTTAAAAGTGGACTGTTGTTTGTCGCGTCGGAAACATTGTGGAGGAAAGAAAAATGTTTTTTTTCGACAACATTGGACATTCTCAAAACGCAACCCGAGCATTATCATTATAAGATAATCTTTTAGGTTTGACTATTCATATTATGTATCTTATCCATTAACGTATTATGAATGGGGAGTAGAGTACTATATAAGTTAGTCATAGACTTTCAACACATTTTCTTCCACATAAGCTTTACCATATGTAAGTGCTTAGTGATTTCCATAAATGACAAAACAGCACAATATATTTAACAGTTTATTGTAGTAAGTTTAACCCTTTCAGTGTAACTATGTTGACACTCATTATAACACCGGGTCGGTAATGCTATAAATTCCAACTTGGAATGGGTAAACTGCAGAGGGAATGCAATTTGGGGAAGTAAATGGGGCGCATCGAAACATTTCTGTACACAACATCAAGTAGTATATTTAGCACTAAAATTGTTATAATGTAGACATTCATATGAATGTTATATTCCAATTCTACGATATGAGCATCGGAATGAAAAGATTTTTGATAAAGTATTCATTCATTCGTAATAAACACGCTTTGTTATTTATGTACTTACTAACAATACTTTTCTTTAAATGTTAGTTAACTGATATCATTTCAATCAAAGATATTGTGTGTGCGCGATTATTGCTTTGATTGTCAATTTCGAAGTTGTTTGTATTCTAAATGATAACATGGTTTGCCTTAGATTTTTTTCAGTAAATAACTTTTTATCTGGTCTTAGTGTAAGAATACAGCGGATATTGTGTAGAATTTAATATAAGATACCTTTTGGTTGTCAGGACTTGTGTTCATAATTTAATTTTTCCTTTGTCAGTCTTGCAAGGGGGCGCCGTTATTAATATCTTAATTAAACCCAATCCCGAATTTATACGCCCTCGCAAAGTAATCTTGTTATTATTTCAGGTAAAATTAACATGACCTACTGAGAGATTCTTCCGACGGGTTCAGAGAAATTCCAAACATTTTCTTGTGTCCAATAACCTTTACAATTACATATTTACAACACAATTATTGTGTCTCTTGAATCTTTCCTTTGTAATCGAGTCTCAAAATTGATATATGTACCATCGTTTATATTGTGAATGAAGTCATTCAAATTTCTCTCCTGTTTTCATTCTTCAATGCTCCTCTTGGAAATAATAGGACCAAAATTAGCAGCCTCCTTGAGTCACCTTTTCTTTCAATATTTCCGAGGCTTTGGTTTTGCTGTTACAAGTACGGTGTATTGTGAAAAAAAAAGTCGAACAGACTGTTTAGAACCTAGTTGACAAAGAATGATGTTATGTATGTCAATTTTTTTGTTCTTGGATATGAGTGAAAATATAATCCATTGATGACTATTTTCTTCTAGTATTATAGACCTCCAGGTCTTATTGTAGAGTGCTTTGACGCACAGTATCATTTCTTAGCCCGCATATACAAGATATTACGTATGACTAAACTAGATACCTGACTGAGCACTTGAATAGTCTTCATCTTCTTCTGAATGACAATCTACTGTAAATATAAAACTAAACATTACTCGTGGACTTATTTATTATCATCTTGCGCGTGGTTTAGAATATATAAGTATGTCGGATATGAGTAATCTACAAAGCCATAAGGTGTGAATTATGCTACAATGTGCTCATCCCCCGTGACCACTTGATACGGTTGATATCCACTAGATAATATTATGCATATAGCGGCTACGTTAACTTCCTATCATACACCGAAGATTGCATGTTACATATTATAATAAAAAATAGACTGTACTAAAAACCTTTAGTAACGTGAATAAAAGTAGTACATAAATCCATACCATCATTTCCAATAAATGGGTTAGCCAATAGGATCACCACAAATAGTACCTAAATGTTTACAATATTTTCTCTTGGGTCGACATGTTCAATGTTATAGGTAGGTACTATAGTGGTGTTCACACGAGACGACATAGAGACCGTACGATTTCGCTTACCTTAAAAAACAAATTTCGACGAATGTCTATTGATCGTGAAACCTGTTCATACAGTCCACCGACATAGATTCAATACGACGGTCACGCTTTGATTTTGATGTAGTTATAAAAATAGCGAACTTCGCCTTTTAATTAAGGAAAAAAATATCACATATTAACAAAAAATATAACAGCTTTCACGAAAGGGAACTGCAGGGCTACTCTTGACACAATCTAAATACGATCTTAATCAAGTCTTGATCTTGATCATACGACGCACGAAGTGACTATTGGCCAAAAATACACGCTACCGATCTCACGGTAGCGGTAGCGCGGTGTTTTTGACCATAGTCCCTTCGTGCGTCGTACGATCAAGATCAAGACTAGATTAAGATCGTGTTTAGATTTTGTCAAGAGATACCCTGCTGCTTATATTTTTTTTTATCATAAATTGCATGCGCGGATCAGAAAACCACCAAACAAAAGTTGAAAGGTAATCAACTTGAGACGATATGTGCTCAATTACTTATTTTTAATTTCTAATTTTTCAGTACTCGGTGACTGTGAGTTCTATTTACCTAAATAGATTATTGACGGATCTTCATTAGTAATTTATATTTTAATCCTTCAGATTTACAAATGAACAATTAACATAATAGTGGGTAATAATGGTAACATGATGTTTTATCAGTTCAGAGCCAGTATTCCTTTTTCTTAAAGATCCTTTATTATAATTAACATCAACCTAATTTAAATCCACAAAATTCAATTCAACGAGATATAAATACAAAAATGTGTTTTATATAAACTTTAACGTTACATTCAAAATAAATTAACGTTATAATAAAAATATTATGTAGTACGTAATTATTTGCAAAGCCGCATTGCTTAACAAAAACTTTATTAATCCTAGCGCCCAAGTTTCAAATAAAAAAATAAAATTTCAACAATCGGGCTATTATCGATCAGGCATTGACACCTAGTTAGTAAAATGACAACATACTGTTGAATGGCTAGTCGTTTCGTTGAATTACAATTAATTTCTTCATGTGCCACTGTGGCATTAGGATCGTTAAAATCTAGCTAGCCATTCAGTCAACTGGTTAATTCAACTATCTGGCATTAGTAAATATGTACCTATTTTGAAAGCAATAAAATCTATAGTTTGATTTTAATCGTAAATCATTAGTAAATTCACTTGTTTTATTTGAAATTTGATGTGTTTCGTTATTGGGCAGTTCCATGTTTTAACGCCTAACAAATTGCTAACCCCAAATACCTAGGTATTATTAACTATCATGACTATTTATTTCATTTTCTTTGACTATGTAGAATAGAATATAATTATGCTCTCTATCATTTATGTATTTTATTCAACGACTCTAAATGTTTTGATGGTCAAATAAAATACAAAGCTGTATAATGAAAATTGGCAAACTGTTTGCGTGATCACTTATAAAATTTTAACTTTTCTATTTTTGAAGGGGAAACACTACGAAAGCTGATTTTTAAATTTAGGTTATAAAAAATGAAAGACTGTATAACTTTCACTAATTAATATATTGCTTTGAAGCTTTTCGGACATACGTCCATCCTCAGTAATAAATATCTTATAACTATCTTGAATGTCTTGGAGAATAACGTTTTGAGAAACTGGTTATCTGGCTAAAGAAAGATATATAATCTCAATAATTACCTATATGTATGCAAAAATTGATATTGCAAGTTTATTAATTTTTATCTGCTTAGTTTATTATACCTATTTAAAAGACACCTTAAAGTCATCTAATGAGTAAAATATATATGAAGTCTACCAAAAATGCCTAAAAGGTATTTTTGAAGACTACTGTACCACTACCCCGATTAATATATACATAAAATCACATGTTAACTTATCCATACAGTTACAAAATATACTTTATATTTGTAGATTTTATTTTTTTTATTTAAGTTATTATAATTTAAAAGTATTTGTAAGTTTTATGAGTTGAATATTTAAGTACAAATTTTATCAGCTGAAAAAATATTCACCTTTGGGACAACATTTTCTGTCAATGTTTTTTTATGATTCAGATTCATTCGTATTACATCAATAAATTCCTTCAATTTAAGATTAAACTAGCTAAAATATCTCATAAATACTACGTAGACGAAAAAAACTGTACCGCATTTTTTAAAACTTATAGTAGGTATGTATTTATGAAATCAACCTGCTTACGTACCTACAGTTTATATATTTGAAATTCGGAATTGTGACTTATTATTTTTTCAATAATGTTTATTTTGGAGAATGTTTCTAGGAATAAAAGACATTTTTTGCTATTTCAACAAACTGTCTGTATACCTACTATTGAAAATTAATTGTTTGTATTGAAGAACTAACCATAATTCTTATAAATAATAAAGACCGAAGCCATACCGATGTTTCTTTTTTCACAAGAGTGAATGTTCCCTGATTTTTTTTGTGTTTTAAATTTAGAGAAAAAAAAGTAATGCTTTTCGAGCCTTATTGGGTTAGTCTGGACTATTTTGTGAAATATAATGTAGTATTTTTATTGCATACGTAATTTTTTGAGAATTTTAAAATTATTTTTTACAATGTTTTTTTATTACTTCTCTCGTATTAAATTTTTTACCATGGATCACCCGGAAATGATTTGGCCCTCCATTATTTTCAGTAAGTTTTGAACGCTCCGTAAAAGGTAGGTGTTAAAAAAAATAGAGACATTTTACATCTTAAATTCAGTGACAAGATTTGCCACCCATCCTGAATGTCTCATTTTAGCACGGAGACGACAATTTTCACGTTTGATTCATACTGCTGATAACCTTACTTGTGGGATATGCCGAGATAGTGCATTTGTACAGTAGCAGTAGTATTATATCTCTTTTCTACTTTGTCAGCTTGCTTCACTACGTTCTTCGCAATGCCAAAAAGCTATTGAACTTGCCAGATAGATGCCCAATACAAAAGTTTATTGTACTTAAATATTGTACAAATGGAAAGTTTATTGCTTTCTTACAACCAACCATACATAAAACATAACCTACCTACCTATCTTATCAAAGGTGGTTCCGATCCACAAAGGCCATTTTCTTCGTCGATCTTCCCTATTCGAATGAGATGTAATATTTATCATTGTTCACTGAACATTAGTTTCAATATTTATCAATTATAAAAATATCAATCATGCAATTTAATGTAGGTACACAGGACAAGGTTATTGAAAGAATGCCTCAAAGTTTTCCAACTAACCCGGTTTATCCATTTATAAATTCCATAATATTTATTTATAAAATCAATATTTAATGAAACCATCTGGTGAGTAAATGTCTTGTTCAGAATTCCATTTGGATATATTTTTAAAGTACTTATGTGTTCTAGAATGGTCAGTGGCAGTAGTAATCTCACGGATATATTGTTATTGTAAGAATCTACTGGCACAATAAATAAGTTTACGGTCACTTGGTTTGTATTAGTACTACCAGTAGCAAGGTACAACTGCCTCCTCCTATTATTGTGATCACTAGACCCGACAAATTTACAATGATTTTTGCATGGGAATATTTTTGTACTCGCTCTTCTTATTTTCCCAAAAGAAATTGTCGGTTTTTTATTGCGATGGTACGTTTGACATTGTAACGGAATGTTGCTACCAAAACATTCTTTGTGAATTCTCGTGCGTTTATTTTGATCGTTTTTATCAACATTTCGCAAATATGAAACGTAGTCATTAAAACTGTCATTGAGTATTTGACATATTTTTATTTTATAAACCTGACCACTTTTTTAACATACATACATACATCTTCTTCCCCTTGTCCTAGTTGGTCAGAGGCCCATTGCGCCTAGGTACCTCCTTCAGAGATCCCTGTCCACCGCTGTTTCCAGGACCTTTGGGCATTCCAAACCAAGTCTTTCAACACATGTTTGACACTTGCCTTTGCCAGCTTCTTCTTGGGCGACTCATCAGAAGAAGCTGGCAACATTTTTTTTAACAACAACGTTTTTTTATTCTATGAGGATTAATGATAAATTAAGTACAAATGTTATTAGGGCGTGAATGGAATGATCTTCAAAAGTATGTTTGGTGACTTGTATAAATCAAAATCTTCCCACCTAAATCATGTTAATATTTGAGGTTGATAAGTACATCCGGTGTGATCTGAGGCCTGAGTCAATAACACATTTTCACGTTACGTTTTCGTTTCGTTAGCGTTCAAATGCAGACGATGTTGCGCCAAAGTGTTGTGTATCTTAGCAACGAAATTGACATTTGCTTGCAACTTCGTCTATACACGAACGTTAACGGTACGAAAACGTAACGTGAAAATGTGTTATTGACTCAGGCCTCTGGTGTCATTCGACGCGAGTTAAATGAGGCACTGCTTTCTTATTTTGACTGCTGAAAAAGCTACCTGCTCTTTCTCAAATTCATCAGGCTGCTTATGAGAACAATGTTGTTGATTTATTTACTGTAAATTGATGAGTTCGAAATTGTGAGCTAGAAAAAGAAGTAAATGTGGATGAAGCTCACTGCGAACGTCCGATACACATTGCAAAGTTGTGAATATTTGATTCAAACTACAAATCATTCTAAAGTGTATTGAAAATCATATGTGAATATCAAAGGAACGTGTACTTTATTATTGAACAGCCTAACGTCAATTTTTGCAGCACTCGCCCGCAATTTTTTTCTCGCAATTTTAAAACCTTTGTGGAATCTGAAATTCCATAGTTCAAATTAAACTTTCATATATTTTATGTCTGATCATGATATTTTGCTCGCACGAGTATTCTTCAAGCATTTGTGCATTATCAATCAATTTTTTCATGTGAATTGAACTTTCATATTAAATTTATAAAACCTATTTTTTAATATTTTTTCGTGAATATTTCATTTAACACTTTAGAAAGTTGTTGTAAATAGTTTAGTTCTTATTGCTAAATTGTTATATGAGAAATATTATATGTGTAGGAGTGAAAAGTAATAATTTAGTCTAAAACTGCTACTTATCCCATTAACGTTGTAAAAGGTTCGTAAAAATAATAATCTTATTTATGATAATTCATCAGTATTGTTCCTATAGTCATAAAACATGCCTCATGATCCAAAGATAAATTGACAAAAAAAAAATTTAGTCACAGCTGGCACCTGTTTTATGAAAAAGTTATAAAAATATTAAAATCTTTATTACAATAATATCTACTCTAATTTCTGTTGGAAATAAAGCCAATTTCCTCCTGAAGAAACTTAATATAAAGAAAAATATCTTTCATTATTCACACTATAGCCTTCATTAAGTTGAATGACAATCGGATATCAAAAGTTTCATTGTTATTTCCCAAATAATATTTTCTTACGTTTTATAAGAGTATTCACTAATCATTAGCTTTAGCTGTAGTAACAGGTGCGGAAGTTGTCGTTATCGAATATTTGAACCAATTTTCATTAGGATTGATTTTATACTGGTATCAGACAAACTCAAGACAAATACTTGTAATAAGTATTCTTATTGAAGTTTTTCATTTTCAGAAACGTTTCTGTAGAGTACGTTTCAATTTGTTTTTTTTTTTCGTATTTTTTTATGTTTACTTTCAAGTAGTTACGTGATAATCGGGAATATTATGGAATTTCGTTCAAATATTCTGGAATCGTCAAACATAGATTGTAAATTCTTTGTGTCGAAGTATTATTATCAAGGTATATCCCACAATAGTGGGGTAGACAGCAGTTGAGTTACAGATAATAAACATATGAATTGTTGATTCTGGACCTCTGATAGGTACCTCATCTTTGGATTGTCGTTCATCATTTTTCAGGCCACAGTTATTTACAATTTTAAAATTTCAAAACACGCATAATAACTAATCAAAATTGCATAGATTAACGATTTATTACAAAATATACAAAATAAAAGTCAACATTAGAAGCATTGATAAAAATTGTATAATGAGGCCAGTGTTTCATATCAATTTTTTTAATTTTCATTTACAAAGAAAATCTGGTTTTCACCTTTCGTGAAAACAATGGCGCTACATTTAATGTAACTCCTTTGTTAAATTTTAAAAACATTGAAAAACAATCAGTTTTTCCTATTGTAATTTGAGTCATCCCAAAAGATTCGGTCAATTACTACAATAGGTTATCCAATAGTATCCAGTTAGAAAATATATATTGATGATCATAATTGTATTAATTATTATTATCGTTCACTGTACACTGTTACGTTACAAGATATCATGGGGCATCCAGGTATGGGATGGGTGAGGTTTACAAATTAGTTTGTATTTGTAATGATTTGTTCCTGTACATAGTCGAATTTCATGGCTTTAAATTACAATTACTGGACAAGATTCACCCCCTCGCCCCCATATGGCTCCTGTCATATCTTGTTATGGTACACAGTGAAAGATAATAAAAATATGTACAACTTTGATCTTCAATATATATTTTCTAACTGGATGCTATTGGATAACCTATAGTAGAAATTGACCAAAGATTCTTACGTATACTATTGTATAAAAGTTTTTTTTTTTAATTAAATAGTATATATTTTTAAGTACGTATATTACAAATACCTACTTATCAAAATTAACTCTATTAGAAGATTGTATTATATAACATAAATATTAAATAAATGAAGCAGATAAATTACTTAGTTACTGTGAAAAGTGAAAAAGGTTGTATTTGGGTTTATAACAAAAATCCGAATATATCTTAAAAAAATACCCTATGTCAAATAAGTTTTTGGATTCAATATCCCAAGATTTAAAGTAGCATTTAATTTCACATTTCAATTGTCAATTAAAATCAACTGATCAATACATTTGTTAAGTAAGAAACAATTATTGTCATAGATAAAACAACGAACACTAGAAAAATTGCCCACGTAAATAATAGTTTTATCTTAGCAAAAGTTTCCTTAGATGTATTTATTTCACAAAGCCATTTTTCCTTGTTTACGTAATATGCAAACGGTTAGATGGTAATGAGATACTGAGCGGGTAATCAATATCTCTGTCTGATTATGATTTTACGTACTACAAAGTTTGTGTAAGAAAATTTGCCTTGAGCAATATTCAACCGAGAACACAGATTCGTTCAAAATAATTTTTTAAATTAAAAGCACATTATGGGTATCAACCTTACTTACAAACTTTCTTAGACTTCTCACTTTCTTTTTGTTACATATTCTCTTATAAGTATTATCAAAACAATTTATTTACTGACTAAATGATGATATTATAATACAAAGTATGTTTATAAAATAATATTAAATCACTTTTTACTGAGCACATATACATATATATGGTAAAGTATTGGATAAAGTATTTTATCTCTGTTGATGTATATTTGACAGAGTTAAATATATAGTTGTGTGGCATAAAATTTTATGATTTTGCTGGCTGCGATTTGATCATAATTTATTTAAATCCCTCAAATATTTTCACTCATTCTCAATAATGAGGATCATTGGATTAAAATAAAAGAAAAGATTCAAACAGCACTTTATTTTGAATAAAATTTGAAATGAATATCTTGAAACGTTTCAGAATCACGAAGATGTAAATATGAATTCAGAAGCATTCAAATACTCTTGTATTCATTCTTTTATTCGTACCATTACAGCATTTTCCACAAGTGGGTTAACCAGCTGACTTACTGAGATAAACAAATCAAGAATGTTTGTGTCTCTTTTCTTCTCTTTGAATGGAAATGGGAGAGCGACATTTATTATTGAATGAGAAAAGAATAAACCGAGAGAACGTTTTTTCGCTCAGTGTGGACGCACCTATTTCGGAAAATATTATTATAGTAGTATGTTAATAATAATGGGTATACTTTGAAAAGAATTTTACTTTTTGCAAACAAAGAGAATAAAAAAAGTTAAATATCAAATAACTTAACGAAATAGCGGTCTATAATAGTGAAAGTTTTCCGTGTGTCGCCATTAAAATGGTGTATCGTATTTTTTAAAGCTCAAGAGAAATTCGTCATAAATAACGGAAAGAATGCCGTAAAGTTTACTGAGCCCAGGGGGATGTATTCTGAATTCACCGTTATGTATAAAATTATATAATATTATGTATCTACCTCTTCTCACGTTATATACACACACACACACACATACAACAAACTACTCACAAATATGTAACAAACGGAACAGTGCTTCATGTGGAATAGTCTTATAAAATTTCGAAATTTCGTTTGTAGTTAAAGAAGATATTTCAAAAGTTTGTAAAGTCAAATAAAAAGCAGCAACATTTAACATTTAGGTATTATAATTTAAATTTAATCTTAGTTTATTTAGTTTTGTATTTGTCATTATTTTTATTTTAATCTTACAAAGAGTAACAAGAGTTTATTTTATGTACATAATTGGTATTAAAAAGTTATTGTATTATTCATAAGAGGCAACAGCCGTTTATTGTATCAATAAAATAGTTTGTTGATTTTGTTACGTGAATGATGATGTGCAAGAAGAATAAAATAAATAAAAAAGTAAATAAGTTTTGAATTAGCGACGAGATATGTTCGTCCTAAAAGTATCGTTCTATTTATTAGAACAAAGAGGGCATCTTTTATGTTCATTACATGCAGTTAGTCTACTAACTACATTACAAATATATCGTGATTATATAGATAGAGAGATTATGATGTCAATTTGCTTGATTATACTAGCACTAACAATGTGTATTAATTGTGCCGGTGCACACGTAGTAGAATTTCATAATTATGTAATTGAAACAAGTGTTTCTTTCTACTATAGTTTATTGATTCCATGAGAGACGTATTTCGACTTATCAGGTCATTATCAATAATGACCTATGAATCAATAATCTATAGTAGAAAGAAACACTTGTTTCAATTACATAACTAACAATGTGGTAATCACGAAACATTTTTAAAACATTAAGCTACTATGTACTACACCTGCCCCCCTAGACAAGCACGCACTTTTCGATCGACTACAAACGAAATTACGACAATCTACCTACATGTACCGTGTAATTTTGCGTTATTGTTGCGGTTATAGTCGTAAATTCGTTTGTAGTCGATCGCTAAGTACGGTTTGTCTACGGGCTCAGATATTTTTTTTTATAAAACACTGCCGGTTTCAACGCTAAAATGAGTCATTGACGAGTGTCAAACTAAAATTAGTAGTGTTTTATAAAAAAAATATGTGGTATAGTATATAGTAACTAAAACTAAATAATTTAAAAATTATGATGTCAATCTAGCAAATTATTCAAATTTTCAAATTTGTCTAGTATCAGTAAACCAGTACAGGTGTGGTATATTCTGAAACATGCAATAACTTACTGTAATATGTTGTGTCATACAGTATTGAGTTGGATGTCGTGATTGTTTGCCTGTGGGAATATGAGACTGACTCGTCTATTTGGACAAAGAGGAAAAGGATTAAAATTAGAATTTTGTGTTTAATGTCGTAACAGACTATTATTCCCCATGGATGATCAGGATGTACCATCACTAAAAGGATTAACGGTCACTGTGAGGATAATACTTTTTGTGGACATTAAATTACATTTTGAATCTCGTTGCCCTCGCAATGTGATTCAATATAGTCTATTTTAGATCAAGCAATAAACCAACTGAATTTTAAAAATATTTAATGGGCGGTATTTACCTATATAGGTATAATAAGATGAACGTAATGTTACAAATATTTCTTAAATAATCTGTGGTGCATATATTGAATGATAGCTGATATTTTGAGTTCCAACTTTTATATGTAATTAGTTTATTTTTTATAATTATAAATTAAGATAAAATAAAAAAAAATATACTTTTGATGTTTGAATAGTATCTAAGTGAAGGTATATTTGTATCTTTTATGACAAAAAATAGCTTGAATTTAAGATAAATATGATATCCGTTTTGTTTAACCATTTCTTTCTCTGCCGCATTTTTTTACATGATACCTTAGTACGTTTATTATGCTGAAATTTAAACTGAAAGGAATTTTTGTGTTGAATTTAAGGTAATTCACTATGAGCATTGAAAATCCTGCAACGAAAAAAATATTTTAAAAATATGTAAAAGTGAAACCGTAACTTTTTATTATATCTTCAGTCGTATGGGAGAGAACATTATTTGTGAAATTGAGATGCTTTTTGGGGAAGTTTTCTGTGTAAACCACCCATGTTTATTATAAAGCCTTAATGGAAAGAAAAAAAAAGAAAATTATTTTAATGCGAACATGCTATGAATAGGTAAATATGAAGACACGGGCTTTGCAATATACACTGAATGAATATCTTTTATTAGAACTACCTACGTTAACATTTGTTTAGAATTCATTCTCTTTTCTTTTTAATACAGTCTCAAAGCGTTTCATACAAAATAAATAGTTGATTAAAATGTGTATATAAATCAGAAAAAAATTTGATACATAATAAATCTTAAAAAATACACTATTTAAGTTTGAGAATAAAAAAATATATTCTAACTATCCACCCACTAGATGCTTATATTCAAAAAGAACTTTATGTTTTTTATTCATTCATAAAATATATTTTTATTGCCAAAAAAATAATTTATTGGTTTTTAAATAATCCATATAAAATATATAACACTTCCAATTAAGCGAAAAGATTTAACATCCTGAATATTTTACTTGTTATTGATACAGAGAGAACAAAATGAATTTTTATTTAATGCATTAAGTATACTGGCAAGCCTGTTCTGAAGACACTGTAATGGTATAAGCAGATTGATTAAGAATGTGTATTAGGTACATATTTAAAGACTTATCAACATTATGCATGTATAAAAATAATCTCAGAGCTATTTTATTCCAAATACATAAGCGCAGGGTATTTCGTGGGAAGAGGTGACGCGATCGGCACAGTCATGCTCTGAATGGAGGAGGCTGGTTTCTTCTCTGTTCTCCCGAGAGGAGAGTTGAGGGCGATGATGATGATGATGAAATACATAAAAAAAGTTGGTAGACATTTCACACTAAATCTCGCCACTGCATATAATCACACTCTTTTTTTATGTAAACTGTTTTGTTACTTTGTTATTTATTTATTTATTTGATCAATAAACGGCAATTTGCCTTTTACAATAGGTTTAATACATAAGTGTGACAAATCAATAATACAAACATGTCTATAAATATATTAAAAAATGCACCAATACATTCAAATAGAAAAAAAAAACAAAACCAATAATATAAATATAATTCAATATTATGACGAATATGTGTAAAATGATGTGCAAGAAGAATAAAATAAATAAATCAAAAATGAATCCATGTCTTACGATCCATGTTTTACTACTATAGTCGCGGTGACACAAAGGATGCAATAAGGTCCCGTGATCTTTACTTTAAATGTCTTAAGATTTGGTTCGACTTTTCACCACTGAATATTTTATGGAAATCAGTGGAGAGTTGACACTGCCAATTGTTTCTGAATAATATCTGGACACATTTTACAAAAAAAAAATACTTAATAAGATTGAATTTAATGTTAAATTAAATAACGAAACGTCAATCTTACAATGTTTCTCAGATCATTAAAATATTATCATCAAGAAGATAGTCTGCCAGTCTTAATTAGTGAGGAGGGTTTGTCCTACTACAAAAGGATTTCAGTATCCTAATGGCTTAAGTAATGGTTATTACAGAAAACACTTTAATCGTAAAGAAAACATATAATGCCAAGCAGGCAACTGCATGACTCAAAACACATTTTATTCTCTCCATGCCAATCAAATCAAGATACCTAGTCAGAATGGTTGACATGCTTTATCACTGATTTTTGTATCATATGAAAAAAGCAATGCATACAATAAATTATTGAAGATTTGTGATATCTTATTCGGGATATTTTAAGAATATCGAGTTTCACAGAACATCAAAAAACTTCCATAAAAGAAAAAGAAGCCATTTTTTCTACAGGGCAGACGTTATATGTACTTTTTTTTTATTTATTTATTTTATTCTATTTTTCACAATTACAAATAAAAACAAAACTTAACATAATATACCATTTACAACAATTTTACTCCACTCCTTTTAAGCAACTTAATGCTTGTGTAAGGAGTGTAGATGTATAGCATTACAAATAAAATTTATAAAAATATCACCAACAGATGTGTAAAAAAAATTGTAACGAGAAAAAAAAATATAAACCTAACGTACTGCAAACATAATTACGTCTGTAATAGAAAAATATTTTAATACAAATAAACAACTATCAAACATAAATATTATCAACAAACATTAACAAATCAATAATTGATCATTTAAATCTTGTGTACCACTTAGCGATAAAGGAGAAGTTTTGAGTTTGAAGTGCTTCTTTATTTTCATGCGTAATTCTTTGGGGTCCGTTGTAGACCGGATATCATATGGCAACTCGTTGAAGAAGTCTACAGCTTGGTACTTGTATTGGAGCTGTGCGAATTTTGTGCTCACTTTTTTTTGAAGAATCACGAATACTTTATAAGCAATATGGTTATTGGATAATTAATGTACAACTTGTATTTTTAATTATAACTGTTATTATGTAGGTACGACACGTGGAATAGGCAGATACTTATTTATACAGTAATTTATCCAGACTCAGTACTAATATTATCTCTGCAGAGATGTTTATGCCGACACGAGTAAATAAAAAAATTCTAGAGCGTATGATTGATATGCTGGTAAAATATGTATTCTGTATACCAATGTACATTCCTATTCCAATAATGATAATTAGGATAGTTATGCAAAAAAACTACCAACACAGAAAAGCATTATAGAGACAAAGTCATCCTTAATAATGTGTTTGACGTAAGAAATATAATTTAAAATTATTTTGTGAGTTGGTTGTGTTATGTATAACTAGGCTCATGCAGCAAAGCTGATGTGATACCCAGGGGATTTGACACGTCGAAGCGGCTGAATGATTTTATAGCTTTGTCCATTTGGTTCAGTAGGTACTGCGATAAAACGTGAAGCTTGTCACAATATTTCAAAAAACATATTATTATTGTTATTAATATCAGCATTGTTTATATTATAGACATCGTAATTATTCATCCATACTATCATATCTCAAGAGGGAGGTAGTCAGTGGATCAACTGCTTCTAATAAACATTCAAGTCGTTCTTTGCGTGCCCAATAAAAGTTCAGACATTCAGGATCGATAGCATATCTCATCGCTAAGCTGAAGGTGTAAAACGTCATAAAAACTAATGTTACGAATACTGTCCCTTTTAAACAAGACATTATAAAAAAGAGTTGCAAACATATTTTTACCAAGGATTCCAAGGAATAATCTTCTTTTTCTTCACTTTTGCCTTTATCCCATTTATTTTGAGTCGGCTCTCCTAGTTCTTATCCTCCAAGTCCTCTGATCTCATGGAATAGAAAATATATTTTTTTATTTTTTTTCTATGAACAAACAACAATCATTAATAATAATAAACCGTTTATAGATAATATATTATTAGTTGAAAGATCCCGATTAGATTTCTCCCGCTACTCCACCTTCACGATACAACCATTATATCGTCTAATGTGTCGGTGTTTGGAGTGTATTTCAAACCTAGTGTCTAACTTTTGAAGAATCTCTTCAAGTTTACCGTAGCAAATAATTGAAAAGTATTGTTCGATAAGTTTATTTTCCCCGTGTAGAAAATAAACTCATCGAAACTTGGATGTTAGGAAGGAATGCTGGATAAAGGATATGGAAAAAAGACTTACCGAATCACAGGAATTTCCGTACCCGATATACGTTCGACCGATCCGAATTGATGGTTTTCTCTGTTTTCCTAAATCCGTGATGTATTGCTGGTCTCTTCCTTCCTTCTTCTCGGAACCGATCCACAAGATGAAATGATGATGAAATCCACCGTACTGATGAAATGAGCGACCGTAACCGAAATTGACATTTGTCTTATTTTCCAAAACAATGGCGGGAAGACAGGAAGTGGGTAAGGAGGGGAGAGAGGGGAAAAGGAATGACCGACAGTGTTACCATACGCGATATTTATTTTGTTCGAACGAAACGGGTGCATACCGCAACAACATACTTTTTTGATACGAAAATATCAAACAAGTATAATATGTTTTAAAAATAGCAAAATATATCTTTTAATTATTGTTTGATGTAACAATTATTTTAAATTGTATTCATTTAAGTTTGACCCTTCTATGAAATAAAAATATAATTTAATTTGTTTGAAAAACTCTGGTAAATTTATTTTCAGCTACGTAGCTTGATTTTAATAGATGTGTACGCTCTTCTGGATTTACCGCGGCTATTCAATCTTCCTCCACCTTCTTTACAGATATTTTCAAAAGTACAAAAGTAAAAATGACTCAGTCAGTAGAGTCGAAACGTAAAGAAGGAGGAGGAAGATCGACAAGATGCGGTAAACCTGGAAGAGCACATACATCTATAAATGAAGACCGCGAAAGCCTGCAACAACTGATTTTAATAATTATACCTAATAAAAATTAGACTAATAACAGAACATATAACTAATGATAATAAATAATTTGTTTGATTTTATTGACACTAATAATGTGGTAATCACGAAACATTTATAAAAAAAAATAATAGATAATAGCTACTATATGTATATACAACACCACATAAATTTAAAAACAAATACACAGAGCAAAAAAAAACGAATAAATAAATTTGGTAAAAATTCTTTTGAATGATAATTACAAGATATTATTTATCAAAACAAAAAAAAATCAATTATCTATGTCAGAACCAGGAATATAAATTATTATGTTGTTTATATTTGCGTTTCACATATCATTCGAATCGAGTGTATTGCCGGATCCGACTAATAATAATAATTATAATATTGGCGCTTAACTAATGTATTTAATTTTGTTGTTTTGTCTTTTGTTATTTTAATTTTGCCATTTTCTTATGACGAAAATAAAATTTCAAAGAATGGGGTCTTACATAAAACTGTGTATAAGTATTATTTATGTATGAAAAAAAGTATACCTTTTTACAAACTTTTTCATCAAAGAGAATAGAGTTTTCGCATACAAAAGTTTTCACGTATATGTTACACTGAATTCTCTTCACGTTTTCTTTGAATGTAGAAAACTACGGATAAAGTATGTGTTTTTATAAATTTAATTACTATTTGAGAGGATCTGACACATCCAAGTCGAGATATTTATATAAGTGTATTTTCATCCAAAATCGTGGAACGTCGTGAAACTTGAGACTACGTTGTGAGCAATTGTTATATAGAATTGTTTTAACATTTTTGTTTTTCGTCGGTGTTGATATTAAAATATACCCATTAAAAAATTCTTCGTAATATAATTAAATTAGGAGAAATGTGAAACTTGATATTAACCTACAAATTTATTTATACACACATATACAGCTTAAAGCTTTTATAAGAATTAAAAATCAAATATATGGTATCAAAAATTAAAAAAGTAATTAAAAATATACAATATGTAAGAAAGTATAAACACAGTATTAAATAAAAAAATAAGCATGAATACAATAAACAAATAAAAATAACTTGCAATTAAACACTCAACGATTCATACTATATAAAAAAGTTAACAAAACAATTAAAATATATAAAATGTACCTAATAAACTCTATATAAAAACGTTAACAAAGCAATTAAAATATATAATATGTAAGATAACTGTAAGTAAAAATAACTGCATTGAACTGTCAACAATTAATAAATGAAGAAGTTCACAATATTAGTCAATATATTTGTTAGTCAACTTAGTTTAGTTGGTTTTTAGTTTTTTAGTTAGTTAGTTTTTTTTTTAGTTATAATTTTTTTTTTATTTATTTATATATTTAATAAAAATTTAACAATTAGTCAACATAATTACAATATATTTGCATTAATTCTACTAAATCATCACGGCTAGTCCCACAAGTGAGGTGGCCAGCAGACCAGCTGAATGTAATAAATATGCTAGTTGTCCTGACAATGCCAGCAAAAAATAAGGTATTAAGGATGGGTGGCTAACCTTCTTTACAGGACATTCGAAAACATACGGAAAAGAGTGGGAGACTAATTCTTTGTAGGGTGCTTTAAACACGTAGGTCTACTCGAAAAATATTCTCAAAATTCATTAAATTATGATATTTGTTTCGTCTCAGTGAAATTTTGTGTTAAACTACTTCTACATATCGATGGTTTGAAGCACAGAAGATACGTGTCCAAATTCGACAGTTTCGGTAAAACACGTTTTCAAAGATTGAGATTCTCAAAGAAATAACTAATTTTAAATAAATTCAGAAGATGTCCTTGATGGACAGTTTTTCAGAATTAAGAAATCGATATAAATGCATTCTCAAATATTTTTTTATTTATTAATTTATTATTTTTGCACATCATCATTACATAACAGTGTTGAGAAAATAATATAAAATTTTCAAAACTAGGATGATGTGCAGTGGCGAGATTATCACTATAAAGTGATTTCTTCCATATAACCACATTCTTCCATCTAAATATCTTAATTGACATGTTAGAATTCAACATTTGTGTTCAAAAAACGATCTTTTATGGACATAGGACATTGAGTTTTTATTGAATATTTCTATTATGATATAGCATTAAAAAAATATGTACTCAGGACATAGTAGGCATGTGTCTTATTTGCTTTAATTAAACCATCAATAATATATTTATGATAGATACATATCTTTCCTTCTCGATATTATTGTAATATTGTATTGTAGTTAAACAGACAGTTAGCATGTAAACAGACTCGTGTATAAAGTTACAAGAAATTATCTACCAACGTCGTTAAGCATCGAGAATGAGAGTACAATAGTACATAGGTATAACCAAATGTAATAATAACGTTTTGTTCGGTTCGACATTTTTAACCCATCCGTATCGTTTTCAATTTTTCCTGTCTTCTGAGACGAAGGTAAGCTCCCAATACAATGTAGAAACACGTAGTTACTGTGTATTGAGTTGATCCCTAAGGGCTCGTACACACGACGCTATTATTTATATATATTTTTATTTATTATTATTATATTATATTTTTTTTTATTGAAGTCTTTTATTGCAGATATGAAACATGAGAACAGCCAGTATGGTTCATGTGTGCACTCAACACTAATGTGTGGTATCGAACAAGAACAGACACAGCCAAAACCAATGAGAATTTGAACCTAGTGCTTCCTAAACCGTCAACGTAACCATTGACTATATTACTGTCTGTGAATTAGACAATTTAATTTCACTGATCGTATTATTTTTTTCAAGTCTTTCAAAAATTCGTCGCGAAAAACGCTTTTCAATAAACATCATTCGGTAATAAAAAAGAAGGTTTGACAAATTCCTGAAATCTATTAACATTAAAATATACTGCAGTGTTATATTTCATTCCACGAAAACAAAATATTTTAATATTTCTCCATATTTATGAATTTACATAAAATTGTGGAGAGTTTTTTGGTTCATTATAAACACAATTTAATGAATAATAAAAAGTTTATAATATAATTGTGATAAAAACTCAAAAATATATTTTAATTCATTAGTTGGTACATACTTTTCGTTGACAACATATTCTTACATTCCTTCCTTTACATAATGTACACTGAGAAAAATACTCAAAACGAATCATTGGTACAGTACTATCAGATTAGGACCAGAGATCGTACAAACGATTCATTGGTATAAATCTATAATATTAACTCTTCGCAAACAAATCATTGGTAAATTTACCAACAATTTGTTTGCGAAGAGTTAATATTATAGATTCGTACTAATGAATCGTTTGTACGATCTCTGGTCCTAATCTGATAGTACGTACCAATGATTCGTTGTGAAATTTCGTTAGTATTTTTCTCAGTGTAGTATTCTATAATCATCTCCGTCGGTCCCTCAATCCTGAGGAACGTGACCATCACGCGTCGTTCTGTAGACCATTTGTCTCCATCTTGAATGATCCTCCTCGTGAAGTGAACTCTGTGTGGCCTCCTTAACTTAATCGCTCCATCTTCTCTCCTATAATACTCTCGTGATATATTGTCATTTGTTTATCTATCTTGTGATGCATATTTTATGATCTGGTTTACACTACCCAGCCACTTATTTCGCGGACGGTTACGTTTCAGAATAACTTGGGAATCAGTCACTGAAATTGTACAATAGAAATAAGTTTTGAATACTTTTACATAACAATAAGAGTTTATTCTGTGAAATTTAATATTGAAAACAATAGTCAGAATTCTGTAGCAGTAGCAGGCATCTACGAATTTGTTTACAAATATTTTGCATATTATTTTATTCACTAAAGTAGTTTAACCAGGCGTTGCTCTGGAAATAAATTCTTAATTGACGAATATTAAATTCAATTCTCGTTCAAAGAACAATTCCCACACAAATCATTGTGTCATAATATAAACCTTAGTATCTCTGTCAATGTAAAAGATATTTATAATATTTTTTAAAACCTGTTCGAAAGATGAGACCTCGTGCAGAGTGTATTAATTTTCCTGTCTCATTACATAACAATTGTTTCTCTCAATCATTCTCAGTTTATGGTGCTCGTTATTGGAACAATCTTTCTTCTCAGTTAATGAAAAATGTTGTCTTTTAACTCAGTATCCGTTCACTACATAGACGCCACACCCTTCCAATCCATAACGTTAATATTTGACACACACCCTACTACGTGTTGGATGTGTGTCAAATATTATTTTTATTTTTTGTTATTAATTGATAGTACATATAATATATAACTATCTATATTTATTTTAATTAGGTATAATATGTCAGTGTGTCTTAGTTAGATGGAAGAAATCACTTGATAGTGATAATCTCCCCACTGCATATCGTCTTAGTATTTTAAATTTTGTATTGTTTTGTTAACACTGTTGTTTAATGATGATTCGCAAAAATAATATAGAAATAAAAATAAATTCTCAAACGAACGAAAAGATTTATAAGATAATAGTGTTCATTGTGCAAACTCGAATATTAATTTCATTGACAAACAGATCCTAGGGTGATTTACATATTGTCTTGGCGTACCTATTTATTTCTTTGTGTTTGCCTATAGCTTCCTTTTTCATTATACATAATTATAATACTTCTCTTCCTATATCTACATAATATTCAAAACTGTATTGTTTCATTTATGAATAAAAAATAAACCCCCCTAGGCGTTTTTTGTTACTAAATTATTATATTATTTACTAGCTCTTATAACTCGGCATCGTTTGGAAGCTATGTTAACGAATAACCGTGCAAATACATGTGTTAGAACAACATTATCTTTTAAAAAATTAAATTTCAGTTTTTTTTTGAAAAACATTTTTCCCATTGAAAAACGATATTTTTCGATACCCCACATGTCCATATTTAAGTTGATTATTTAAAGTAGGTACGTCCTTGGAAAAATAGTACTAAATACCTCTTCTTAATGGTTGACATATACCTATGTTGGGTAAAATGTAATGAAATTGCCACATTTGAATTCATATTTTTAGTTAGTAGTAAGAACCTACATAAGTTTTGGGGTAATTAACCTTGAAATCAATCAAAATAATCGTACCCTGCTCCCGAGTAAACCTTTCATTTATTTCCATAGGTACGTTTGCTTTGCAATTTTCTACTCTTATTCAAACTAAAAAATCTTTGTCAATAAATAAGATACTTAAAATGTTTTGCAAAAAGAAAACATCTAGTATATAGAGTATTTTTATAATGCTTCTGTTTCTCTTAATTACGGAGTCCATTAAGGATAGGTATAATATTATGTATATATGTACTTACATATATGTATATGAACGAACTAAAATATTTATGTGTATATTTCAACATATAAATTAAGAATTCAAAGAATAATTGAGTTTATTTTACATACATTTCTATTATTTCTTAATACCACAGAAATCCACTTTTGGAAAAACATTTATATTCAGTATTCATATTTCTCTTTGTTGATCTGTATTCTACGCTATCTTCTATCGCCTATTCGGCAATATTTTTACTATTCGGCCGAATACCGAATATTTAGTTTATTATTCGGTATTCTGCCGAATAGTTCAAATATAAAACTGGAAGAAACTAAAAGCTTGTAGATTGTGTGCTATTTCATTGTCAGCTGTAAATGCAAAATTATTAATCCTCAAATATCTGTCTATACATACATACATCTTCTTCCCCTTGTCCTAGTTGGGTCGGGGGCCCATTGCGCCTAGGTACCTCTTCCAGAGATCCCTGTCCACCGCCGCTTCCAGGACCTCTGGCCACTCCAAACCATGCCTTTCAACACACAAGTTTGACACCTGTCTTTGCCAGCTTCTTCTAGGGCGGCCCACCGGTCTTCTGACCTCTCCCACAGCTTCCAAAGATCTAAGTGGTAGTTTGTCTATTAATGTTATAATATTATTATTGTTATTATTAATGTTGGAACACAAAAATTTCGAAAAAATGTACATTTTATGTCTGTGATATACCTCTACGAAGATGCGCGGTCGGGAGAACCGCACGCACGAATTTTCGGTTTTCGGTATTCGGCAAATATACTATTCGTTGCATCTGTAAGAAATTGTTTATATAGTTTCGCCTTCTAATACTCAATCCACGCATATCATCCAACTAACCATCACGGTATTTCCAACTAGTGGCGTAGCCAGCGGACTAACTGCATGTATATACCTACTAAAAATGCAGAATATCTTCTCTATGCCAATAAAAAAATATTCAGGATGGTTGGCATGCTTCATCGCTGAATATCTGTATTATTTTATTTACAAAAAGTTTACACTCTAGTGATTCAATACAAAAGTACGGTTTTGTAGATTCACAAGGCTTAGTGTAGGTAGATACTTACATATAATATAGGCTCTAATAAAATTATAAAGATGTAGGTTTTACTTCTCATATATATGTAATACATCCACGTCTAGGCCAATTAACTATGTTGTATTTTGAATAAGTACCTATGAATGCCTTGTAATTTCTATCACGCACCATGTTATGGCTGTAACTTGTCATTAAATATGTTCAGGATATTATTGAGTTAAGATTTTTGACAATTTATTCTTAATAATTTTAAATAGTGTGCGTTTTTCACTACTATTAAAAAATAATTCACTGTTTCAAGTTTTCTTTTAAATCCTGACCCATTTTAAATAAAGTAATTTTGTGTTAGTTGTGAGTTCTCTAGAGAGAGTATAGTTTGAATTGTTTCTTACTGTCCACAAGGCCTTGTAACGAACTTTTGTTCCGTTGACGAAATTTCGAGACGACTACTACACTCAACTTCTACTACTATCGATAAACCTTTAGAATGTTTAAGACTGAATAATCTTTAAATTTCCAACAAGGAGCTTTTAAATCGCCGCTCTTTATTAAATAACCATGTATGTAGTGTCCAATTATAAGTTTTAGTGTTTATTAACACACTTTGATATACATGCAAAAAACTGAAATCTATAGAAACCAAACCGTGCAGCCAATACCATTTAGTAGTCCGCTCGATTCCTCATTTGTAGGATGTCATTAAGGTGTGTTTGTTTTATTATTATTTCATATCTCATTTATTTAACAAAACAATATGAGATTCAACATTTTGAACACAATATAAGATTAACAATAAAATTTAAAAATAGCATTAAATAACAAAAATCATAAAATATTAAATTAAATTTATATTCAACATGTAGAACCCCAACATTATTCGAGTTGATTCTTCCATGATGTCCTATGAAAATAGTACAATCAGGGGAGATCACTTACAGAGCTACAGGGACAAAAACCTTCTTACTATCCTGGTGGACGATTGAAGTACGGCCTTCTGCATCCTGTATTTGAGCCTGTCATCTACTCCCAGTTTTCTGAGATTGCTTGACAGACTCTTAGGTATTCAACCATTCACAAACAACACTAAAGACATTATTATTATTATTAAAATAACACTCATACCCTCAAAGGTCACCGTTCCTTAAGTTTTCTTATTACGTACAATTTGAAAACTGCGACAACGTTATAAGAATTGTGTAGTAGAGAGAGACTTGATTCCACTTTCCCAAACTAAATGGTTGGGGTGTTTTTGCTTGCGTGATTTACGTTTATAGGCCGAAGTGCTTGGATATAAAATACAGGTGAATTCCTATTGTTCTTCCACGTTATTTCCTATAACAGGTATAATATTTATTTGACAGGACCTATATTTTACATTAGGAACATAATCTTTTTTCATATATCTTATTTTTATGAATACTCACACGTTACATTCGTGTTTGTCATTTCGATAAATATCTGCACAGTACATAATAATATATACTCTACATTATACCTACTGGTATCTCTAGTTTTATTGTTATCTATTTTTCACAGGTAGATTCTTTATAGATAGACACGGAATGAACACGATAACATATGTATATATTTATATCATTAATCATACAATAGTATTTCTAGTGAAGTGAATAAATAGGTTTAGATTAATTGTTTGACGTACATATAAATAATAATATTGGTCTTTCACTCTTTGTCGTAAGTCATGAAAAAGGTATGTGTTTGAAAAATTAAGCTCATTTTGTATCTTAAATTTAGCGACGAGGTTTTCCATCCATCTTGAATGTAATTTTTTTGTTGGCACGGAGAGGATCGCTTGCGTGTCTGTTTCTACAGTTAGTATGCTGATTAATGCATTTGTGGGATATGCCGTGATGGCGTAGTAGTAGTATAGTGTACATAATTATATTGATTAATTATTTAATGATATGCTCCACGTCATTATTGGGTACCTACCTATACATTTTTGGGTACCGTCTGATCTTCGGGTAACTGATTACGTTTTGATCATCATATAATAATATCCAAAGATTTGATTTCATCACAAATATTTTTTTTTTGTAAATCAAAGAAAACGAGTGAAAAAAACATTGTTTGTTTCACTTAGAAATTTCAGTGGCAGACTCTCAGAAACTATTTTTTGATTCATTCTTTTTAATAGATTGATTTGTAATAAACTTAATCCGAAGCTCGCATCCGGGACGGAATATGTGTTTTATTACTACTACGAGTATTGCTTTTCTTCTTCTTTTTCGCCCTCGCTTTTATGTCATTTATTTGGGGATAGCTCTCCCAGTCCTCATCTTCCAATTTTTCTGATCCCCTGCATTCTCCGAAAGCAGCTCTGCCCCCCCCCCCCTAGATCTCTGGCAATTGTGGACATACAGATGGTCAATGGCCTGTTTCGTCGTCCTGGTCCTACTTTTATGTCCATTGTCCTTTTTATCATGTTATCCTGTAATATTCTCAAAATATTTCCGCCCCATCCTAATTTGTCTTAATACGAGTATTGTGCTTTGTGTATTAAACTCATTTCATAAAATTTTGATAAATGGTTGAAAATCTAAAAAGCAATTTGATGAACTGAGCATTCGCCTCAGTGATCAATTTACTAAGTCGTGCTTGGACCATTCCTCGCATCCCTCGCTCATTCCTTAGACGTGGCAACTAATTAATTTCCATTACGAAGCAAATGATAAAAGTTTACCAGTTAAATACTTTGGTACGTATATGTTCTAAGCTATTTCACTCTTTTTGTCGCAAATAGCCTCCCTCCGAAATATAATTATTTTATGATAAAGGGTTGATGTTTCTCCCGCAATAAGGAATAAGATGAAAAAACTTTTTGAAAGGTTTTTCAACGTGAAGCTAGTTCTTGTTATCAATCTAATTTATATCGATTTGACTCCAATAATGAAGTTTTATTTAGTATGATGAATTATATTTAACAAAAAAATTGCATTGTAATGAAATTTGACAAGAGTTGAGTAGTATTAGTTTTCTTAACAATATTTAATTTTATCTAGTACGTAGTTGCGTATGACTTGTCATGATATTTGTACAATATTCTTTACCCATTAAATATAAATATATTGATTAATCAATGTACAAATAATAATTTCCATTAAAATATAGACTTTTGACTAATTATTTTTTTATTATGTTTAAACATTTTTATGAAGATTGACGATGAATTGCATGTATAATAATATAATGAGTAATAATATTTTAATGAACTGTAATGGAATTGCTTCGTTTTACGGTATGATGGATGATTATTTCAAATGTTTAACATTTCATATTTAATCAAATGATATTCAAATTCAAAACCGAACTACCGCCACGAATACGAAATGTTGAAAATAATATTTGACACGCAACGATATTATTTTGTAAGGACGAATTTTATTAATATTATTATTTCATAGCCGTTACCATCCAATACCTATTTATAATAATTTTATGAAACTAAATATTCCTTGTAACTAAATACTTTTATTATTCATGAATTGATGGTACAGTGTTTACTTATACATATATTTTAATATAGGGAAACTGATGAATGTACAGATACAGCTGAAGGTCAGAAATACAACCCGCATGAAATCTTAGAATAAATTGTAATATTTATAAGTGTGTATTTCAGACTTTCTCATGTGAAAATAACATAAGTAAATAGGTTTTAGTAAACCTCTTGATTTAAGCAGAAACATGTTTTTTTTGTTTCACATTAATAGTTATTTCTATACATTCTTATAGTTAAAATTTACAGCAAATTTAAGCATTTCAATGTGTAAGTTTGAGATTATTTTTTGTAATTGAAATTTTAATATATACATCTGGGTGTGCTTGTGCTTCCCCCTTCCTGGGACCTTGTTTATCGGGCTATTCCTGTTGTGTCTTGGGGACCTCCCGGAGCTCTCAGGTTCTAGAAGTTCATCAGATGGTTCAGGGATGCTGAGGTGGACGTGGGCTGGGGAGTGAGTGGTCCATGTAATACTACATTTATGTCTGTAATAGGGCGCAGCATTAACCATGTTATTTCTTCATTGTCTACGTTTAAACCATTATGTTGAACCTGTTGGTATATGATTTTGAATAAATAAATTAATGTAATTTTAATAATTATCACTTAGACACGAAAACTTTTCAAAAATTTGTTGAAGAAGTAGGTATGTCGATCTTGGTAGTTTTTTTTATCATCAATCTCTAATAAACGAAATGTTTGAACGAAGCAATGATTTATTATTATTATTTATTTATTTATTTATTTATTCAATCAACAGAACACTACAGACAAAACATGCTTATCTAATACAGCTAAATATTATACAAGAAAAGAAGTACTCAATGCAATGTCCTCTTTATAAGTGTTCAAATTTTAAATTAATTTATTTTAATCAAAGCCCATTCGGTTGTCATTCGGTTATTATTATTATACCATCACGGCATATCCCACAAGTGGGGTAGTCAGCAGACCAGCTGCATGTAAGAAACATGCAAGCTGTCCTCTTCGTGCCAATATAAAATCAAGACATTCAGGATGGGTGGCAAACCTCATCGCTGAATTTAAGATGAGCAATGTCTTATTTTTTTCGAACACCTGCCTTTTACAGGACACTCGAAAACTTACAGAGAAGAGTGGGAGACCAATTCTTTACCGGGTGCTCCACGGGTGCAGCAATGATTTAAAATTGTATATTTAAATTATTTCCTTTCGAAAGAGCTTTCGTAAAAAAAAATCGTTTGGAGAGTAAACTCCTAACCCCCCCCCTTTTCCCCCCTTTTCCTTTCCCTTTATGCATATATGTTTGTTTTTTTTTTTTTCAGTCTCCCTTTTTATATATATGTGTGTATGTTTTTTATTTTCATCATATGTTTGTTTATTTTTTAAGTTAATACTTTTGGGTTAGTTGGAAGAGATCGCGCCTTTGCGATAAACTCGCCCTCTGTATATTGATTGTATTTAATTTGAATGTATACCTTTTATGTAATTGTTTTTTATCAATGTACAGTAAAGAATGAATAAATAAATAAATAAATAAAATAAAAGCGTTAATATAATTTTACTCGCAAAAAGGGATATCATATCAAACTATAAGTGCACAACGTTCTGTGATAATGCCTATCAACAGTTCCACTGAATTGTATGTAATTCACTTTAACTTACAGAGGGGAAAAAACGTAACATTGTAATACCTTCCGCGATTCCAATAATGCATCAAGGTAATACATACAATATTATGTACAGAAGTAACAACACAATATAGCAACAGAATTAGTACAGAAAACATCTCGTTTAACGCCGAATTCCACCATATCAGCACCAATGACGCTTCGTTTTACGTGACCCCATTTACACAGACGTGTGATCCAATGTTTCCATCACACGTAAGCCGGCAATCAGGAATGGCCGTACTCGTTATTCTAAAGCTCGTCACACACGATACTAAGCTGAACTGCACTCTTGTACGAGTATATTCTCCATATATATATTACAATTCACATTAATACTTTTTTTCTATACATATTTTTTTGCCTTTTTACCCTTGTATAAAATTGTATAAGCTATTTTAAAATTGATGTTTGTTCCTGTGTAACAAACATCCTTGATTATATTATTTCAATAAAGTTAGTCAAAGCCTGTCGTTGGCCGGTAATTTTAAATCAAATTTTCAGATTTTGTAACTTTAAACCAGTTAATTTTAATTATATCAATTTAACTTTTTTTTATTAAATACGACTGCTTAAACTTTATTTTGTTAATATAATACATGTTTGAATGTGTAACTTCGTGAATAATCCTATTCTCTTGTATGCTAGCTGCAAAATGAGTTAAATTTGTCAAAAAAGAAATCCTGATATTATTAATCTCTTAAATCATAGTGATTTAAGAGATTAATAATATCAGGATTGTCAGGATATAATATTTTTAAAATTTATTTTAAAAATATTTTTTCCTCTTCAAGAAGACATTTTTCATATTTGTTTAATTTAAGGATATTTTTTACACTCCAATTCCTCTGAAAAGTAAACGTAGACAGAATCTATCAAAACGTGTATAGCAAGCTTAAGATTGATCAGTGAAAAAATTAAACGGATGAAAATATTAAGGGTAAAAATAATAAATAAACGTTTTTTTCCAAAAAAACTAATACCATTTCTATACCGAGCACGTGTAGGTGATATCGGATATTTTTCACAACTACATGATATTAACATCGCCAAGTTATAACCATCTTTCCATAGACAAAGATTATCCTATTCGTACTACCCACCATATACTGCCACAGAGAATAGTCATTTCCACATTTTGTATTTAGTCATTTCCCGTAAACATCAGAATCTTTGTACTATCTTGTAATTTGAGTGCTTTTAAAATGTCCATTTTTTCATTCCATCGATAAATTTGCATTATTTATTTCACTTTATCAATAAAGTAATGTTTTGTTTCATGAAATCATCGAGTGTTGTGTAAATGCGAGACCGTTTGAGGCAATCGAATTTTATGTCATTTCACCTTTCGAGGATGTTTTTTTATGTTCATTTAATTTTTTAATGCTTTAAAATAAAAGCTGTGGTATCTTTAAAATAAAATAAAATATTTGAAAGTTCTATTAAAGGAAACGAGACCTTAACTAGGGTAAGACGCAAGTTTCATAAGTGTGAAAAGTTCCGTAGTTTCAGGGCGTTGATTAAAAAGAAGAGGGTGGGGATTTGGATGATAAGAGAATATACTCACGGTAAGGATGATTGGAAGGGGATCCCTGACAAACTTAGTTAAGCTCATGATACTATTCATGTTTCCTAATTTTGAAATACATTTCTTGTCAAAGTCACAACGATTTCAACATAATATACGTAGAATATCTCGGATGATATGTTATAAGATAATACGTCTTGAAGAACTTATTGCAAAAACTTTTGTCACGAAATTTGTTGATTTTTCTCAAGTAACTTGTATATTTTATCGGAATATAAAAAAATCAAAATATTTATATAAGGAATACATTTTCAATTCTTTGTTTCTGAGTCAAGCGAACCCGTGTATTATTTTAATAATATCCAGTACCTACAGACTTATTGCTGAAACGTAGGAAGACCCCAAAAGAGATTGGAAGTTGATATTGTTTATATTGCAGGTACCTAACAGATAAAGAAGTGAATGCAATACTAGAAATGTAAATATACAGCAGTGGAGAGATGAAAGCTAGCTGCAAGGCAACAAACGTTTTTCATTAAGTTTAGGCGTATCGTGTAATATATATCAAAAATAATTATGTTATTAATGAAACACTGTCATTTATGAACTGCTCTTGTTGGTAATGATGTAATATATTAAACTGAGATAAAAAATGTAATAAATGTTAAAATTCTAAAATATTAAGTAATTTTTTGTCGTATTATAATATTCAAACAGTAGGTAGAGCATCCCTTCGTAAGTTATGTATATAGGTTTTATATTGAGTCTCTGGCAACGGCACGTTTTGCTTTTTTAATTAAACCAAATGACTTTAAGAATCGGGACAAGTTTTGTAGTAGATGCGGATGAGAAGGAAAAAGTCCAATAGAGGTCGCTTATAAATTACAAACATGGATCACCAACAGTTTAGAATAGATATCTATAAACAAAAATGTGAAATTAATTGTCAAAATATTTCAATAACTCATATATTTGGAGTGGCCTTGGTTGCGTGGACAGGTTGCAGGCACCGTGCGGCCTTAAACGGTGCATTATGTTTCTGATCACCTACTGTGAGATGAATATTTGTTTTGATTTGATCTGATCTGTTGTAAAAAGCGCAGGATCCAAAAACTGTCCCGACAATCCCAATTTTAGATTTTTATGAACTTCTTGATTTTCTTTATGATATTTTTATTTTGCTTCTTGAATATATGAAAAGTGAATAAAAATAAGTAGAAAACACCATGCATCATTTTAAATTCAATTGAATGCTCGATTTGAGCCATTTGAGTAAAAAAAAACCTTCTGTTTGAAGAGATGTCTAAAATAGTATTTATTTACCTACTGCGTTTTTAAGACATAAAGAAATAGTCTTTTTTAAATTAACCCTTGTCGGAGTATAGATTAAGGCATCTCTCCAGTACTGCACTTAATAAATAACAGCTAGTGAAGCAACTACGTTTAAGGTTCTACTTAATTATAAATCTTTCTTATCCAATAAAGCTTTCAACTTATTCTGAGTCTGACATCTTTCAAGCGAGCCGTTTAAGAGAAAATTATTTTCTCCGACTCAGCCTTTGAAGCCCTCACTCATATTCCCTTCCTCTCCCTTATTTGTTTAAGAACAATTGAAAAAAAATAGTTTAAGGTTAGTTGGAAGAGATTGCGCTTTTGAAATAAACTCATCCTGTGTATATTGATTGTATTTATTTGAATGCATTTCTCCATTTAATTTATTGTACTGTGGTAAATACAGTATAGAATGAGTAAATAAATTTTTAAAAATCCTTACATGATAATAAATATGGTGGTTTACATATAAATTTCACAATATATTATTTACTTTCAATGTGTCTTGCACTCGGATCAAAATTTCCATGCCCCTGAGTGTTGAAGGGAGAAGAAACTTGTGCCGGAAATTAATAACACAATTTATAAAGTTTATACAAAAGGGGGGTGAAATTATGTCAAACACCGATATGTGCGTTGGTAGCCTAACGATGTCTGTACACCAGATTAGGTTTGGTGGAACAAATATTATTATAAGACCGAGGTTTCGTCTTGATGGTTGCTTATTAATTAAATTTATTTGTGTGATATGCGTTGCCTTGCTTTTAGAACTTAGGAGACTTTGAGGAGAAATGCATCACTTTATTATGTCATATGGTATACAGGTTGATTTTGACATAAAATTTTGATATTTTTAGTATAAAAAGTGGCCAAATATATTCTGAATGACGAAATTTCTATTTCAGTACGGATAATGGTTCAAGAATCCATCCATATAGGTATTTTCCCCGTTTCTTTTTATACTACGGAGAAAAAATAAAGTCTGTCCAATCAAATCGATTTTTGTGCCAATTAACTAACATATCTCTTTCATTGACATTTCTAGTTCTCTATTATAGTTGTCACTGGGGAACTGGGATAGTGTATTGTGGGAAAAGATTGTTGTGAATATTGTAATTTATTAAACAATTTCAACAACTTCAAAATTCCTTTTGTCTTTAAGATTGGTTCAAATATTTAATTATAAAATCCGCTCAAAATTTTACTCTAAATCCCTATTTATTATTATCACCCGAAATTCTTACTAATTTATTCGGTTAATAAAAAGACATTTATGGTATTCCAAAAAAATGCATGTTCGTAATGTTGTTTGGAAAATTTTAGCCACTCTATTTAACAAACGTATTTTTGAAACAATGTAGCTTTAGGCACTCCATGTTATGCTTTCTTATTTTTTAACTATCACTTATGAGAATGTATCCCTATCTTAGGAAGCCATAAACAGCCCTTTGATTCTCTGTATTCCTGTCTATTCGTGTATTATATGCAAATCAACTCACTTTAAGCTTAGTTATAAAATCATAAAACCTAATAAATAATATTTAAATATATTAATGCTTAATTATCGTTTCTCTCTTCATTCTCTGCCTACGCCTACGTGAAGAATGATTCAGTGAAAAAATAAACCAAGAATGTAGGTATATTTCGTAGATTTTTTTCGTAAGAATGATTGTGAATATGAGTAAATATTAAACATCGCCAATCAGAAACCTCCATTGTGTTTTAAGTGATCACTTTCAGTGTCCATGGACAACGTTCACCAATTCCACCATTCTCACTGTCACGATTTAAGGTCCACCAATCGAGAGATGCTTTATGCAAACCTTAGAAGCAACCATCTTTTTGGTATAACAAATATATAAATGCGTATAAATGAGTACATTCGTAAGCGTTGGGACACCTTTCTCACTTCTTCCGATTAGATTTTACACAATGTTGCATTGTGTAGACATGGTTCTCCAATTGAGGTTTCTGATTGGTTTTGTCATCTGCATCCAAATCCGGTTAAACAATAAAAAAAAATAGTAAATATTCTAAACATTTAACATCGCTTTATTGGTTTAGATTACGAACGTGCAATTCAATTCAAGTAAATATGAATAATGGACTTTTGTTTAAAATCTCTTTGGTAATTTGTCAGAATAAGAGTAGTTAAGGCTTCTATGAAATACTAAGCATTTTTTTTTTTATTTCAATAATATAAACTCAATAATAATAATACGCGTAAGTCAGCAAGGTTGATGTTATTCAGGATAAAGTGAAAAGTAAAGCGGCAGTAGGTATCTAAATACTTTCTCAAGTAACAATATATTCTGGAGACTAGTCGAACATTTGAAGAGATTTATGTTCTCGGGTTAACGTAACATTTGTTACATCGATCTTATTTTATTACTTTGGAAGGAACGATTGGGTCACCTTCCGTCTATGGGTAGGTACCTCACACAAACTCCCTTACTAATCAAAAATATTATGTATTGGATATATTCTTTATGTTGACAGTATCGCAATATCCCTCTATAGTAAATTGATATTAGCTCGAAGTGATGTTCGTTATAATGAATCTTCAAATAGATTGGTATTTGGCTCGACTGTTATTAGGCTGGAACACTTAACTTTGACTACGTACGAGTCATACGAATAGAACTACCCCTGCTTTTGTGATGCGGATATGGGAAGTAGTTTTTAATGTATGTACTTACATACAAATACTAATAACCTTTATCCTCCCGTATTGAAATAAATATTTTTTACTTGATTAATTTATTCTTATAACATTATTTATTTATTTATATTTACATAATATATTCACGGCGTTAGCTTTTGACATGTTAACTGTTAACAAACAAATTAAAAAAGAGAACAACATAAAAAAATACAATAAATGTGTCGAATCAAAAATAGTCATACAGGTAAATTAAATGTAAGTGAGACAATTCTTATAAATATTTAAATCTAAAATATTCAAATATGTAAGTCATTGTAAATAGGGGATTTATAAATATTTATTGTCAAACAGGTAAAATAAGTGTAAGTGAGATAATTATTATGTCAATCAAAAATATTCAAATAAGTCATTGTAATTAGAGAACTTATCATCATAAACAAAATTAGATTTCTCTTCCACTACATAAAAGATAAACTATTTTTATAATAATAATACTGTTCATAATATAATGTAGAACCTAATGCACAATATGCAAAGATAAAGTATTTTGCATTAATGAATAATATCTATTATCGTTAATAATAATTAACTGAAGATGTATTTATCTACAATAGTGTATTTACTTAGCGCTTTTCATCAACTGAGTAAATGAATAGATTGCATTTAAATGCACAATTAACTAGAATTTATTCACAAATGTGTGTACAACGTGTACTATAAAGGCGTAGTTAATTCACGTTTGTATAACAAAAAAACGGTATTAATTTTATTATTTAAAATTTTGTGAAAACATCGAATTTAATAAAAATATATTAGTATTTTTGCAATGCGATTGACGTGATCAGTAAAATACAATGAAAATTACTTAATTTTTGCATTTAGTATTTTATTTATTACTAGCTTTTATAACCCGGCAACGCTCGGGTTTAAAAACAGATATTCATCCAAATATGTGAGTTAAAACTACACAATCTTATTGAAAAAATGAACTTAAAATCTATTTAGCAGCAAAAAAGTACATGTCATAATAATAATCAGCTCTATGCGTGCCAAAATCATATATACAATACATACAGTTTGTCAAAAAATAGTTGACAAATAATCGAGGGCGCTGTTATCTTTCACATTGTAGCCCTATTCAAACATTGATTGTGTAAAAACGAAACCTTGTAAGAGAACCTACTTTCACATTACATTCATCACTTGCAATTCTCACTCTTTCTATCAGTCTCTTTCCGTGCATACATTTAGTTGCTGACTCTTTTTATTATTCACTCTTTTAGTTCCAGACAAAAAAAAATCCTATAGCTAATAATAATAAGCTAGGACCTCTCCAAATAAATGGACTTTTTACATACATACATATATACCATCACGCCACTTCCCTCGCGGGGTAGGCAAAAAGGATTGAGCGCTTTTTCCTTCTATCCTTGCATACATCTTTCGCTTCCGTCACTGTCATACAATTTCTCATGCATGCTCTCCTGTTCAATGTGCTCAACACGTGACCGCCCTGTAGGATTTGATTTAAATGATCTTGCTTTTGAACCTCGGACGTCCACGTCTCCGAGCACCATTCCTCTTAGCCAAATATATTTTCTTTGTCATTCTGTCCTCATTCATTCTTTCCACATGCCCAAACCATTGTAACATATTTATATTCATCCCTGTAACCACACCAACTTTCATTCCACATTCCTTTCGTAAATAACTATTACACACACAATCTCTCAGACCTTTACCACACATCCTTCTCAACGATCTCATTTCTACCACTTTCATCCTTCTCTAAACATGTCCACGTCTCACTTGCATACATGAGTGTTGGCACTAAGATAGCAGAGTGCACTAACCATTTAGCTGTGGTAGATATGTTCCTATTTGCAATTATTGGTCGGATTGCACCATTTACCTTATTGCCAGCAACTTTTCTCCTTTCAATCGCTTTCACACTTCCCATCTCTCGTGAACAAACTATCCAAGTACACACATTCGTCAACTTGCTCTAACACTTCGTTGTCAATCATTACCTGTCATACTGTTCTCTCACTTCCTCTTTCAAAGACCATGACTTTGGACTTCTTTTACATGATAAAATCATTTAATAAATACTTAGCATTTTCACCTTCAGAAGCATATACTGGTTAAATGGCTGCATAATGATAGACATCATCTAACTAAGGATATCCTCACAATTACACATCCATGAAAATATGCTGTTAACTGTAATATTTTACATTAAAGGGAAAATAAAACAGACTCGTAATTATAATATAAAACTATTTAATAAAAACAGTAAAATAAATATAAGAAATATGTAGTGTAACATTCGACAGTGGACCGGTGTCAGAACCGTGGAGGAGCTGTTTCGCGCCGCCCAGGACAGAGAAGCTTTCTCCCAAATGGTCGTCAACGTCGGGGGGACCCGGCAAGACACATGAAGAAGAAGAAGAAGTGTAATACAAATGCACTTTTTGGCGAATGGAGTAGATATCAAAATCATCCTGGACGGCCTTCCCTATGTTTTCTTTTATAATTCTTCTTATAGAACTCACAGATAATCCAGAAAGAAAAGAACATTGAAATTCATCAGCAATACAGTAATTTAACTTCCTAGAAACACGGGATTGTCATATAAGTGAGTCATCGAGACATTCCATACACAATCATTTAATGATGCATTATTATTAAGCATCTGAGACATTCACTTCAGCTTTTTATTTAGCTTATTCTAATATTCGGTAAAATAATTTGCCTTTTTAAGTAAATTCATTACATTAAATATATTTTAAGAAGGCACAGAATTGAATAGTAATCTTGTAATAGAAATACAATTAAGAGTCGTCAAACATAAAAAAAATACAATTTAAAATATTAAGACAGTGCTTACCAGTCAAATCAATGTTTTTTGGAAAACATTGTTAATCTACCAGCGTAGTTTTTGAGCTTCAAACTCCGCTTAACACTGGGAATATTTCTTGAAAACATTTTTTTTAGATACACTACGTATTGTTTTATTCAGTTTTATATTTTTAAAGTCTTTTAAAATCAAAACAAAGTCAAAAAAATTTACCGGATCACCAAACGCTATACAATTGACAGATCGGACAGTGTTGCCAGTGTAACTAATTTGTGTTTTATCATCGGTACAAATATCTGTTGCATTAGAAAAAAAGGGAATCGTGAGAAAATAATTATTCTAAAGTAGCATTCACATTGCTTCACACTGGATGATCATTCAGAGTGTCAGGGTCAAACCTGTTCATCGAAAGTGAACACGTCTGTTCACATTTGTTCATCCTATGCTCTCACTGCCATGTCAACACTTTCAGTCATGTTGTATTTTGACATATTTTCGTACAAAAATATAATTAAATAAATAAAAAAATGAAAAAAAGCCCTTAAAACAAATCAATATAGTTCTCGACTGCATAATAATTTTGTATATGATTCTGACATTCTATACAAATTCATAGAGAATAAAACAAAAAATAAGATAAAATTTGTTTATGGTCGTTTCAGTGAAAGGTCCTTTCATCGAAATTATGACGGGCTGTTATCGCTTTCATCCGTCATCGCTAGTGATCATTATTGATGAAACGCCCGTTCACACCTTTTTATCTTGGAGGTTCATCCGGAGTGATCACTGAAAGTGAACAAATGTGAACGACCCTTTAGAAAACTGACGATATTTATTCCTATACTATTTCGAAAATTTAGCGATGGGGGGGGGGGTAGAAATTGAAATATGAAACAGAATTGTGAACAGTATGATTTATATCATTTTTGGGTAGATGGCGCTCTTGTAGCTGACTGAACCCATAACTTCTCCAATTTTTTAATCAAATATAATAGTTTATCGATTAAGTTTTTATTTATTTTTATTTTCCGACCAAAATAAAGTGTTTTTTTTATTTGATAGTTTTGTTTTTTGTGTTTGTTTCTTAAAATTAAGTGATAAATTTTAATAAAATTAAATCTAATACCTAAAATTTGTGACAATAAAAATAGTTTACATGATTTGTATTTTAAGAGTAATAAAAATAAATTAAAGTGACAAATAATATTGTAAATGCGCTCTTGAGGTGATTTCATTACAAAAACAGCGCAATATAAGTGATCTAATAATAATCATGTTGGAGTAAAAATTATATGTGCGGTATTTTCTTGGCAAAATGCAGGTAATTTTGGTCACACAATCTGGCAACCCTGATTTTGACACTTAGTATCTCTATGCTTATTATGACAGTTTTGAATTGTTTACGTTTAGTGTTAGAAATTCTATAATTATTTTGAATTTAGAATACTTTCATGAAATTTAAAATTACTGCAAACCATACAATAATAATTTTATTATACGAAAGTACAAATCGCGGACATTATTCTTTATTTGAAATGTAATTATATTCCTAAAAAATAGATGTAACGCAAATAATGCTTTAGAGCCACAAATTTCTTTTCAGAGTGAGTCATAAAACAGAATTATAAAGTTGGTATGCAATTCTAACAATTATCTTTATCAATAGACAGTATCTTAATATCTAAATTTTGAAAATCTTATGTTTTTAGATGCATGTTTTGAATAAATGAAATACTTCTAATGAAACAGATTGATGCAAGCATAATATTGAAATGATATCCTTTACAAAAGTGCCTAACTACCATTATGTTAAATGCAAGTTTTAGAAATGTTATCTATGGCTTGGTATAGTTATATTATATGATGACATTATATTATGAGATAATTAAGAATGATGCATCTCACACCCTTTTCTGTGATTGTTATAACAGATAACTTTATTTAGAAATTAAAAGAAACTCAGAATATCCTTCAATAAAATAAGAACACATATAAATAGTATTGTTGTAGATATGAGTTTTTTTATTTTATTTTGATGTTTACCTTACTTTGACAAAAGAACATTGAAGCATCATTGAATTAGTTCTGTGTTTTTGATATTATTGGTAACCATATTTTGAAATAAAAAGAAACTGAATATCAACAATAAAATAAGAACACATATTAATAGCATGGTCGTAGATATATGAGATTTTTAGTGATTTTCAAGTTTACCAAACATCGACAAAAGATCGTTGATACATCATCATTTATAAATTAAATCTTTATAAAAGTATACATATTAAATGTTTTCAGCTCGCCTACTGGATGATACATATCGTACAGAGGACATAAAAGTCAAAAAACAAACAAACTAATGAACTGATGTACCAACCAAAATATTAATGTATTGGATTCTATGTCATTCATGTCGGCCATTATGAAATTAGCCCAAGATGTCAAAAATATGCAATTTTAACTTGCATAATTCAGGAGTTTTTATCATAATCAAACACAACAATTTATAACCAAAATAATCCCCAAATGTTTAGTTTCAGTACTGATGTATTTCGCGTCACATCCATTGTGAAATTAATTCAGTACACTGAAAAATGTTCGACCATGAATATTGCTACTTACAAAAACTTTCATAGATTTTTCCATACAAATTTTCTTATTATAATTTCTTTATCAATACATAAGATATTTTAAATGTTTTTAGCCTTGAACGTGCCCAGGAGATGAGACCTCGTATAGAGTGTATTATTTTACTTCTGTCTTTCCTTATTTCAGAGTCCATAAAGGACATACGCACATACGAACCGACTCAAATATTTATGTGTGGATTTTTAAATTTTAGACCATAAAATTTGTAACTCAATCCTCTTTAAAGTATTAAATAATCATATTATTATCTGCTTACTTGTAATACTAATAACATGTACCTACTTATGATATTATCGTACAACAATAATATTATAAGGTCAACTCTGAGAGCAAAATTGTAATACGATTTTAGGTTGTAAATAGAAGTGCTTTACTATACAAAAGTAGACATGCAAGGTATGACGTATACAGTGTCTAGTGGTAAGGATCGGATTAAATTGTTTGATGTCTGTACACTTGTCTGCACACGAATACTTCTCATAATCTTGTCTATATGCGGCATTGGAATATCTCGGATTCTACTACCATCAGTTTGATTATTTCCCTCTTTGCTTCGCTTTGTACCTGATATCTGTATCGTTTTATTATTGGTCATGTACCTACGTATTCAGGTTTCTATTGCACTCAACACAAATGTATATTATAAACAACGTACATAGTGACCTATATTATATACTACGTCAAAATGTTCACATAATTATTAGGGTAATTATTCACCAATACAAATGATACCCTACAATACTTTTGATGTCTAACCTCTATCATAAAAGACCACTTTTATGATAGTGATGTTAGAATATTAGGAAACGTAAATGGAAGAAGGAGACCTGTTTTTACTTTGTGTTTCTGACAGTTTTCCAGTTTAAACTCCAACGTTTTTCTGTTATTGTATTGGAACAAGGCTCTTTCATTTTTTTATTATTATTTTTTCTTTAGAAGATATATCTGGATTTTTGTTATAAACCCACATACATTGCACTTTTCACAGTAAGCTAAAAGCTTAAAGGGGAGTTTGCCAGCACCTGGGATCGAACCACGGACCCCCCGTTCACGAGGCCGAGACTCTACCTCCAGGCTTCCGACAAACTCATGTATAAATATTAGATTAATTAATATTTAAATACAGAAGAAAGAAATTTGTGTTTATTTTCATAAACGAACGGGAATATACATCTACCGTCCTATCTACACTTCATCTGAGCCAATAAGTCTAATAATATTTTATTCGTGATTTGGTTCTACAATTTTATTTCATTTTCCATCCTTTGCACTGTATTCAAACCAAGTTTTAATATTTTTGGTTTGATTTTTTTAAACAAGTTGTTGTGTAATATTGGGCGCAACCTTTCCTCATTAATTTTCCCTAGAGGCTATCACGATACAACACCGAAAAAATTCAGCGTGTAGTTAAATTTATATATTAAACATCAGTACATTCATTTCACACTCGCGTAATGTTTTCACGGTAATCCTTAAGCTACACGGCTGTGTACCTATAAGTTAATAAGTATCAATATATTGTATTATATTTTGCCACGAGCCAAAATGTTCAATCGACCCTGTTTACAAAAGGTGCGTGTTATTTAATTATTATACCTGACCAGAAACTTGTTTTAAGACTGATGCAAGATGAGTGTTTGTGAATATTAAATTAGTGTCATTATTCAATTATTGATATTGTCCTTGAAAATGTTGCTTGTAGTCGATAATCTGTATCAATTAGTTTTATTATTGTCAATATTATTCATATTGGTAATAAATAAGGCATAGCTGGCTTGGCCATAATAATGCATTAAATTTCAACACCTGTTGTGAACTATAATATTTATAAGTAATTCAAGTAGAAGAGAATAGCACAATTGTAGTCTTCATTATGTTTTTATCAAAATGCAGACGAAGTGGTTTATTAAATATTTTATCCAATTTATTTTTGTGAAATACCGTAGGTATTATATTATTTACTATCTACTCGTGGAGTTGGTAGTCTCAATGTCCCCAAGCGACGCGACGACAAGGTTCACCAAGCAACTTAAGAATCTTTTATTCTACTGAAATACAAAAGATATTAAGGTAGGTACGAGTATGCTAAGCACTTGCTAAAAATCTATTTGTCTTCACTGTTGTACATTGATTTTTGAAACTTTATGAAGTTTGATAGTTAAAGTTTTCTCTTTTATTAGGCTCTTTAGGAGATATTTAGTTGATTAATGAATTTATTTCAAAATATAAATAATAATAAACTTTATTGTACAAAATATATGGATACAAATAATAAGGTTACATGGTATTAACGATCATTTTGCACAATGGGCGAGTTTATCGCAGGGACGCGATATCTTCCAACTAACCCAACAGAATAATAAACAAATGGAAAAAAAAACATATATTATCTATCAGACACCTCATTTGCACACCGTTTTTAATATTTATTTTTATATATTTTTTTATAAAAGATATATCTGGTTTTTCTTGTAAGTAAACCCAAATACAACCTTATACACCTTTCACAGTAAGTTTGGCAGCACCTGGGAGTAAACCGTGGACCCCTTATTCACTAGGCCGAGACTCTACCTTCAGGCTACCGACGAACTCATATGACTTACATATACTTTACTACGGAGCGCCCGGCAAAGGTCTTCTATTCTTTTTCACAAGTTTTCGAATGTCTTATTAAAAAGCCAGGTGTTTGAAAATATAAAGACATGTTACATCTTAAATTCAGCGATGAAGTTAGACACCCATCGTGAATAAAAATCTTTATTTTTTTGACTCAGAGAGGACACTTTGCTTGTTTATAACATGCAGATTGTCTACCTGCTACTCCATTTGTTGGCTTTCCCGTGGCATTGTAATTGAATTTGGACTCGTTTTATCCACTCTATTTGAAAATATTATTTTATTTTTAATGCCAATTTTTTTTTGTAATTTAAAATTTGCCTTTTTTAGTTTGTATACTATGCAGTACTAATTTTTTTTGTTGTTTTGATGAAAATTCGTGTAGCTTTGATGGTTTTTGGAAGAATCTGAATATTTCGGGTAAATTTGATGATCTTCGTGCACCTATATTATTATGAATGCATAAATTTTGTTAACATATTTTTAGATGACTATTTGATGTCGTGAACATTGCGGAAATAAAAACAAAAATATTTGTTAAGTGTTCTTTTGTAATAATAAACCACCTCCATAGAGCTTTGTTACACTTTATTCTTCATTAAAATGCCACGACTAGCTACTATACTTTTTATATAACGGGTTGTTCAACAAGAACTTTGTTTTTTAATTGTGGCAACACCAGCAACATGATAGTTTTGACATTTAATTTTTTGACGTATTCGTAGTGGATGCATTGGCAATTGTTGCAATGAATTCAATTTCGCTTGAAAATCGCATTAAAATAATTAAAATCCATTATGAAAATGGTGGTTCTGCTAAAGTGACATTTCGTCAAATTCGTGATATTTTCGGACAACATAATCGTCCTTCTGAGACCGCTATTAAGAATTTGGTCGCTAAATTTGAGTCGACAGGCTCGATACAAAATGTGTTAACACCAACGCGTGTACGACCGGGTCGTTCAACTGAAAACATCGCAGCCGTGAGCCACAGTGTTGAAGCAGATCCAAATTTGTCAATTCCTCGACGTTCTCGACAATTGGGGTTATCCAAAACCACCACATAGCGAATTTTGCGTAAGGATTTGGCTTTGAAGCCTTACAAGGTTCAACTGGTGCAGGAATTGAAGCCGAACGACCATTCAAATCGCCGTAGATTCGCTCAATTCATTCAGGAACAACCCGCTGGTTTTTCTGAAAAAATCATTTTTTCAGACGAAGCCCATTTTCACTTGTCAGGGTACGTCAACAAGCAAAATTGCCGCATTTGGGCTTCTGAAAATCCTAGAGCAATTATTGAGAAGCCGTTGCATGCTCAGCGTGTCACTATATGGTGCGCTATGTGGTCTGGAGGCGTGATTGGGCCGTTTTTTTTCGAAGATGAGACTGGAAATGCGGTAACGGTCAATGGATCACGCTATCGCAAGATGTTGACAACTCAATTTTGGCCTATTATTGATGACGTGGATATCACTGACATGTGGTTTCAACAGGACGGTGCCACATGTCACACAGCCAATGAAACGATCAATTTATTGCAAACCAAATTTCCCGATCGCATGATTTCACGAAACTCAGCTGTTAAGTGGCCAGCCAGATCGTGTGATTTAACGCCACTGGATTATTTTTTGTGGGGCTATGTTAAGGACAGAGTCTATACGGAGCCAATCGAATCGATTGCAGCCTTAAAACTCAAAATCCGTGATGTGATTAGCGAAATAGTCCCGCCATTTTGCCAAAAAGTGATTAAAAACTTTGATGAAAGAATCGACATCTGTCAGCGTGCTCGTGGTGGACATTTGTCAGATATCATTTTTCATGCATAATTGCCAAACTTTTCTCTTTGTAATTCAATAAAAATTTTAATCATCTTCATCAAATTTTTTTGTTTTATTTTGTTTTAAAAAACAAAGTCCTTGTTGAAAAACCCTTTAGAACCAGGTAATAATATACAACAATTCCACTTCACATTATATAGAAATCATATTTTTCACAATAAATCATATGCATGGACTGTATGTAGTATCGCAGGTACTCTTATAACGTATTATATTATGTTGGTACATTATCTTAGATTGCTTGACTGATTCACGTTTACAAGACATACCTTCATAATACTGCTTCAGTAGATAAAGTATTCCCCTATTTCATAAATTTTCTTTATGTGTGTAGTATGTTATTATTATTCCTATACTTAGATAGGTACGTTCGTCTTTCGTGTTATTTCATTGTACATAGAAAAATGATCAAAACATCGTAATAATAATAAAGTATTTCATCAATAGATAACATCTTTTATGTTCTGCAGTACATTTCAATAATACTACATATGAGGGGATCATCTGAAAGACCATACATAACTTCAAGGTACCTACTACATACCTGCTTCAATAAATCCACATCCAAGTCTCTTTTTACAATGCTAAATTTGGACTTTCAAGCTTGTAATAACAGACTATCTAGCGATCAAGAGTTTCCTATTTTGTACCTAGTGAATAAAATCTTACATGTCTGTTAGGTAGTTTTCTATTGTCATACAAAAAACAGCTGTTCATAAATAACGAAATTTAAGATCTTAATGTCAGCGATGTGGCATACCTCCACTTTTATCTCTGTTTTTATGGTATATGTAGATTGATTTTATATGTTTATTATATGCAGTTACTTCTTTGCTTACCTAACCTAACTTTGCAAGATTTTGTAACAAGTTTTTTTTTAATATTTAATTATTTATAACTTTCTTCAGAACGGTCATCACAAATAATAATAACAATGCAATATTAAACATAACATAGACCAAAAAATTCACCTATACCACCCAAATACAAATCAGAGTATTTAAAATATTACAAATGACACGCCAATGAATTGAACCGAATAAAAAAATACTACAAAGTTGATATTTTCAACCGACGGTACTTGGTGGAAATTCATGTTGAATTAATTAAAATAAAACACTTATTTGTAGTATATCCACGGTGACTCCGTGACAAGTCTATATGACAAGTCACCGTGGATATACTACAAATAAGTGTTTTATTTTAATTAATACTACAGACACATGAAGAACACTGAATAATGAATTATTAATAGTGAACAATGAATAACGAATAAAAATAAATATGAATCTATACCATCCACCTATACATCAAAATAAAAACTCGAGCTGGGTCGTGTAACTGTTTTTAACTCCACACGACTGGTGCGCGATATTAAAATCATTAATGTGCTTAGGACCTTTCACGTAGGAAACTATATTGTGATGAAATGAAAGCAGTAACAACAATGTTCTGCGATTTTTACGAACCGTATAGAAAATGGATCGATTCATTTTGTAATGCGTAAAAACACAATGTTTTCCAAACAATAAAATAAGGTCAGCGACATTTACTAGTTACATAATAATATACATTGACTATGAAAAATATTTATCATAAATCTTAAAAAAAGATAATGTCAACGAATTGATGGTTCAAATATTGGTAAAATTTTATTAACTTTGTACGTAAAATTCAGCGAACATTTTATAATCTGTATACGAAACAAACATAAACATACCTGTTTCCATCTTCATTCGTAATGGGTTGCCTTGGTTATAATGCTTTGGAATATCGCCGAGATGTATTCTGTACCCGTCACTTTTCAAGTTACTCAACGGTATCATATTTAATCCAATTATACTGGAAAATTTCAATATATATGTTCCCGATGTATATGGACGTTCTCGTCATTACTATTTCTTTTTACCAGCCTCAAAGCAGAACAAACATATTGGCAAACTCCCCAGTGGGAATGGCTATTCAAATGTTTAATGGTCTGGCTGGAGAATTTGATAACTTTAACGTGACGTATGCAGAATTTATAAGAAAATTGAGAATATAATATTGTAGCTGTGTTGTCGTCTGGATATCGTTTAAGGTTTTCTTCTGCGATCGTATTGGCCTTCAGCTGTAATGATCCTTGTACGAATCGTCTGGTTGTCAAAAATAATGATAATAAACACTGTGCGTAGGACCTTACACGTGGGAAAATATTCTTCTCCTTCTCGTGCCGTATCAGGTCCCCCCGACGTTGGCAATCACTCTGGCGAAGGCTTCTCTATCTTGCGCGACCCGGAACAGCTCCCCCACATGTCTCATCCCGGTCCAGTCTCTTATGTTGCGCAGCCAAGACGTTTGCCTTCTACCAGGACCACGCTGCCCCTCAATCTTCCCCATCAGTATCAGCTGGAGCAAACTATACTTATCGCCCCGCAGAACGTGACCCAGATATGAAATCTTACGGACCTTAACGTCCTTCAGCAGCTGTCTACTGCAATTGGCTCTTCTCAAAACCTCCGAGTTGTTGACCAAATCTGTCCATGGTATGCGAAGCATTCTCCTGTGCAACCACATCTCGAATGCCTCCAACCGGTTCATAGTAAGAAAATATATTGTGATAAAATGAAAAAAGTAACAACACTTGTTAAATTGTGTTAGTTCAATTCAACATTATAAAATCATTTTATAATGTGTATTATGCCAAAGTATTGTGTAGTTGAATGGAGTGGGGGTGGTAGCCAAAATAATGTAAAGAATATTTTAAGTGCTGGGACATAGTTGAAAACTGATTCGGTCTACCTTGGTTCGGGCTCGTACCCAGTTAAGTTGATTTTTATAACATGTTATGTTTAAATACTCTCAAATAGATTAATTAATCTCAGTCAGTTCAATTCAATTTAATATTTACTTAATAAATTATACAAATGATATCAAATATTGACAAACGCGTTCTATCAAATAGTATTAGTAAAAGTAATTAATTTCGTATTATTTCTTTATTTATAAATCATTATAATGAAATGCCTAGTTGATAATCCGACGTTTTACGCGTATTTTGTTATTATATTCAACTCTTCATACAGTGGGTACTTCGCTTACACTTTGTGAAATGGATTATCTTATGTTATGGGATGGATGGGATAGCGAACATAAATATGTTCAAGAAAATAATATGTAAAGACGTCATTTCCTTAAAATGGAATGATTGGTGATTTTAATTATCACTGAGTCTTAAATATCACGGTGTAATTATGTTTAATATTATCGCAGTATAGGAATAAAAGTAAATAATATATACCTACCCGTTATGTGTTATTCCGTGGCTATGTTCCATCGCCTCACGTGCGCCTCATATGAAAATTTAGTAACACACATGATTCAATGTCTTAGCTGAGCGACAAAAGGTAGAAGGACTCTGATCCTTGGCTTATTCACAGTACGTGATACGAATAACTTCAACTTAGAATGTGTTGGTACTTACCTACTTATTATATTGGAATACCGAAATGGTAAATAGAACACGAGAATGCATTATTTTCTAAGTCTGTAATATTTAAGTTCATTTTATTGATTGAACAGTATTTCAGAATAGGAAATATCATGAAATATTCTATAAATATTTTGAAATAAGAATCATCGTGTTCAAGTACCTATCTATTTTTATGTTAATGGTTTAGTTATTCATTAACATGCTCGTGGTAAATTTACATATTCATTTTGTGTATCCATAAGGTGCATCGTGAATTCATTCATATGCTATTCCACTCATCCTGAAAATCCACTCATTTATTATGTGCAGTTAATACACTGACTACCCCATTTGTTGTAAATTCCGTTATGTATAGATTGACAAAGAACATTATGAAAGAGCAGTAGATTGACTATTGAGAAACCAATAAGAAAATTAAACCTCAAACGTTTTCCAGATGTAAAGGTGTGTATTCTATGATATTTGTACATTACACGTAAGAAAAGAATAAGGCAAATGTGTATCGCTTTATCTCGTAGAAATATATGTAGGTACCTACTGGTTTGATCACATGTCAAAAAGCAATCCAATCACAGTATTGCTCGAGTAGCGTTGTACTTATAGGTATGTAGATATATTAATCTGCTAATGAAGGTATCTTAGTTATACATAAGGATAAAATGCACATTTCCATTTCGGTTAACATTTAATCAATCGTAGTGTTTGGGCTCTATCAGGCAGTATGTTAAGTAACCCGTTAACTAAATGGATTAGGCCGTTTGTCTTCTTTGATATACGCCCTACCCAGTTACAATTTCCACTCACGTAATTTTATTTCCTAAGTATCCTATTCCTTAATTAACTTCGGTAATATTTTGGCGGATTTACTTGTTTACTTCCACAATAGTGATAAAAAATATTTATAGTTACTTTCTTTGATATTTGTTTTTACTTTCAGTACGTATGTAATCCTTTTTGTCAAAATTAATGTCTAGGAATGTATTTCTTCCCTTGTTTAATAATAAGTCTGGTGTAAATCTTCGATGTTAAGTAAACACGAACTTTTTAGTTATTGTGTTATATACAAATATTTCTCGACAATATTCGTATATAACGAATAATTTATTTTCGTTAAACTTTACGTTTTTGATACAGTCCCCTTTCATGGGTTTATATCCCCAAAATTTATGCATTATAATATTTTTTGAATGAACGAATTTACTTTTTTCTCCTCTCATTTCTACAAATCCCCACCTCTTGAGGATCTGTCGATACCATTTGGCCTGTTGATGTCGGCACGATAAAAGTGGCGCCTTTCATACGAGAATTACGCATTATTTTTACTTTCTCTTTCAAATAAGAGTGAGAGTATCGGCCATGATATCAAAAGGTTATTTTACTTGAGTTATTACTCTTAAGCTCAATATAAATGATCAGATTTTTTTGTAATTTTTATAGATCTTTTCGTGTTTTTCTATTTCATCAAGATAAGAATTTAGTAGAGTTTTTTTGCCAATGATAGAGGAAACATATTTCAGGATTCTCGTACCTTGTCATATTATAATAATATGTTTTTTGAGTGCGTGCTCTTATACGTGAGAGATTTACAAAAATAAACTGGCATTGAACTGTCTCAAGTATCATCCCATCTCAAAGACGTGTTAAAAGCTGTCAATAAAAATAATGTAAGCAAATCGAAATATTCTTTACAAAGTGGGCATTTAGACATGCAGCTATGGCTTTATAATAAAAGATATTTTTTATGATATTACATATGTTTGTATTTTTGTATGCTGTTTTTGAACCTGTGCAAAATTTATTTAATTTTTTATGCTTGAATCTAATCGTTGTAAAAGTATTTTTATGAAGTGAATATAGATAAACATATTGTAATATGAGCAGAATGTCTGTATTACTTTACAGGTATGATCCCTACATTTACATTCACGTCACTCCTTGACTTTGATCGTTCAAGTATTACGATAACAACGAAATAAAGACATAAGATGTGATATTTCAAGGCGCAATAACATAAAGATCTTATAAGAAAGATCCCCGTTTTGTTATAATATATTATTCCATGCGATGTCGAGCTAACTTTATGACATAAAAATATATTCAGTCATATAAATGTAACGATGTCGGTACATGAGATAAATATACGAAGCAGGATGATGGTTTATGACACTAGATATTATGTTTCACTTAACCTTACTTAGGTTACATACATATATGTATATAGTCAGAGACAGTTCGACTCCAGAAAGTATAAATCTCAAGGCTTTGGTTCTCTATAGACGCATCTAATATGTTAGTACAAGGGCGTGACATCAATAAAACAATACAACAAGCCTCAATATTATGTATTCCTTTTTTGAAAATCTCCATGCATAATCATAAACGCCAATTATACTTATTTTTATTTTATTTATTTATTTTATTTTTATTTTTACAATATTTAGAATCAATCAGTCGTTACACAATATGTTGACAATTAATACATTTAACATGTAGACCAGCGAAGATTCCACTCTTACCAGAAATGTTTCAGTCTTGAGGAAAAAAAAGTAAAAGTTAAAATTCTCTAAAAAAGTCAAAGTAAATTTAAAAACAACGATAATACAATACTTAAAACAATACAAAAACATAAATATAAAAGCAAAAAATCCTAAAATACTAGAAATCAGTCCTTCAGTCACATTAGTCTTGAAAGATTCAGACTAATGTGACTGAAGGACTAATGTGACTGAAGGAAAGATTCAGAAATGATTCAGAATGGTAACTATTCTAAACTTAAATTTGTGTACAGTTTTAATGTCACAATAATATTTTCCCTTTACATTCAGTTCAGCGATGAGGTGAACTTATATAAAAACAATTTGCAAGTTTGGTACACGCAATTGGTCTGCTGGTTACCCCAGTTGTGGAAAATGGCGTGATGGTCCAATTATGTGGATGAAAATATATTACTTTAACTTCGAGGTATGTCGCCTATCCTGAATGTTTTAACTTATATAAGGACAACTTGCTTATTTGTAACACGTATTTGGTCTTCTGGCTACCCTAGTTGTGGAAAATGGCGTGATGGTCCAATTATGTGGATGAAAATATATTACTTTAACTTCGAGGTATGTCGCCTATCCTGAATGTTTTAACTTATATAAGGACAACTTGCTTATTTGTAACACGTATTTGGTCTTCTGGCTACCCTAGTTGTGGAAAATGGCGTGATGGTCCAATTATGTGGATGAAAATATATTACTTAAACATCGAGGTATGTCGCCTATCCTGAATGTTTTAACTTATATAAGGACAACTTGCTTATTTGTAACACGTATTTGGTCTTCTGGCTACCCTAGTTGTGGAAAATGGCGTGATGGTCCAATTATGTGGATGAAAATATATTACTTATACATCGAGGTATGTCGCATATCCTGAATGTTTTAACTTATATAAGGACAACTTGCTTATTTGTAACACGCAATTGTCCGCAACGGTCCGCTGGCTACCCCAGTTATGGAAAATGGCGTGATGGTTTGTTGATGATGATTCAAAAGAATCATTATTAATAAATGTGGAAAAATATTACATTCTTTTCACTTCAAACTTTTGAATATTTTGGTTCATATATATGTTTTCTTTTGATAGATAAGTAATGTTAAATTCTACATGGGTGTGTATACGGAGAATACATAGCAAGTCAACGTATTACATCTTTACCAAACTACACATCAAAAGTGATGGTAATATTATTTTCATTATCCCATTTGCCAACAACCGATCCGAAAAAATATTACTCTTACTTTGTGTACAAAAACAATTTTATATATTTATTTACCAACATGTCTTATTTGTTTGAATTATGTTACTTTTATTACGTTTTTATTATGATTGTAGTATTTTAAAGTACACTTGAATAAATATTTGTGTCGCAGAGTTTCGAAATTTGCTAAAACACATTTTCACGAAAATTGAGTCGTCGAATTCTTCTTCTTTTGCCTATGATATTATGTCCTGCGATTTTCGGAGTCTGCTCCTGGGAGGTGGATGCCCAGCTATCCCTCGTTTAAGTGGTCTTCCTGGGGGTCTTTTTCCTGTCGTCGAATTCGTAGTTAAATATTCTATAACCGTATTATTTATTATTGATCTGCTGGCTACCCCACTTGTGGGATATGCCGTGATGGTATAGTATAGTATTATTTATTAACAGTATAAACACTCACCAAATGTAAAAAACAAATAAAAATATGATGAGAAATGAATCCCGCTATATCCCTTTTTCCTGTCGTCGAATTCGTAGTTAAATATTCTATAACCGTATTATTTATTAACAGTATAAACACTCACCAAATGTAAAAAACAAATAAAAATATGATGAGAAATGAATCCCGCTATATCCCTTTTAATATCTTCTGTAACACAAACGACCAATAGAAGTCATTTATTGTATACAAAATGAACAGTTTATTTTCATTCAATAGCGAAATTTATTTTAAAATTGAACTGTCGTAACAAACTTGTTTGACTTGAGGAAAGTACATACTTGTACAAAAGTTTTTATTGAATTTCTCCGAATCAAAAAAATGTGTTATAGCGGATTTCGAAACCCATCGACACATTTATTATTTATATCCAGAAAGTAAATAAGGCACCTATGTTAAACGATACACAATATTGAGTTTTTCACGTGAAATATTCAAACAATTTTTTTTAAAGCTTGTGAATGGAAAATATGTGAATGGTTAATGTGAAATGTTAGCCATTAATATCTCAACACTTTATACCTGCGTATTAGTTTTAATATGAAACCATTTATTTGATTATCAATCGTTTTTCAAAATAAATTCGGCGATATTATTAGTTTGATATGCTTACATTTATCAAAACTGGCCATGTTTTTGTCAAATTTGAAATAATGAAAGTACTGGACTATATACAAAAGAACTATGTATATTTTCTCCTTTTTTAAACTAAATTAAATACATTTCGAAGTAGCTTTTAAACCTAACTTCATCGTTAGAGGTTTTTTCAGGAGTGCACTAGTAGTACCTATTTAAAATATATATTGAATGTTTATTTTTGATATAATATAGTTTTATGGCTGTCTACTACAGTCTGTATGAGAATGTAACAAAATGATGCTCCGCGCCAACACATTCAGCATGTTTTCAGGATGTCTAATTCTGGTCAGCAAAAGCATTGATATTTTAACCAAAAGGTTACCAATGCCCCAAATTTCGTGTTTCACAGTACATCGATTCTGTGATAACAATATAAGAGCGCTAGAAATGTTCTGGCAAGAGATACTTAATTGCCGTAGAGACGCTCTGAATGGAGGAGGCTGGTTACTGTTCTCTCTAGAGGAGCATTAAAGGACGAAAAGAGAGAAAGATGACAAAACCAATCAGATACCTCGATTGGAGAACCATGTCTACACAATGCAGCATTGTGCAAAATCTAATCGGAAGGAGTGAAAAAGGTGTCCCAACGCTTACAATTGGCTCTAGGCTGGCTTAAGTGATCACTTTCGGTGTCCATGGACAACGTTTACCAATTCCACCATTCTCACTGTCACAATGTAAGGTCCACCAATCGGGAGACGCTTTATGCAAACCTTAGAAGCAATCATCTTTTTGGGATCTCATTTTTTTTAATCCAAGAAAGCGGCCTTTAGAAATTTACCTTTTAAAGTTCGATGGTTTCTATGTTAATACTTGTTTAAAATCTTTCAATGTAAAAAATACACAAAAATGCAATACAATATTGATGTAAAGATAATAAATACACCTTCTTACTAATATAATGTTATTTTTATACGATACATTAAATATGGATTATTTATCACAATTAAAGTGCATAACAAACAATTATTGTTGTTAATATTATAAGACTTTGGTGCAGACTAATAAAATAATAATATCTATTCCCGTGACAATAATTCATAATAATAATGCACAAGTAACAGTTTATTATACCTATACTTATATAATCTGGTTGATTCCTTATTGCATCACGTCGCATCCAACTGTGACGCTGCTGCGAATGCTTAGTTCCTTATATATCCTTCATCTCGTAATATCGCACTAGACATACCTAACCATATACCACTTTTGATATTATTAGATACGATTAAGTACTAAATACACACAAATATTATTAATAATAAGCGAAGATTGCAGATTGTCTCTATTATTGAAAATAACTCTGTTTATAAACAGAGTTCTTTTTTCCCTGTGTATAAGAACTGTATTGATAATCAGCTAGAATTTTTTTATGTATATAAAGTTACACATAATATAACATAATTTACATTACATTCATAGCTATTCGTGTTTCCAGTTGAATATAAATCTCTGTACTGGCGTTTAAGCAACCAGCAATTCGTTTAATGCCATCAGATCATAATGTACGAAGTATTCCTTTACTTCTTATATTCTGATAAAATATCTGGTAAACAAACTTGATCCTCTTTGCTTATTTTCTAGTTTCTGAATAAAAGCATGAATTGTTAAATAATATGTACCTACGTTGTAACATTGAAAAAAGGGGATAGCAGTTTATTGCTTAAATAAATATTAAATGATATAGAGTATTATTTTCATACCGCCAATATATTATTATATCAGTGATACAAAAGACATAAAATACACGTGTCAGCATCGTTTGAACTATAATGTTCCCATATTGTAAGTGGAAATATTTGGTAAATGGCGATTGATGTGCATATGATGGTACTAAGGGGTGGTTTATAAAATTTATAGTCTTATCATTTCTTTTCATACGAATGTATAACATCGTGTAATAATTACACCACCTATCTCTATCGTATTTACATCGCAATTTTTCTCTAAAGTTAATTGAATATCCATACAAATCCACACCATCACGATATATCTAATATGTGGTGCAGCCAATAGATTAAATGTTCTCATTCTCATTTTCACGAGGTTTGTTTTGATTTTTGCATTTGATATGGGTGGGGTGAGTTTGTGTTATAACTGTTTACTTGCAACTTTACTTGTTCGTCATACGCTTCGGTAATTTGCGGGACCTTGATTGGTTTGTTTTCTGGAAAAATATGACTGTTAATATTTGTTAATTTGAACTGTTTGTCTCCTTTAAGAGAAATAAAATAAAATAAAATGCATGTAATTAAAATGTCAGTCGTCCCATACGTGACTATAAAAATAGGACATTCAAGGAAGGTTGTATATTCATGTATGGTGTTAAATAATAAACTTAATCATGCTTTATTTTAAATTTTGATTAATTTTTCGTGACTATTCAAAACATACAAAAAATAGTAAAGACCTACTTTCTCTCTGCTAGGAACCCCACGAACAAAATAACCATCACTTTCTATTTAGACAAGTATTGTGAAGTACCTACTATCACACACTAATAAATAAACAGTTTTTCTGTGAGGAAAATTTTTGTTCCACGGCATTTATTATGGAAGATCGTTGATACTCTGTAAAGTATGGTTCTATGGGTAACATGATTTTCAGTAGGTACACTGTAAACCAATTAACATACATACATACATACATACCATCACGCCGCTTCCCTCGCGGGGTAGGCAGAAAGGATCGAGCGCCACTTCCTTCTATCTTTGCATACATCTTTCGCTTCCGTCACTGTCATACAATTCCTCATGCATGCTCTCCTGTTCAATGTGCTCAACACGTGACCGTCCTGTAGGATTTGATTTAAATGATCTTGCCATTTAATCCTAGGACGTCCACGTCTCCGAGCACCATTCCTCTCAGCCAAATATATCTTCTTAGTCATTCTGTCCTCATTCATTCTTTCCACGTGCCCAAACCACCTTAACTTATTTACATTCATCCTTGTTATTACACCAACTTTCATTCCACATTCCTTTCGTATATCACTGTTACGCACACGATCTCTCAGACTTGTACCACACATCCTTCTCAACGATCTCATTTCCACTGCATTTATGCCACTTTCATCCTTCTTTAACCATGTCCACGTCTCACTTGCATACATAAGTGTTGGCACTAAGATAGCAGAGTGCACCAACCTTTTAGCTGTGGTGGATATGTTTCTATTTGCAATTATTGGTCGGATTGCACCATTTACCTTATTACCAGCAACTTTTCTCCTTTCAATATCGCTTTCACACTTCCCATCTCTCGTGAACAAACTACCTAAGTACACACATTCGTCAACTTGCTCTAACACTTCGTTGTCAATCATCACCTGGCATACTGTTCTCTCACTTCCTCTTTCAAACACCATAATTTTTGTCTTTTTTGCATTCATTCTCAATCCATTTATCGCACAATTTTCATACACACACGTCATCATTCGCTGTAGATCACTTTCACTTTCAGCCATCAATACCAAATCATCGGCAAACATTAACGCTCTTACATTCATCCCATTCATATCAACACCTACATTCATTTCTTTCAATGGACGAATACAATGATCAATGTATAGGTTAAAAAGCCATGGCGACATAACGCACCCTTGTTTTACTTCTTTTGTCAGTGTGAACCATTCCGACAGGTTATTGTTCACTCTAACACACGCAGAACTTCCTGTATATAGGGATGCAATGGCGCGAATTAGCCGACTACCCACCCCACACATTGATAGTACTTGCCACATTTTCTCACGATCTACTCTATCATAAACCAATTAACATCAGTAATTGAATAAAGAAGTTCCACGTCGGTCATGTACTTGCGTGCATCTTGGATTGTGAAATTAACACTAAACCTACCGTGCGCGGTCAATACATGAAATGTCGGTAGGTTTAGTGTTAATGTACCTATTTATAATATTGAATATTCTCAGCAGTGATGCTAAAAGTATAGTAGTAGTTTTACGCTAGCTGATATGCATTCTACGTAATAATATACAAAAGTACGGCATAATAAAACCCCACCCTTATCAAATTACTCTGAGGTACTTAGAGCCACTCGGGTTTGGTGTTTGAATTTATATTTGTGTATTCTCCGTATTAAACTTACTGCAACATTTCCTTTATAAATTTTCCAGGTACATCCCAAATGTTTCTTATTTCCACCTCCTCCCATCCTGTGCATAGGAAAGTCAACAAGGACCTTCCCATACAGATAAGGAAATTGCCAAGCCTTTTATAATTAATATACTCGCTTGAAAATACTATAAACACATTTCTTGACAATTAACTCGTTGGTGGCGGATGTTTGGAGCTCTCTGTGTATTGCTGCTAATTTCTTATCTGCACACTGCAGAGTAACTAGTATTTTGTGTTATATAATATTACCTAATATTGAGTTAGCAAAGTGCGCAAATAACTGATTATGTCAATTAGTTTTAGTTCTGTTGTTTTACGTGAAATCTCCCATATATTGTTAATTTTAATTAATTTTATCATAGCTCACTCGTTTTCGGGTGCTCTGTCTTAGGAAAATAAAAAGAAGGAATAATTTCATAGAATGAATAAACATATTTCAGATTCGTTCATATGTTTTTTAAAAACATCTACTTTAAACATATATCATTCTTCGTGTGATACACTTGTATTTTATAGTATTTTTATGTGAATTATTATCGCGCTCATACTGGATTTACAAGATGGATAATCGTTATATTAATGAAAGGACTACTACTATACCATCATATCATAATAATAAGTGGAATAGCCAACAGATCATTTGCATATTATAAACATGCAAGCTATCCTCTTCGATCCAACGAAAAATTCAGATTCAGAAACCAAGACATTCAGGATGGTTGGCAAACATCATCGGTAAATTTAAGATGTGAAATATCATTAATTTTTCGTACGCCTGCCTTTTACAGAACACTCAAAAACTTACGAAAAAGAGTGGAATACCAACTCTTTGCCGGGTGCTTCAATACCAATATGAATATAAATGTTTAATTTCTCAATGTATTCAATTTCAATCTGCAACAAATTCACGTCACTAGTATTTTTAATAACACCATGTGTAAAGTGTTTATATGACGCAGAGAGGATTATACATTTTTTGGAATTATTTTGTAAAGTGTAGGTATTTTGTAAATGTTAGAGTTTTCGTTTAAAATTCTCTTCCTTACATTATTCGGAGTAATTTATTTTTTGGTGAAGTGTTTGTGTTGTTTTTCATTGAACGTTATTTTGGTAACTTTTACGATTAATGTTTTTGAAGTGTAAAAAAGCAGATTATTAATTACGTGTCGAACACATATACCGCACCCTTGCTCCCTTTCTCAGCACCCTGCCTCTTGTTATTCTTTGTACTCCAAAAGAAACCAGCTAGGACGATTTATAATCACGTGTATATTATTATTAAATAACAGTCTTTATGTATACACATTCGTTAGTGTAATAGGTTACTTACTCCCGTCACCGTTTGTGTCCAGAATGTAGTAGGTATTCACCTTCCTTACCTATTTTCATTATTTAGCCTATTTTCATATTCACATATGAAAATAGGCTGTCTTAATCTCGATAGTACCAAATATCACCCTAAAGCAGATTTTTTTAGAATTTATAATAACCTCGTTAGACTGGCAATTATAATTATGAAATCCACAACTTGTTTACAATTCGTAACAAATTAAATGTTATTAATTGTGTCGGTGCACACGTAGTAGAATTCCATAATTATGTAATTTGAAACAAGTGTTTCTTTCTACTATTGATTATTGATTCCCAGAGAGACGTCTTTCGTTTGATAATGATAATGATGATTTCGTTTGATGATTCAGATTGATAATGACCTTATAAGTCGAAAGTCTTCTCTCTGGGAATCAATAATCAATAGTAGAAAGAAACACTTGTTTCAAATTACATAAATTAAATGTTATAAAGGTACTAAATACATACATTTTCAATGCAAGAACACGTTGTGAGTAGATCCTCTGTATTCTCAATAATGCCATATATCATATTGACGCTGTATTATAGAAAATAATATCGAAAGCATTTTGATCGCAAGTGATACAAAACAGTTATAAAAAAAATAATATTTTCTTTGCCTCACATAATATTAAAGACGTGACTTAAAAATAGTATTTTTAAAAATATAATTGAGGAAATTTTAGCCGGGTGAATGAATGCAAGGACTAGAATTTATTTGAAAGATAATATATCATTTCGACATGACCTAAGACTCTATGTTGTCACGAGTATGTTCACATTAATTGTATGTGGTGTCCTTACAGACAATAAGACAACTATCTACTGTGGGTTCGTTCCATTCTGGTGAACAAGACCAAAAACAAATAGTAATAAACTAAACAATTAATACTTACTTTCTATCTTAAAACATTTCTCTACAGTTTAACAATGTGATTGATGTGTGTCGTCTTATTCCAAATAACTGTTTGTCCTTTTATCTATGCGACTGATTGACATCAGTTAGTTGTCGTAATGCCCACTGAAAATTAAGCGGAAGTGATGGAAAAATTACATATCAAATAAAGCTATTTTCAAATTCATTTGGCTTCATTCTGCTGTGAACTTAACCTCAGTAATAAAGAATCAATCTTCTAAATACCAGTAAAATGTAATCGAAATTAGTTGTCGTACGGAACACATAAAATACAAAAGTAGGCTAGAAGATTAAACGCAAAAGCGTTTTAATATTGATTAAACCATTATTAGAATACATTTTATTCCCCGACAATTGAAACTTACATGTAAACAAAAATAGTAATATAAAATGTAACAATTTTTTTATTTTTTGTTTCAGGTATGTTAATCAAAAGTACAACTCCGACAGAAAAAGGATAAGTATGTATTTTCCTTTTTCGTTTTGCAAGTTTTTTTTTTTCATTTTACTTTTAGCCAAATATTTTTTTGTGTACTTTTACAGAGGTCAAAAGTAAGACAGATAATCAAGTTAAATTGTAACCTTTGTACCTACCTATAATTTTAAGCTTTGAATTACTTCCTTTCCAGACAATTGTTATGTTATTTCGTAATATATTTAGTACGTGTTTTCTATGTAATTTGACTGTAAACTTGGAGAGTATGAGTGCCTATCTGCATAAATATTACGGGGGATTGGTAGAATAACTAATACCTACTAGTTGTGCAACACTGCAATCTGTCTGTAAAGCGGAAGGCTTGCATGTGAAGTAAATCACAGAGAAGAAGCTTCTAAGTCTTTATATCTGCGAAACCACAAGCCTTGTTGCTGGTGTTTATCGTATGAATAATTAACTGTAAACTCAGTACCAACGACATACATACACTGTACTGGATTACGAGACTCTATAAAATAGAGTAATATAGAGGTAACATTACTTCTTTCGCGTCCGCTGGACATTGTGTATGTGTGTAATAGGATGACTTCACAAAGGCCAAAGGGATTGTTATTCTTTCCACACAAAGAATTGTTAATTATTACTTGCTTTATAAAGTAAACATACATCTAAATATATACATACTAGGTACACTCGTAATAATTACAAACAAACCAATGGCCCCTAAGCGACATCTCACAATTTTACAATCTTCTCTGACTTTTATGTTATTTCTTTGTGTTTGGACATATCCTATTTGACTACATCAAAGAGAATTTAACATTATGTTTTTATTTATTTCAAATAATTATGTTGAAAAATTACCATGTAACTGTATATTGAATTCGAAATGAGAATCTGAAGTTTTCTTAATGCTGAAGTCCACTTGGTGCATTACAATTGGTGACCTTCCAAAGATAAAAATATATTATATTTCTTAATCAATTTTCTATTACACATAGTTAAAAATGTATAAAAAACTTTATTACTAACATCTGATTCAAAATTTATTCTACAAATACTTTTTTTATATAACTATATCATCATCAGTGGCGTTACAGCCCGGTCTGGGTCTTGGCCTTCCCGAGAAGTCGCCTCCATTCCCTCCTATCCATCACCTCTCGTCGCCAATTAGTCACGCCCAAAGCTCGCACGTCCTTTTCCAGCCCATCCATTCATCTCAACTATTTGGACTCCAGACATTTCTTCTACCACTGGGCTTTGTAGAGTGTATTTATACAACTACACATTTCTAGGTAATTATGACAACATGCAAATTCGACGCGTTATAATAAATTTATGAGTGTTAACTCCACCAAAAATTATATACATTAAAAGTTTTAGCCTTGAACTCGGTTATCCATACCAAAATTTACATGCACACATTTTTTTAAATAATGATCTGACATTATTTTGTCAACATGTGGCTGGTGGTAGTAGTAGGTGACAGTAATATGGGTAAGTATATTTACATGTAATTTGCCTATTTAGTGTGTAATTATGAAACACAAGAACTGCATGTACTTATTATACTGTAGGTACTACTAATTGTGAGGCACGCGTATCTAGTATTAGTCTGAAACTGATGTAACCGGACCACAAGCTGCACATTACTATTGGACCCTAAATACAGGCACGATGTTTACAATTACACTTGAGTATGTGCTTATATATCATGTAGTTATAGCGTGAAGTTAATAATAACTGTGTATGTGTAGAGGGTGAGGCCAAGGATGCTGAACAACAGATGTCACATAATAATATTTAATAATAATATAGTCACGCAAACGTGTTTCGTATGCTTTTGTCACAAAATATCCACATTTTATAGATAATTATTAACATTGAACCCCACTCGCCAAGAGAGCAGTGGCCAATGATATTTTGCAAATGAAATTTACACAACATGTAGTATATACGGAGAAACACATCCCATTTTTAAACATATCTCACGCACAGATTTACATTATTGGTAAAAATTATCTTTGTTTTTAATTAAGTGTCAAACGCACAATTTCAACACCTAGATTGAAATAATAATAGGATGTATAATGACGGGGGTTTCCTTTTGTTTGTAAATTAGTATAATAGTATGTATAAATTGTAAAGTTAGTTCACACTCTCTAATGCAAGGTGATTCGCTACTTCATTTTTAAAGTACGTCATTTAAATAACATCATTCAGTCTATAACTTCTGAATTCTTTTTTAATTCCATGCGTTGATGATAAAGTAATAGGAGTTCACAATGAAATAAAAAATAAATGTTTTTTCTACTATTTTTGTATCTGGGAAGACGAAAGACGTCTCTAACAATAAAAATAAACATAAAAGAAACAACCTTTTTTTAATAACATTGAAAAAAAGATAACATTTATAATTGAATTTATTTAATCGATTTAAACAAAAATTATCTACATACTTACTTATAAGACACTTTCATAATAAATTTGAACCCATTGTTACAAAACTCTACTTGTTGTAGTTAAGTATATGAATTGAGATTCTATTAGATACGATTCAATATAGATCGGTTTTGCCATATTATTATTATTTCAGTAAATTCAATCAATACAGAATAGCGTTAAAAGTTCTCTAATACACAATTTAAATGCATGGAATAATGTTTGAAAACAATTTCAAAAACAAAGCAGGTTATAACCGTGTTAATCACGTATGCTTGTCGCTCCCTGCTAGATCCATTCAACCTACATCAGGGGGAGTAAATTAGAAATAGCAAATTATATATAACGAGAACTATGCATCATTCACCTGATAATTAAATATTCTGTTGTTTAGGTGTATGCCAAGATTTCAATGAAATTATATTAGTAATAAAAAACTAGTTGATCGTGCTAATTTTCACGCTATGTAATTTCTATATTTTTTATTTTATATTATATATTGCTCTCATATTTCGCCCATGCATACCTACTTTCTTGTTTTATTTTATGGCAATACACACCTCAATCGAGTGAATATATATACACATACGTATCATTATTATCATTAATATTCTTTTACATACTGGACACCTGAAGAGAGCTCGTAATGATCAGTGAAAACGTTTGAGTATTATAAAAAAGTGAAGTGTATTGAAATATAACAGTATTTTATATGATGATCGGTGTGGCACGGAGGCTAACGCACTTGCCTTTAAGTCACGGGGTCTCGGGTTCGATTCCCGGCCAGGGCAAAATGAAGAATGACCTTTTTCAAATTGTCCTGGGTCTGGGTGTTACATATATATGTATTCAGTGCATTGTATATATGTGTATCGTCGTATTAGTACCCATAATACAAGATTCATATCTTAGTTTGGGACTAGCTCGGTCTGTGTGAATTGTCCATACATGTTATGTTATGTTATGTTATATTATGTTATGATATCCAAAATAAAGGAATCTTAAAAAAGAGAAATTTAAAAACACGGATTTGATTGAAAATGAAAATACATGGATTTCTTTATAAAATCTAGTTTAAAGATTTTCAAAAAAGATAATACCAACAAAAAAATTTGAAATTTAGTTAATAAAATATGAAAATGCATTGATTTGCTTAAAAACTTAGGGCGAAACATTAATAAAACTTCTTCATTATGATTGAAGTAACTTTAATATTAATTGGATATAGAGAAGAGATACTAAGCTTTGAAAACAAGTGTCTTAGAAGGATTTTGGATGTCAAATGGTATGAACATGTTACAAATGATGCTGTGCGCCGTCGCACCCAGCAGAGACCTGTAATCTCCGTAATACAGGAGAGACGATGGTCCTGGCTGGGACATGTTTTGAGAATGCCCAATGATAGTTGGCCAAAAAGAGCACTGTTCTTCCGTCCGCAGGGGTTACGTCGGCCCGGGCGTCCCTCTTTCACAATACACCGTTCCTATGACAACGATATCAGAGCGCAAGGAATGTCGTGGAAAGAGGTGACGCAATTGGCACAGAGACGCTCTGATTGGAGGAGGCTGGTTTCTGCCCTGTGCTCCCGAGAGGAGCGTTGAGGGCGATGACGATGATGATGATGATAGAGAAGAGTAATTATTTTATTACCAACTGTAGCTGAATACCTAGTTTATGATTGAATAATTTGAAGATACGAGTACTTATACTATTTGTTGTATAATTTTTATGCTGAAGAGACAGTGTGTAGATATAAAATAAAGTTCCGAACATAACATAATATTGTTATTCAGTAGGGAATTTTGTGGGTATTGTAGACAGATGGTTGACCTTCTGTGGTGGAGTCGGTATTTACGATACACCCACGATGTTAAAGAATTACTGTCTTTGGTTTTAAAATTTAAACTTAAAAACTTTAAAAAAAGTAATCTTTGCGCTATATTATTATCTTAATGAAACATACGGTAAACGTGTATTTAAGACCGATCTTACTGTCTACATCTCAGTTCATATATATACACTGCCACGGTATAATATAAATGAGGTAGCTTGAGACTACCTACATGTGATAAATATACAGGTTGTCAATTTATATCAAGAAAATAAGACTTTCTGAATTGAACATGAGAAAAGTGAAATAAACTACGTTTATCAGGTGCTTACTTTCTATATAATAAATATATGAGGGCGGCTGGTATGAGGCTGAGGTAACACTTTTATTGCATTTGAGTCACCAGGTCTCGATTCCCGGCCAGGTCAAAAATATAAATGACATTTTTCAAATCGTCCTGGGTCTGTGTATTACATGTATACATAAATTCAAAGAAATGTCCAGCCTTTCATACTCATTCATGCCTTCACAGTATTTCTCACACATGAGATAACCAGCGGATTAGCTGAGGCACGTTATTAATATGCTAGTTTTTTTGTATATCAAACTAAGACGTTATGAAAATTAAAACGTTCAGGATAGATGGCATGCTTAGTTGTTGAAATACAGATATTTAATAATGTCTTGTAATTATATTTTACGAACCTCTTACAAAACACTTGTAAACTAATAGAGAAAATTGTGAAACGTAGCTTTTGACAATGACTCACACATGATTTTGCAAACATATTTAAAATTTTAAATTCGGTACTGCTTTTATTCAATAATTATTCTGACATTTACATGCTTTGCAATTATATTTTCTCTTTATAAAGGTACGTGTTATATTTTCCATCTAATATAGTGTAGAAGGAACCGCTTATTTCAATTTATCCAATTATGGAATTCTGCTACGTGTGTACCAATTCTATAAATAATATGCAAAGATTTATTTATAAAAGGAATTGTATAGCTAAATCTTTAGAAATAGTTATTCGATAAGTCTTAAAAGATATTATTTTTAAATTTGGATTATGACAGAAACCTATTTATTGGCTTGGTACAACTATCTATCTTTCTTTGCCATCAAGCTATGTCCCACAAATAGAGAAGACAGTAGATTATTTAATAAACATGCAGGTTATCCACGCCTTGCATTGGAATACTCTGATGGTCTGTGAGTCTCCTTCAACATCCTTTTCTTGGCGACATACATCACCAAATTAAAGGTTTGAAATAATTTATTCGTTATGTTTTACAAATACTTAAACTCTCATTTTTTTATTTAATTATTCTTTAATGTAGGTACATTGATTACAAGCTAATTTACACAAAAACACATTTTTAACAAATATAATCAATATACAGAGGGCGAGTTTATCGCAGAGGTGCGATTTCTTCCAACTAACCCAATTTTATATAACATTCACAAAAAATCTTTAAGGAAGAAAAATAGGAGGTATAAATGAGAAGAATAGGTAGGAAAAGGGACAAGGATATATTCAAAAAGGATACTCATAAATTTATGTAGAAGAGTTTGAGACTTATTCTTTGCCGGAAACTTCAAGGAACCGCACTGTTATATAGAAGGGTTTGAGACTTATTCTTTGCCGGAAACTCCAAGAAACCGCACTGTTATATAGAAGAGTTTGAGAATTATTCTTTGCCGGAAACTCCAAGAAACCGCACTGTTATATAGAAGAGTTTGAGACTTATTCTTTGCCGGAAACTCCAAGAAACCGCACTGTTATACAGAAGAGTTTGAGACTTATTCTTTGCCGGAAACTCCAAGAAACCGCACTGTGATATATGTAGAAGAGTTTGAGATTTATTCTTTCCCGGAAACTCCAAGAAACCACACTGTACATTATTATATCTATATATAAGTATAGTATTATTAAATTAGAAGCAACATATATTTTATTGTTATCGCCCCCTATCTGTGTTTTAAACATATATAAGTTACATATACACATTATTTAATCACAATAGTTGATATTTCTCATATTGCATCCAACCATATCGAAAATAATAAAGCGAAGAACCGACGCGACGCTCCGACTCTAAAAACACCAGTTGCTATGATAATTATAATTATTTCTATCAAAGGTAGATAACAGGAGTCGACGAATAATATGGAATAAAATACAGTCAAACCGCCAAATAATATAGTTCAAACAACGAAATTTTGTTGTCGGTTGTTACTTTATTTATTTTATATTCAATAAATAATATAAGTTTTTTTCATTCAACACATCTTGGAAAGCAATTTATAAAGAAATACCACTAGAACTGCCTTTCTTTAAACAAGAAGTTGTAGGTATATAGACCGTTTTGTTAAATAGTTTTTACTATTGAAAATTATGTTGTACCTAACTATTAGAAAATATTTCAAAATTTCGAATAATAAAAGATTTGTGAAAATGTGTCTAAATATTATATATTGGAACAAAATTAAGGGAATAAAAATTTTGTTCTAAAAAACGCAATTTTCTGGACATCGCGATAAATAAAGATAATTGTTGAAAATATAACCAATATTACTGTCAAAATAAATATTGCGCTAATAACAAATTATTTTTGATACTTCTCGGTTGAACTGTACCTGTATGGTAATAATTACGATGAATATTGTGTACCTATATGTATGGAGGGCAGGTGTGATCACGGAACCGTATCAAAGAATTCTGGGCACGAGGCTTGCGCGCGCCAAATCGCTCCGCTGCGCACGATACTAACATTTTATAGCGATAATCACGATATTCAAAGATTGTATGCATGTACGCTAATATGTTAGATAGGTTTGTATGTTTTATAATCTAGATCAGTTCTAGTAGTTAAATCTAACTTTATTAATTATCATTAAGTACTTTGCTGTTTCGAGATACTCTGCGTCCTGTAAAAGGCAAATGTTAATGATTTACCATCCATCCTGATAGCCTTGATTTTTTATGTTATAGAGAGTCCAGCTTGCATTTTCATTACATAGGTTGGTCCGCTGGCCACCTCATTTGTAGGATATGCAGTAGTAGTAGTGATAGTAGTGCTTGAGATAATCATACATAGACCGGTAACTGTTATTGTTCAGTATAGCTGCAACCCGTATTTGTTTCCTCCAGAGAAAAAGGAAAAAATCTTCTCTATTCACAGCGTCTTTGTAGGTTATAAGCCACCTCTTCCGACAATATTATAACGCTGTGCAGTTATTATTGGAACGATGTATTGTGAAAGGGAAACGTCCAGGACATCGGAAGCTATATAGACAAGTCGACAGTATTCTTATTTCAACTTTTATTGGACATCTCACAATAAAAATTATGATAAAACCAAGTTCATCGTCTCCCATGTATTACAAGGTCTACAGATTATCGCTGAATGCGTTGGCGTACTTTTGAATCTATGTATTGAGAATAATGTATATTTCTTTATATGAGTATGCATTTATATGTACGAATTTTGAACATCTTATGTAGCTGGTGAATGTAAAAGAATTATAGTATATTTGTTGCCTTCAGATCAACGACTTTGTTACTGACTGAGGGCGTAGATTGTGTAAATGAAATAAATAAAAATATAAATTCAAACAAATGGCTTATATAAACTAAGATTATTTTAAAAATAGCCTTATCTATTTGATATATAGACCTTTTTTAGTATATCATTTGTAATTATAATACCTATAAGTATGTACGAGAGAAATTGTAATTTGATAATTATCTTCTTGTATTTTTCCGAGAAAAACTAATTTATTTGTCCATTTTTTTGGTTTGGTTATATATTATTTAAAATGTGTCAAATTTCTAGAATTCCGCATTTATATAAAGGAAATAAAAAAATAAAACTTGGCATTGTATTAAAAAACTTAAATATATCACCAAGGCTGTAAATTACTACACTCTTATAATATTATTAAATCTATGTAAAAGCTTCTTCTCACATTTCTCGTGGACTTGTTTTATAAGCCTTTTAAAGTGTGTGAAGCTGTGAATTATGTTTTCATTTCAACAAACCATAAAACACGTCAAACGTGAAACAGGAAGGCATTATTCTGTCCGTACAATTAAATCTACGTTTTCCTTTTTGTTAACAATGTTTTTGTGTAAAATTCTGTAGTTTTGAAGTTCCACCATGAATCTACACTCCCCTATATCCATCTTGTTTTTGGGCTTCTAAATACATAAATGTATAGAGGAAACAAAACATTCCTGCATTAATCTAATTTTTTATAAAATGAAATTAATTTGATTTTTTTTGGAAACATTAGAAATATAAATTGTTTCCGCATTCGGATATGGTCTAAGAAAAGATCAAACTACGATTGTCAATCATCGACTTTCTAATAAAACCTATTTTTTATCAAGTAATTTTAAAAATGAATCGTACATTAGTTGTCTAGTCAAATCCAGTCCAATCTATGGTTATTTTTTTTTAATTTTTCTAAATGATAGATATTTTATTGCGGACATGATTGTCAATAGTTATTATGGTTGCCGCGTATTTTGTTTAATATTTGCGAACGGTTGATGTATCTTTTTTGTTTTTGTCATTTCGGAATTATGGAGTGATATTGTCTTGATTTATTGAAAAAATAAACCGTTTCAAAATATGCACAGAAAAAAAATTAAGGATTTGTAAATGAAACGTAAGTTTATTTGTATATCACTTAGTATTCTGAATATTTCATACAAAATAGTTCCAAACGAAAGATAATATTACGTTTTACAATGTGTCATAAAAAATATGGTTGGCTAAACAGATGACGCTCCATAGTAAATCAAACATAAAAAATTTAACGTCTATACAAATTATATGCACATAATAACAAATGTATAATTTATACCACTACTTCTGAAATAAGAGCTATATTTTCCATAAAATAGCAACAAAAGAAGGAAAATAGATTTTTTACAATAGTTACCTACTCGACCAGAATTTTGTAGTAGCATTCATATTACAGTGCTTCAAAAATGAAATTATCATAAAAAAAAATATTTTTTCGTAATTTAATCAATAAAAAAATTCTATGAATAAGTATACTTACACAAATCTAGACAAAGCTTTTGTAGGAAACAAATCGGTTCTAGGTACATAATGGTATTATTTAATCTGACGTATGAATTGAATAGATCCTACGGCTACGGGTCGTCTATAAAGTGAATTTATATAGGTATGTACCATGACAATAAAATATGTGAGGAGAAGGGCTATAAGGGCAAATCTTGTCCAGTAATAAAAATATATAAAACAACGTCTAAGATGCATGGATACTACTTGTCGTTACTGCTCCTCAAGGAACAGTAAAGAATGAGATATGCTCTGTGATAAATTGAACTATCACGAATCGCAAAGAGCATATACAAGCTGTAGATACATGTGTTAGCATTAAAAATACAATATTACAACATTCACTTCACTTTGATATCACTTTGATATCCCCAATGAATAAAAAAAAATGCAAATTTGGCGAACTCTCGTATAGTCATATAATATTCGTTATTGCAAATAAATATTCATCTCTTTGAATTTAATGAGATTTTATAAAGAGAGGCCAAGTCCTTCGAATTATTGTTAGTTGAATAATTTGCTGAATATAAATAATGAAATAAATCAATAATTGATTTTATCGGTACCGTTATTAATTAACAGTACAAGAGAGAGTCGTATGTTTTGAGTTACCCACATTATTTCACGTCTCGAGAGAAAACATGACAGTATTAATTAAATCGGGTTATCGGAAGTAAATATACCGTTATCGTTTGATTTCTCACACACGGGATTCCTACTACGAGTGTACATAAGTACCTACCTATGGTAAACCAATCCAAATATTTCAATTTTGTAGTTGTGTATTTTTTCAACATTGTGTTTGTTCAAAATGTCCATGTGAATTAATGGAGTTGTAAACTTGGATACTGTCAAAATACAAGAATAATACAATAGTACTATTATTTTTTACGAACAATCATCTTTTATAAATATAAAAGATGGTTGTTCTTTCATTAGAAACAGTGGAATACATTTTTTCGTATACCTAACTCATCATGTAATCAGAATCGACCTATTTTAAAGGAAAACTTTATTCGTATAAAAAACACGAAAACTGTATTTTATTATATTTGCATTTTCGTACTTTACCTTGATTCACTTTATTTTTTAGGACCCTTTTAAATTTTTACTCATCAAGACACGCCATCTCTTAGTTGTCATTATATTCGGCTCGACATAAGAAGCTTTTAACTTGTATAGAATTCTCAATAAATAATCTATACACAATATAAGTACATATTATTAATAATCTTTGGTGAATTGAAAATATTAAATATGTTTAAGTGATGCCGTACAAGATAACACATGTCTTTTACAAGACACTCGAAAACTTACGGAAGGAAATGGAAGACCTTTTCTCTTCCGGGAACAGGGAAATAAATTATTTCCTTTGATAAATCAACTCAGTAGTAATACGTAATTGTTTACTTGCACTCGTGTTCCGTTATCCATAGCTTACATACATAGTTACCACTTCCACTCTAAGACTACGTGGAACTACCTGTATATTATATAATATTATACTATATGACTGTATACCACTACATATGTTATATTAATTATATCACAAAACGTGCTTCTTGTTCTTGAATACAATTTGTATTGTTCACTGTAGATATGTCGGATAATATGTCGCAGAACTATTGGAACAGACTTTTTATGAAAAATCCTTGAAATTTTGGCATAAAACTGGGCAATATAAAAAAATCCAACTACGCAAACAAACTGTAACTTTTATGTCAGCTACATATCATATTATTATTTGTATACTTTTGAACGTAATGTTCATATATTATATTCCTTGGTTAAGTATAAGCTTCTTCTCATTTATAAATGTTTATTTTCGAGTATCCTGTAAAAGGCAAGTATTCGTAAATATTCAACATCTTCGATTGCTGTTGTTAGGTATGCCAACTATCTTGGATATTTTTTTTTGCACCGAGTTGATGAATACCTGATCGTTTATACTTACATTATGTCTGATAGCAAACAATTATTCTCTGTTTAATAAACATAATACAATAATAATAATAATTAATTCTAGAAAATATACAGTTTACAAATTTATCATACAACAAGCTACCTCACTAGGCAAAGCCCAGTACAGAGGTAGTGTATCCATGAAATTATATTTTATACTTCGAATCATTAGCAGACAATTCTCTTTTTAATAATTAGAACAACAAAAAATATCTTCAAATAAAATATATATAAAAGAAATAATCATTTGTTATAAAATTCTTATTTTTGCCAATCAAAACACAATTTTTTTGTGTAGTAATAAAAAAACCTTTGGTGAATTTCTCTCCAATTTGTACACAAATGCATATTTATCTAACATTACTTTGTACTTGTTCTAGTACTATCAAACGCACACTCTGTCAAACACATGAAAACATTGTATTTTCTTGTGTGACATTGTGAGATGTTGTGTGTTTGTTTTATATGTTATTGCCGAAGTTTGCACTGTTTGCATGTAAGACTGTTGGAACATTCCTATTGCTCGAATAAGTCCATTTTATGTGTGTTTTTGGACTAAATAAATAAATCACAAATGAGTTTATGACTTATTTCTCCATTTGACGAACTATGTGAATTTCTAAGTCTATTTACTGAAAGTCAAACTGTCTCAGTAGCCCTACGACAAATAATACAATAGAAATAACTTACTTGGTAGTGTAGGGATGCATTACTCAAGTTGCATGAGCTTTGTATCAGTGGAAGGTATGTTCTCTTGTTGTTAGTTGAGTATCAGGAAATTAATGAAACGAAACACTTTGTACTCATTCATTGTTAGGAACTGAAAGCATGTATAATATATATATATATATATATATATATATAGAGCTAGGCACCGTTAATTATTAATTTAACTTATTTAATCACCAGCCTTACCCAGATTCACTAGACCTAGGAATGGAAAAGTTAATTTGCAAACGAAGAAATTATTTTATAATCATTAATTCATCTTATGTCTGTCACGGCAAATCTCTCAAATAAAGTAACCAGAAGACTTATCGCATTAATGGACTTACGGGTCACCCTCTTTATCTTCTTCTTTTCGTACCGTACCAGGTCCCCCCGACGTCAGCAATCACTCTGGCGAAGGCTTCTCTATCCTCTTTATACCATACATATTTCATTCATAATTTTATTTTGATAAAACAACGTAAGTTTATTGGAAGTTTATCGTCACGCAGTAATTTTCGGAAAGTGTTTGACTTTATAACGGTTCTGACTTCATTATTGAAGATACATTTTATTGTTTGTTAATTTTTTGTGTGAAAGTGTTTGACTTAACGGAAATTTATGACGGTTTTGACTTCATTATTAACGATAAATTTAATTCAGTTAATTGCCAATTAACAAGTTAATGTCCAGCTCTGTGTAAGTAAGTACCTATACCTTTACTCTGTAATGTACACCGGCTATACATGTACAGGTTAGGTTGCTTATAATAAATGATTTCTGATTGTTGTCCTGCACGCAATATCACAAGAATTCACGTTGTTCTTATTAAGTAATGAAATTGTTTTCATTCTCTCTTATTCACAGTCATAAATCGAGCAATTCTAAGGTCAAGGCTTTCTGCCAGCAAATTAACTTCACGGAGCGAGTTACCTCAGCAGGGGAACTGAGCTCTTATTAACATTTGAATTTTTGTCTTTCTTTTACAACCGAGTTGTTTTTAATTTGATAATATGATCTTACATTGTACCAGTATATTTTTATTAAAACAATAATAATTATTTATTTCAACAAAAGAAAAAATATTACAACGTTTTTGCGGAATAAATAAATGTGTGCAATAGTCGAGTTTATCGCAGAAGTGCGATATCTTCCAACTAACCCATTATTGTTATAAATAGGATCTCTTTATTACAAGTAGTAATCTAATGGTAAAATTATTTTGGCAAATGTAATAATACCTAGTTGTTAATAGACAGATAAACGTTATACATGTTTATATAATCAGGAAATAAGATTATAAGATAAACCCGTGGTTTGAATTCCACTTCCCAACACTCCAAAGGGACCGGGAACTATAGGAACCTATTTTAGTTAGTGCACACTAAAAATGAAATAGAATCGGGCGTATTCTGTACAAAGGAGTAAGGGGTATATAAGTATGTAGGTATTTGGGCCCAGCATTAACTTTGATTCATGCTAAAATCTCTCGCTGTACCATCATGATTTATATCCCATCAGCGGGATAGCCAGCAGAGCTTTATATTAAAAATCATAATAAAATGATTTGTACACTTTAAATGGGTTACTATCAACAAATCAATACATGCATGTTTCAGTTTATGAAATTTAATTCAATATAGGATGAATATATAATAAATTTGTATTCACATTTACTAACTTTAAAAATTGAAAACTAAAAATAAGAATATTAAAAAAGGACCGTTTGTTTTTTCAAGCTTTTGCCTGAAGTAGAAAATCCTTTAACTGAAGAATAATAGTATAGATAATCCTTTGACTCGATATTCAATACTCAATTGATAAGTCTACAACTTTACAACAACTCTTTGATATTTCCCATTGAATTAAATCAAAGTGAAAATACATTGTTGTAATTTCTATAGAGTTAAAATAAACACAAAATTTTAACCAAACAACTGACATATTTCTGGTTTTGTTACAAAGGCAAATACAAGTAGGTACTCTCACAATATATCAGTGAACCATTTCTCAGGGTTACCAGTGTGACACATATGTTTATCTAAAACATTATGATATTTCTCATAAATGAGGTAGCCAGTGGAAAAATTACATGAATTAAATATTCATATCATCCTCTTTGTGTTAATAAAAAGCATAATATTCAGAGTGCGTGGTATATATCGTTGCGTAATTGAAGATGTTATCGGTCATTTACGCAGCGTTTAACGAAAACACGTCTTAACCAGAACATTTAAAAGCTTAAAAATTAGGTTTGGGAAACATATTTTTTGCCAGGAACTCCACGGGGCAAAGAAATATATAATTTAATTCTATTTATTAAGCAGTACGTTGAAATATATGCATGTTTCTGTCATGTTTTGGTGTATGAATAAATTTTACCAGCTCTTTAGTTCTCGATCATCGAAATCATTTTGTCAGATCAATTTTACAGCGCTTTGATAAAATATTATATGTTCAAAAATATATTTGTAATTTCAACTTTGTACATGACTCTCTTCTATAATAAACTCTTGTATTATTATTATTAAAATGTCACATTGTCAAAAGCTTCAGAGGTTCAGATTTCAGGTAAAGCCCTTCGAAGTCCTTTGAATGTTATATTAATGTGATTATTTATCAGTAGGTATTGAGCTGTTAATTTAATGTTCAATAATAAACGTGAGTGATCGTGTGTGACTTTCTTATATAAACATTTCTAAATTTGAATACTAGCTAACTTTTTTGATTGGAAAATAAAAGTATCTACGAATTACATAAGTTTTTTCTTTCTTCTCTCTGTTTCTGATGGATATCATGCATACCCATTTATAAACTATATTATAACGTCATACCTAAACTTAGATTCATCTGAAATACTTTTTTGCTAAAATATGTCATGTAGTAGAATAATAGGCATATAATTAATATAGATGTAAAAACACTCAACATTTAACTTCAAAATACGTTATTATTATCTTTTTGCATAATTAATTATCCGTCATAAAATACTCGTAAGCCTGAGACAGAAAAGACCAACGTAAAATTTTGTATTAAAGCGTAATCGATTTTTAAGCCGTTTCTCATCCCTACGATATTATGGGGGTTGAAACAAAATCAAAAGGGGTGTAATTACCTCCCTCCCACCCCTTCCGTCCTGGTGCTCTGGTCCCTTGTTTCTATCGCACAATATTATTAATAGTAAATCCGTGTGAAGGTTTACAATATACATTTTTTTGTTAACTTTTTATCAAATAATTCACTTTTACTAACATTCTATTTCGTTGCACAATGTATGCTTAAAAATCATAATTTAAAAGAGTATAATGTATGTTGTAAATTAATTTATTTTAGACTAAAGAAAACTTTTACAGACAATTTATTAATGATACTTACTTACTAGTCAACAATCTCTCTTCTGCTGGATATAGGCCTCTTCCAAACGTCGCGGTCCTGTGCCCTCTGTGTCCATTTCCTTCCCGCGATTGGAGCAATGTCGTCAGTCCATCTCTTTTATGGTCTGCCGATGCTTCTTTTGCTATTTGAGGATTCTAGGAGTTCATCTACCGTCGTTTCGTCTCGCAAACATGACCCGCCTATTGCCACTTAAGCTTTGCAACACGATCCATAATATCTGTGACTTTTGTTAGGTGTCCAATGTCTTCGTTTCTAATTTTATCTCTCAGATTCACCCCTAATATTCGTTAATTGTGTCGATGCACACGTAGTAGAATTCCATAATAATGCAATTTGAAACAAGTGTTCCTTTCTACTATTGTTTGTTAATTCGCAGAGAGAATCAATTGATAATGACCTTATAAGTCGAAAGACGTCTCTCTGCGAATTAACAAACAATAGTAGAAAGGAACACTTGTTTCAAATTGCATTACCTAACATTCGTCTTTCCATAGATCTTTGTGAGCATTTTAGCTTGTGGACACTTGCTGCAGTTAGCGATATGGTTTCTAGTCCATTGTCACTGAGAGGATACATGTTCCGTAGACGTTTTTCTTTAGATTTTTTGTGATATCTTTACTGGTGAGAATATGTTTCAATTTTGCAAATGCTTATTAATGATAACAATTTATAAATTAAATTTTTAGTCGTGGTTTTTTGATTTCGCTCAATTTCTTGCATGTATTTTTTTTATCGTTTATTCAGATAAGTACATTTGTTTGAATAAAAGAAAATCAGCAATAAGTTTTTTAGATTTTAATATTAATTGCAGATTTGTATATTTCAAGCACTTCGAATAGGAAAACAGCTGGATGTTGGCATATTTATTCGATCGTCTCAAAACTTCCATGAAAAAGAACCATAACGAAGGCTATCATAAACGATAAATTAAAGAAAGTTTACAATACATTACATAAATAGTAATTTCTTCAGCCTTCAAGCCCTTGTAAGAAGTTTATTGATAAATCGTTAGCAAATAAATATGTCAAGTTTCATAATTCTGATGCCGATAAAAATACTGTGAGTGCCTTTCATTATACATATTTTTACTGATTGCCATAAGTACTACTTTCTGTAAAAGCTTGTTAATTAAGTTGATTTTTAGATCATTTGTTCGTGACAAGTCACGCATGGAGCTTATTTTTGATATGAGAACTTGATATAAAACTCTCTAAAATTTATATTTTTTGTAAGGCATATTTAAATCGAAATGAACAACATTAATAAAATGTGGTCTAGATTTTAATACTCGTAATACAACGACTATATTAGCCTTACAAAACATTCTGAAAAATTGTGTATCTATGTACATGACACTGATTGGATATAAAACAGTATTGTATTAATTTGGATTATCTTGTCCTATGCAAGTAACGATGATCTCGTAACGTGATACTATAGGTATCGAAATTGAGGTAGATCTTCTTACAAATTCCTACACATTGTATTTCAGTCCATTCCTATGGCTTGAATAGTTTCAAACATTTCAACAACTCTCTACTAAACATCGCACTTCTACTTCATATATGTATAGGAGTTCCTACTCTGAGAACATCATTCTCTCTGTATGCATGTACGAGTATCTACATAGTGTCTTGTTATAGATCTAAATACATTGTGAAGCCGCGGTATCTTAAACTGTGAACTTCATGATTCTCTATAAACTTAAAGTTTTCATATTCTAGCATACTATTCGTAGCATAATATTATAGTAACTATTGATCTGCAAGTACCAATTAATAATCTATCGAGAGATTAATAATTAGTTATTATATAAATATGAATACCGTATAAGTCCTTGAAAACTTGATGAAATAAACTTATGTAACTTATTATAATCTGTTTCACGAGTCAAAATAATGGTCAAGTGTAAAAAAACAGCAAAATATTTATTTTATGAAAGGAAACAAACTGTTTTACTGTATTTTAATAATAAGTGTGGTAACCTGGTTTCGACTTACAATGTCATTGTAAAACTCAAATCAGTTTAAATTAAATATTTATAAGTAAAAACACTTTGGAGGTTCTAAATTTGTTTATTGAAACAGAGACATATGTTTCGGGTTACAGGCCCATTTTCTTACAGGTGTGAATATGAGCCTGTAACCCGAAACATATGTATTGTCTCTGTTTCAATAAACAAATTTAAAACTCCAAAGTGTTTTTACTTATAAATATTTAATTTAATAATGGAGTTTTACTTGATTAGTGAAAATAAAATTAGTCAAAACAGTTTGTTCATTTGCATAAATTTATATGGAGTTTTCTAAAATAAACGTCAATTAATCAATAGCTAAATAAATATATTTATTACAACTAATTATTTGAAATAATGGGTGTAGAATAAGAAATATTTTACGACTAAATTTGCTTTTCATTACTGTACTTTTATTGTGATAAAATTTTGTACATTTATGTATTTTATAGTTATATTCGCTTTCAAAGTTTTGAATCAAATGTAAATATTTCTGGTGATTCTGTGATATTTTTTCTGTTACTTAAAAGTGTGAAAATAAAAATAGTATAATACTCTTAACTATGGACATAAAACGAATTATATAAATATTGAGAAGTAAAACAACAAAGAATTCAATATAACCTGACTAAGCTATACGTAATTTACTATGTATCAAGAATGTAGATATTCAACAAAATAATTAGAAATTGATATTAAAGGAATATAAATTAGGACAAAGACGTGAACCGTGAAGATTAAAAATATTAGACTATACCTATTTGTAATAAAATACAATGGTTTCATTTAGTGGGTTTTTCCTTTAATACAATATTTTTCATCTTTTCATAATTTCCTCGAACGGTATGGTTTTGGTATTCTCTGCTATTTGTAGTGCAACCGCATATTAGAAATAATGGCTCTGCATTTGATGGTCTCCTTCATAAGATCCCTTAGGTCGACAAGTTCCAAGCGTCCCATTTTCCTCTTCACGTCTACCTACATTATTTAGTACGTATCCACCTTCATAAACATTGTTTTGTGTACTAGAGAAGACACATTGTAACGTCATGGAGAAAGATTGTAGTAATCCAAGACTTCACACAGATGAATGGATACCAACACTACTGCTTTTAGATGCATAGGTACATTGTTTTTACATACTTGAGTATTTTTTACATCGTCTCATCTTATATTTTTTTTTATAATACGTGTGTTTTATATTCACTTTTGCCTGCATTATTATCCACTTATACGTGTTCTTGTCAATATATTATTTTCAAACTTAAAATAATAGCTTTACATCAGCTTTTTCTTCTCTTTCATCCTAGGCTACCACCATTTCTAGTAAAATCAAGGTTTGAATCGATTGATTTGATCGGATTTTACCAATATTCAGCTGTTTGTAATTTTTTCATCCCCCTACAAAATTTAATAAAATGTAAGTAATAATTACACTTACCATAGAGAAAACTGTGTTTCGATTATTTCAATTATAAATTTCATACGAATTTCATTAAAACTGATGTAAAACATACAATTCCTACAAAATTAATATAACTCAATAGTAATAAGAAATGAATTTTATTAAATAGGAACATAAGTATAGCTACTATGAAAATGAAAACTTTTGAAATGGTACGAATTAAGCGCAGTAAAAGGAATATAAAGTTAGTGCCAAATCTGTCAAATAATTGCATTTTACATAATATAAACGGAATCCAGTAAAAAAATAGGTTATTGTTAAAAGATTATATGTAGGTAATTGCTAACATTTGAACGCTCTCATTTTTTTTTATATGACGTACCTACATTCTTTATAGGTAGGTACTATCCTGATTGATTGTCCATTAGTATATCACATGGGGGATTAATGCACTGCACAGGATAGTACATTATATTATTATGTATAGGTACTTACTTTCCTTTATATTACTCATTATGTCGGTGTAAATCATATCTCTCATGTGTTATCCTCCAGAGTCATTAGCCAGGTGCGGAATCAGGAAACATAGCATTATTATTTTGGCAGATGTTCCGCCGCACGCCATATTGACCACAGAGAAGTTATTATACCGCTTCAATGACCTTTATATTATTATCATATCAAATCTAAGTATTTTTATAAATATTTTATAACATCGCATTAGTGTGGCTTCCGAGACAGATTTCATATTTGATGAAATATTTAAAATGATTTCATATTGGGTATTACTATAAGACAGTCAGCCTATTCTATTAAGTTCTTCGTGAGTATAATGTTTTAGAAGCAGTTACACAAAAACTTTGAGTGTTTTGTAACGTTTTTCATTGACATCTTGGTATCCTTTTTTTATCTTTTGAAGAGCTTCTTAAAAATACAATTAAAACAGAATGCGTCAAAGTGTTCAACATTTTTTATTATTTTTCATTTCCTTTCGCTCTTAGAACGGTTTCATTTTATTCAGAGAAATCAATGAATTTACCGATTTGAAAATATTTTGATGTCATTATTTTTTTATTTATTTATTCATTCTTTACTGTACATTGATAAAAAACAATTACATAAAAGGTATACATTCAAATTAAATACAATCAATATACAGAGGGCGAGTTTATCGCAAAGGCGCGATCTCTTCTAACTAACCCAAAAGTATTAACTTAAAAAAATAAACAAACATATGATGAAAATAAAAAACATACACACATATATATAAAAAGGGAGAGACTGCAAAAAAAAAAAAACAAACATACATGCATAAAGGGAAAGGAAAAGGGGGAAAAAGGGGGGGGGCTAGGAGTGATGGGTTTCAGGTTTCAGAGGCTGTGTTTGTGTTTGTTGAAATCATTTTGTCCTTAACGGCTCGCTTGAAAGACGTCAGACTTTGAGTCAGCCTAAATTTTGAAGGGAGAAAGATTATCTCAGAAGAATGTACTTGAAAACGTGTCAATTATATTATCGGAAACCTTCTTACTGAAATAAAGGCGCTTTTTTGCTCAATTTATTAGGAAACATGATCTATGTAGCTATTAGAACCATTTATTCTTGTGTCACGAGTAGGTATATTACTGACATTTTTCAAATTTTTGTAATCAAACGTGATACACTCATTGCAAAATCTACTAGACATTCATATTGAACCAATGAGCATGGATCATGAGCACCTGTTGAGTATGGATCCGATATCTATTGCTGATACACCGGTTAATCCCTCTTGTACAGTGTCTGTCCTTGGTGTACTGCTTGACGGCTCTCTTTCGATGGAGGCTCAGGTCTCTAGAACGGTCAGTTCAGCTTTCCACTATATAAGGCGGCTGAATCACGTCTCTAGATTTCTGCCCGAAAGTGCCATTAGGGATCTGGTGACAGCATTTGTTGTCTCAAGATTGGACTATTGCAACGTTGTTTATGCTGGACCACCTCAAAGCCTTCTCAATCGTTTGCAGCTGGCGTTCAACAGTGCTGCGCGGCTCATTTTCCGTGAGGGCAAAAGATGCCACATCACTCCCCTCTTAGAACGACTACACTGATTGAGGGTCGAGGAAAGGGTGACTTTCAAGGGGTGCCTTTTGGTCTAAAAGGCTATTAACAAAATGGCACAAATGTGCCTCACAGAGCTTTGTCCCCTTGACTCGACCACTAGAAGACCTCTGCGCTCTATGGAACTGGCCGTGAATAGACTTACTGAGCCCAATAGAGCCGGTAAGTCCAACTTCTACGAGAGGGCCTTTGGTGTTGTAGGACCAGTTATGTGGAATCGCCTACCGGTGCTGCTGAGAGATGGTCAGACGGTCACTAGCTTCAGAGGCAAATTAAAAACTAAACTCTTCACTGGCGCCCTTGAGACGGTCTAGAGACTGTAAAACGGCGTCATAAATAAAATAAAATCATCCAAAATCATCATCATCATCAATGTGTAGAGTGTTTTTTGTAAGTTATACAATTTCTGATTTAAACTACTGCTTATATCAGTTTTTCTAGATAAAATTATATAAAAATGAATACTTAATAACATAATGAAAGAATCTATTAATTCAAGGGGAAGGGAAAAGCGGAAAAGGAGAGGGTCTGCTCAACGCAACTATTTACGCCAGAGAACAAAGGCACATTTGACGAGATAAATTGAAAAATTTATTAGAAGACTAGTTAATTTAAAAAAAATATATATAATGTTGAAGAATTACGAATCTAGTGTGGGAGTCTGTTCCAGAGGCCTAGATTTCATGGTCTTCTTCAATAAAAATCAATAATTTCCATTTAAATAAAAAGTATGTAGGTACACCTTTCATTACAATATCACAAGTAGGTAGGCGGATATAATATAATGTTACAAATTCTATGAAAAGTTTCCTACCACCACCACCATCAATAAGTACTTACTTACACGAGGAGTACATTTAGTAGGAAGTTAATAATGTATTTATTTGTAAGGTTGCCTGCCTAAATAAAATACTTCCTTTGCCTGAATTATTATAGTACCTAATAATAATACCAATAATTCGTATTGATAAGATCAAATCAAAACTCCATAACTCAAACATTGTTATATTCACAAATAAATGCTTACCGTCTAGTACATAATCATACCATTACCTGATGTATTATGTAAAATTCTTTTCATATTCAATGGTAGGTAGTAAATAATAAAACATACATAGTCCTATATAAATCAAATAAAAATGGGGACAATGAAAAATGTAAATGCATATTAGCTAGACAAAGCATTGTTACACTTCAACAATCGTTTCCTTTTATGATAATCTGCTAAATTGGTGTGGAACAAACTAATAGTTTATTTATAGTTTTCTTAATTGCTACGCGGTATACGTACATATATTTTGTATTACTTGCTCAATTAAGCTGTTTTTCGGTAATATTTGCACGTTTTAATTCATGCTTAAAAATACTATTTTAGACTCACTTACGATGAGTTATTCAAAAGGCCCGTCAGTCTAGTAATTTCATGGTAAAAATAAAGACAGTTTTTACTTTTTTATCTTAAATTCATAAAAATGTCCTACTGGAATCGATATGACTAATAATCATCTTAGCGAAAATAATGACGTACATTTGTGTGATCTGTTTCATGTGGTAATAATAGTAGTGACAAAAAAAAATAATCTGGATTTGAAATAAACACAAATGCACCCTAGACATCAGTCAGTAAGTAGAATGGAATCCGAGATCCTTTGATTGAAAGTCTGAGACTGTATTTTCGATGTTATTTGGCATTTACTATGTGATAATTACGTGACATGATGAAATCATGAATTTTATTTACTATATTTTTAAATTATCACTAATTATTTTAAATAGGTCTGCGACTGGTTTCGACACTTTATTATCATTCACGAGCAGATTTAAAAGTTATTTTTAAAAAATCATTAGTGATAATTTAAATACAAAGTAAATAAAACTTATTATTTAATCAAATTTGAGACTGTACTATCAAGTTATGTGTTATCGTGTTTAAGCTCGTAACAGAAGTGCAATTAATCTCGTGTAGGTATTTTTGACTCTGTATGATCCTCTTATTTCTCTCCCTTTGCGGTAAATCAAACAATAACAAATAATAATAACAAACTTTGAACCTGCAAATAATATTCAATTTGTATTTTCGATTATACTTGAAGTTCTTAACTTATAATCTTCTTGCGGCTATATCGATAAAATATTTACCTTCTTGGTAAATTATATAAGTAGGATGTTGGGGAGGTTAGACAAAGTTACCCCACTTAAAAATTAATCTATTGCTAAACTTTCGATTTAGATTGCGTCGGAACCTGTTTACCACATCAAACGTCTAGTTTCATCTTCTCCTCGGGGACTTGTCTTTCGATATGCTACTCTCACTTTAATCTTTCCTTTGCATTGCAGACTCTTCTGAATCTTTAACGTGTTGGATAGCAATGATTTTTCAATAATATATGACTACATACGTTCTAAAATAATATATTTCCGATTGATTTCAATTTGTACTCGAAATAATATCGTATTACTTTCATTGAGATTCGTGCTATGAATGTTTATCAGATATCACATGTATTATGTATTTCCGTATATTTTGAATAATTCGTATTACGATTATACAGTGTTTTATTATACATTTCAGACACACAAACTACGTCGTATAATAGTAATGATAATATGATTGGAGAATTGATTCAATCGAGGAGCTAATATCATAATAAAGACTCTTTTTATGGTGTAATCTAAAACTATTTCATGTGGAATATGACCTTTTTCGTATATAAATATGGGACAAAAAAGAATCTAATAAGATAATAAAATACCCACGCACTGATGTACAATAAACATAATACGCAGTAGGTATGTATAATAATAAAAAGAATATAGGATTCTGTTTATTGAAATATCTTCAAATTATGCGACACAATAAATACGTGATTAGAATAAACTACATCGTTTAGTATTATAATCATCCTTTTTTTAACATTCAGAGTAATATTATTAGATTCTCCATTTTTCTTTTCTGTTTTCTTATATTTGTGGGAAATTAACCGTATAACATAACAATAATAAATGCTAAAAAGAATGTTTTTGTGATAAATTCAAAAGCTGGCTAATGTTATATTAAGATGAAAAATACAAAATAAAGATAGGTAGGTATACCTTTGAACGCTTTAGGCTTGGAGCAAAACCTACTTAATATACGGTTTGTAATAAGCTCGTTTATTATTCTATGTAAAAGACATATTCCCTTTATATTCCCTACCTTCTTCCTTCCTTTTGGAAAAAAAAACATTTGCTCATTAAAAGAGCCCTGTGTGGATATCGGCGAAACTATACAAACACTTTTCAGTGTTACATTATGTTAAAAATAATCAAACATATAATAAGTATAATACATTTGCCTTATTATTCAATCTTGTTTGCACATTGAATACAAACAATTTTACAAAGAAGTACATTCATATTAAATCAATTAATATACAGAGATCGAGCTTACCGCCAAAAATTACTTCTTCCAACTAACCCAAATAAAATAATAAATTTCTTCTCAACAGCACAATGTATTTTTATACCTACTGTACACTAATGTTTGTAAGCTTTTAATATAATATTATATCGATGGCTCAAAGCACAAAAGACACATGTCCATTTTTTATATAAAATGAGGTAATATAATATGTACAAGATTGATATAATGTCTTCTATATCCTGAGTTTATAATTACCAATCACAAATGTCACATAATATACTTGAGAATGCATTTATATCAACATACTTAATCCTCAAAAAGCACATGTCCATCAAGGACATCTTCTGAATTAATTTCAAATTATTTTGACATTAAATAAAATAAGGAGCATTACGTTTCATGTGATACCTAGAATATTATTAATTTTAAATTCGAGTATTCATACACAGAACATAATGACTTGTATTACTGAATTAATGAGCCTTCAACCTGTAACTCATGTATAAAATCATATAGATTTATGTTTATATTTTGTCTCGTCAAAAAAAAATATGTCAATAAAATAAAATGAAATCTATTTCTAGAACAGAATTTTACTGTAAATAGTTTCTTTTTACACTATAAGAGGGTACTTATTTAATATAAACATTTTGGGTACATAAATAATAATTATATATTTTCCTGAAAGGGTTGTCTGTAGTGCGTAACGTTAATACTTGAACAATGGTACAGCTTTTGTAGCTTACAAATAGAGATGATGAAACGGGTATTTGAGTATTCGTTATCTGAATAAGATTTAAATATTGTTTCAAATAAGACTCATGTATAAATAAAGTGAAGGGAGAAATTATAAGACTAATTAAGTCCTAAGTACTTACATATATACTTGTAGTATCTGCATACTAATTACAAACTGTTTTTCATCAATTTGTTTGCATTTCAGAATATGAATGTTTATATACTTAAATGCAAACAATCGAGATTGGTAGATTGAAAATGACCTGATAAGTCGAATGACGTCTCTCTCGGAATCAATCGACTATAGTAGAAAGAAACACTTGTTTCAAATTACATATAATATATAGAATTCCACTACGTGTGCACCAACACAATTAATATATGAATGTTGTTATAAATCTTACCATTTTAGAATCTTGTCGAATATTCAACTGCGAAATATCTGATTTTTTTTAAAACTGTGATTTGATTGGTTTTTTCTCACATATGAACACCCACTGTTCTTAAAAAAACATGTAAATCTAATAAACACCTCTACAAGATAGCCCACTCTAAAGTTGGCGATACGGTTTAAGATCTTATCGAATATTCAGTAAGTGATATCCGGATAAACTACTATCCGTTTCTTTACCAATAACAATGTAATCTTTACTTGGTTTTCGACTATCCATGTAGTAAGTAGTTTAGTGGTACTATTACAAGCTAGTTCTTGTTATAATCTAACGGATTACTTGGTAAAATTTATTGAGCACCAAATGTTTATATCCGAAACAGTGATCCTTACTTGAAGTAGGTTAATTATACCTGCAAATCCCAATTTAACCTCTTGGTATTAATTCTACAACGAATAATTTTCTAGTGTAGTTTGTTATGCACACAACTAAATATAATAACTATAACAATATTAGATTCAGGTTTGCCGTAATAATCATCAAGAAGAAAATAATAATACTTCAAGGTTTGTAGGTAGCTACTTTATTATTATAATTACTTCAACTATTTACTCCGCATAGTTCATACATAGGTGTGTGTGTTCATAATACCTTCTACTTTAAATTGAAGAAATATTTGGCATCCCTTTGTAATAATAGATTTGGGAAATTTACTAACATTTACTATTCTAATCTCCGGCAATTTAATACATACATAGGTATTTAATACAAACATACAAAAATTAAATGTGTACTACTCAATAACATTATTATGTTTGTAGTATGACCGGTGAAGCGCCAATGTAACACTTTTGTGTTCGAGGTCCCAGGTTCCATTTCCGGCTATGATAAAATAAAAAAATATGTACATCCTTTCTCAAATTGTCCTACTTCTGAGTATTACACGTACCTAAATTTTCTTTAACAAAAAAATTAAAATATTGGAATCCCCTAATATTGATTTAAGCGTGAGGAAGAATCTCACTAAAGCATTTGTATGTAGCATTTTGCTATATGGTTGCGAGACGTGGACCATCAGCAAGAATGAAAGCGGACGGTTAGCGACCTTTGAAATGTGGTGCTATAGATGCATGCTAAAGATTTATTGGTCGGAACACGTCTAAAACGAAGAAGTGTTAACCAGGGTTGGCGAAAAATGGCAACTCCTCAAAAGAATCAGCCTACAACGAGCTAACTGGATTGGCCACAACATCAGGCACCCAGAACTGCTCATCACAATTGCAGAGGGTAGGACCGAAGGCAAAAATGGGAGAGGCCGACCGAGAGACGCTTATATGGACCAACTGAAGAGGAACATGAGCTGTGGCTCATACGTGGAGTTGAAGAGACTGGCTGAGAATAGGGAGGAGTGGAGGAGAAAGTCCAAACTCGTTTCAGACCAATCCAATGAATTGTCACTCATTATATATACATTTATATATGTTTAACACATTGTACATTATGTGTATCTTCACTGCTGTACCTATATTTCAAGATTCATGCCTTTGTTTGGGGCCAGTTTGATAATAAATATGTGTCAATTGTCCATACATACGAGTATGTTGTAAAATAATGATTGTGTCTTATTTGGAACTGCTTAGTGAAAAATCATTTTAGTTAAATAAAAATAATATTTTCGATGTGAAAATAAACATTGCTTTTTTTAAATTATTTTATTATACATTATGTTCATTAATTTATTAATATTGATTTATTCAACAATTTACTAAATCAACATGTTATACGGAATAACAATTATATTTAATGTATGTAATAATATAATTATTACAATCCTTAAAATATGTAAGATATTACAAACAATTTTTGTACCCACGAGGTGTTCCAAATGGTCGTTTACCACATCATATTGTTTGTTTTTCTAACTTTCTGTCAAACACTCTGTAGTAGAGTATACTGACGTATTCGTGTTCGAGTATGTTTGTAATTAATATTGAAACTTGTTTCTATTAATATTATAAGATACTTATGAATATGCAACGTAAATACGTGAATGTTTTGTATAAGCTGAAGTACCTACCTAGTGTATGAAGTTATCATGAGAAGTTATTATCTGCTTGATAATAGAACCGTGGTTAGCTTCCTTTGCTTTGAACACGGCTACTACCATGTTGAATATACTAACAGCATATTATATTGTTAAACATTATATATACAATGCATACTTAGTACACTTACAACCTACCTATATAGAATATCTTTTTTCAGTGAGGATATAAAAACGAAAACTTTTCATTAAATTAATTTTTTTATCAAATTTAACGTAGGCTTTCTGTATATTTTTCTCGGAAATAAATGTAGACTTACCTTGCTTTTTTAGTTGAAAAAAAACAAATTTTATTACTTAAAAACTTCTTTATATTATGATACTTTGACTTTTAAAACCAAAATAATATTAATTTCATTTACTACAATTTAAAAAGTTTTTAAGTGCGAGCTAGGTATCGTATTTCCCAAATTTTTACTCTCTTATTTTATTAAATAACTTTAAATTTCATATTATAGCTAAACAAAGCTAAAAAAATAAAATCAGAGGAAGATTGAAAATTCATCTTGCATACATAGTCATACTAAAGAGGGGACATAAGGGAGCATCGGCCTCTCTTAAGGCTTTCATGTCGTTCTAGTATATTGTTTTGAAAAATCGAGAAAATTGTATGTATGTATGAGAAAATTGTGAAACATTTCAAATTTCTATACCAATTTTAAAATTTGACAAAAGAGGTACAAATTTTGCTTGCAAAATATACATGACCAAATTTGACTCTAATAATAAATTAAACAAATTGTGAAAACTGAAACCTAAAAAAATCCACATATTTAATAGCTTCTTCTTGTTCTTCTCGGCCGCTTCAAACGGAGGTTGGCGATCATCTCTCGAAACTCCTCACGATCCTAGGGTAGTCTGATGAAAATTGCGGCATCCGGTATTCCAAACCAGTACCCCAGATTCTTGAGCTATGTTATTCCTTTACGCCCCAAACTCCGTCTGCCCTCCATCTTTCCCTCTACTATAAGCTGTAGAAATGCATATTTTTCTCCACGGAATATGTGATCAAGTATTTGATAGCTAACGGAATGGTTCTATAATTTGGTTCTATAATATTGTATGACAACCTTATGGGCTATTGAATAATATAAATTAATTATTTTTTTATACACTTTTAAATTGGGCAACGCATTGTTTTCTTGTGATATTGTTGATATTTTTTGAATTTATTTTTGTGTGTTGTCTGAAGTGTGTAACTGGCTATAAATAAATAAATAAATAATATTATTGAAACGGGGAGACCACGAAATATTTCTAACTACTACATAAATCTGCTGAACTTCTATCTCCACACCCTAAAAAAATCTGGGAATGGCCATGCGTGTCAACTGTTCAAACAGAATCACAAAAAGATATTTCAGTTTTCAGTCTTCTCGATTTTCAATTAATAATAACCTACTCATGAGAGGCTTTTAGCAATTATGACATTTTTTTATATTAAGTAGATTACAGGTAGTCACACTGTGTTACGAAGAGGTAAATCGACGTTCCAATTTGTTTTGGATTATGCGGGAAATATAATATTCTTTCCACCACGTGTTCATAATATAACTTAACCAATACAGTTCACTTAGCCAACACATGCTATAAATATTATTATTTAATCAAATAAACTTATGTACTTTTGTATATGCAGAAGTAAATAATACTGAAGACGGTATTTTTGTGAGAAAACAACGAAATATCCTTGTTCGTAAAAGAAATATTTTGCAAGGGAATGCTTAGTGTACATAATGTTTCCAATATTCCCCAGGTAAACTGTGGTTGGCTAATATTGAATATTCGAAACACTTGCTGCTATATTGCTCTATTTTATACGAGTATTCTTTCCACCCTCTTTTTCTCTTTACCTCTAGTACCAATCAAGATATTTCAAACATGTTGCCTTCTATCTAATAGGACTAGGGGGCTTTAAAAGGCCTACTCATACTTGAAAACGGAAAATTAATTTTGTCGAAATGATACTCAATATAAGAGTATATGTAAACAGTTTCGAAAATTATGAAATAAATGTTCATATAAACGAATATTATTTTTGATTCTTCAAAGAAACTATATTTCGGAGATGATGGCTGGCAGAAGGCTCAAGCTGAATCCATCGAAGACTGAATTTTTGTGGAAAGCTTCCCCTGGACGGCAGCACCTGTTGAGTATGGATCCGATATCTATTGATGATACAATGGTTAATCCCTCTTGTACAGTGTCTGTCTTTGGTGTACTGCTCGACAGCTCTCTTTCGATGAAGGCTCAAGTCTCCAGAACGGTCAGTTCAGCCTTCCACTATATAAGGCGGCTGAATCACGTCTCTAGATTTCTACCCGAAAGCGCCATTAGGGATCTGGTGACAGCATTTGTTGTCTCAAGATTAGACTATTGCAACGTTGTTTATGCTGGACTACCTCAAAGCCTTCTCAATTGTTTGCAGCTGGCGTTCAACAGTGCTGCGCGGCTCATTTTCCATGAGGGCAAAATATGCCACATCACTCCCCTCTTAGAACGACTACACTGATTGAGGGTCGAGGAAAGGGTGACTTTCAAGGGGTGCCTTTTGGTCTAAAAGGCTATTAACAAAATGGCACAAATGTGCCTCACAGAGCTTTGTCCCCTTGACTCAACCACTAGAAAACCTTTGCGCTCTATGGAACTGGCCGTGAATAGACTTACTGAGCCCAATAGAGCCGGTAAGTCTAACTTCTACGAGAGGGCCTTTGGTGTTGTTGGACCAGTTATGTGGAATCGCCTACCGGTGCTGCTGAGAGATGGTCAGACGGTCACTAGCTTCAGAGGCAAACTTAAAACAAAACTCTTCACTGGCGCCCTTGAGATGGTCTAGGGACTGTAGAACGGCGTCATAAATAAAATAAAATCATCCAAAATCATCATCATATTGTTAATTAAAAAATATAAATATAAAAAAAAGAAAACGAAAGTTTCTACGGAATATATAATGCATTATGAATTAGTACCTAAACACATATACTTACATTTAAATTATAAACCTTTACAACAACCTCTTAAGTTATCACATAATACGAGTACAAATGATAAGCGAACATGAAATACTTTGAAAAACAAAAGACATTAAGCTAGCGTTGTTACGTACTATAATCATTCAAAAACATTAATGCGTCACTTATTATTGAACAGTTAATGGACGAATGTAATATACATAAAATATTTATTTAATGACAATAGATTTGAATATATGGATATAGTAGTAATTTGCTGAGCTGGACATAGTTAATCGAAAATTTAACTCGATCGATCGTTAAAACGTTAACTTCATTACTCGGCAAGTCTTCGCTTTTTTAATGTAATGAAAGCTTAATTTATTCTTTATAGTTGATTACTTACTGCTAACCTTCTTCTCTCCACTGCAGAATATAGGCCTCTTCAAAACTTTTCCACACTTTTCGATCTCGAGCAACTCGACACCGCTGTTTTCCCATCACTTTGACAATATCGTCGACCCATCATTTTTGGGGTCTTCCAACACTTCTTTTGTCCGGGTTGGTTTGTTTGTTTGAGAGGTTTCTCATGTACTTAATAACATATTACTTACTTCACAAAATATAGTTGATTACAAGAGATTTTTTTTTGAAAAGGTCTCCAATGAGAAAATACACGTATCGGCTCGTCCACAATATTTAAAATAATCAAACTGCTAGTTAATGACTGTGGAGAGGAATTAAACATTGGGCACCTCCTGACATGTCCAATGGCTCCCATTTGTGACGTCCTTTTCTCCTATAACAGGAGGTGATCTTTAGAACAACTGCTTAGGGCAGCCGGTCCAAAACTAAAGCACATATGTATAATCTATGCTTGGACAATAATAATGTAACATTTTTTCGTGGACATTGACTTAAAATTTCTTTTTTTATGATTTCAGAAACCGAGTGAACAACCACTATATCGTGAAATATTTATTTGTTTGTAGAAACCCGAAGGCTATGAAAAATGTATTTAGTTTAAAATTTCCAAGTGTCTAGTCTTCATCCTTTGTATTAGTCTAAGCAAACAACTAGTACGTAGATAATACGTAACTGTAAGCTAATTCTAAGTCATATTGTAAAATAGAGAGTCGGTGGACATTAACGGTTGTATTTAATTTCAGGAAGGGTTTTGTCAGGGGGAGTCCTTCAGGCGAACCTTGAGCCCTTCCTTAGAAAGAATTTGCTTGAAGAGTATGGATGACATAGGAACTGCCATTCCTGTAACATTCATGGGTGAGGGAGGGTGCAACCCTTAATGGCTCCCAGACAGTGTCACTGGGCCGAACTCATGGAGCGTACTCACTTGGGTGGAGCTATAAAAGAGGTCGTGGCTTTCTGGGAGGGAATTTGAATATAGATTTTAATGGTTTGTTATTTTTAACGTTTGTTGACCGACACGAAAAGAAGAACTAGTTAATGGGGACCAGTTCTTTAAGATATTGGTGGGAGTGAATATTGAAACAATTTAGAAGAAATCGCAAATTTGTGATAAATTTGGCATTTGTATATTCATTTTAATTAATATGAACATATTTTAATTTAAAATTTTATTTAAACAATACACAGAAAATATAAAACCAATTATTACAAAGTTAATTTCAGTTCCTTACAATATAACTGAAGATAATGTTACAGTTAAATAAATGGAGATTTACTTGAAGGCTAAGCACAATGTTACTAGAAGTTTATAATTCGTTAACCGTTAAAATAAAGCTCTGGCAGTTTGTATAAATAATAATGTATTTAAGTGCGACGCATTACGTAATAAAATATTAACCGTTGATGATGGAGATAATTGGAGAAATATCGATTAACTATAAATTTTCATATGTCACTGAAACAACGCGTACATATTTTATTCATTATTTATCGAATGATTGATTTTTCAATTACACGTATTCCAAAATTATTAAATATTCCATGTACGAAATGAAAAAGACAATCTGAACATAAAATTATCATTGTTATACGTAGCATAACATACATACATGGACTATTCACGTATTACAACATGAGTTAGTCCCAAATTACAACATGTAATACATTCTTAATTAACAAACAAGATCATAAGTAAGTACTAGAAGCCACAACAAAAATCATAAGGGCTGGAAGACTTAAAGTTTATTACAGTTAGTCAAAATAGGAATCTAAAATACTTTTTAAATAACATAAAAAAATATTGAAAGTCTTAATGTTCATAATTTACTTCAGAGGCCAAATGCCTATGTTCAAGAACGCCGATTTAATGTTTTTTTTTTTTTACTTTTGGCGCGGGTGCCGGGAGTAAAACATCGTAGAGAAGATTATATTATAATCTTATGTTGTAGTTAAAGCTACATTAAAGATGAGTTTACTTGTAGGTATTACGAATTAAATAATAATTTTCGTTGTACTTATTATTCATTAATTTATTTTTATATAAATTAACTTACCTTCAATAACGGAGATTGAAAAAGTTCAGTAGCATAATAAATCAACAACGGTAGTTTTGACTGGACGGTCCTTCAGGCTTGCCCAATGTCCCACCCGTGCCAACAATTTTGGCGTGAATGTGTGGATAAATAGGAGTCTGCGGCTCTTGAGATACCCTGGTCTCTCTTCAAGGTATTACAAATGAAGAACAATCCTGCTATTCATAATATTATTTTAATATACGAGAATTTTATTCATGTTAGATTTCAACCCACAAAAAAAACATGTTTAATCTTATTTTGCGGCAGTCTCTGATTAGGATTGTTTAAAAGGTGCACTTTCTTTATAAATTCTTATTACAATAAGCAATTCTCAAAAATATAACACGTATAGACAATTCACACAGACCGAGCTAGTCCCAAACTAAGAAAAGAATCTTGTATTATGGGTACTAACACGGCAATACACATATACAATGCACTAAACACATTATACATGTAACACCCAGACCCAGGACAATCTGAAAAAGGTCATTCTTCATTTTGCCCTGGCCGGGAATCGAACCCGGGACCTCGTGACTCAAAGGCAAGTGCATTAGCCTCCGCGCCACACCGGTCGTCAATATTTATACCGGTCAATATTTAGACCGGTCGTCAATATATATATATAGGTATTATTTCAACAATACGGTGCATGCATTATTTATTTATTTATTCTCTTTGCACATCATCATTATATAACAGTGTTAACAAAACAATACAAAATATAAAATACAAAATATAAAATACCAAATAAAACAATACATTATCATACGAGGGAATGAGAATCACGGAAAAGGAATTGATGTTTATTCATGAGAAGATACTTTTTAAAATCCAATATGACCCCACTTATTAAACCCACCAGCCGCTTCTGCACAGAACTATCTTGGGGGTATAAAACTACAGACTTATCTTTAATGTTGTCAAATAAGAATAATACAATATTATAAAGAATGTAAGTAAAGAAATAAGTGTAGTCACCACAGTCTCTTATTCATTGTATGTAAAGTTACAGAGAAGAGGAATATTATAATAATACAATAATAGTAGTAATTGAGAGACTGTCATTTCCATTCCTGTTTCGCGGAGTTAATGTAGTCTTTGTACTGTAAGTATCACGAGGTTTCTACTATTTAACTACACTCTCTATCTATAACTGAGTCATAAAGCTGCAGACAAAATGTGAAAAAAAAAACATTCAAATGATTATTGTCTGTTTTAAATGTTTGAAACACATTTGTTTGAGTGATTGTAAAGGCTTTTAACAAATTAAAAAATAAATATTTGAATATAAAAATTCTACGTGTACTTGACTTTATTTGCATTATGTATATGAATAATATCGTTATTGTTTGTTGTTCAAAATATATTGTATTTCATCTATTCAAAAACATCAGTTGGTGTTTGACATTCAAAGGATTGACACCTGTTGTCTAAACTCTAAATAGTACATACTCGCTACGATTTTCCTGTAAAAAAGCAAATATTTATCGTCAATATGTTAAATAGGTGGCTGCTGTTTTCGATTAAATAAGTTATTTCATCCTCTCATTACCTTGCTTACGAGACGATGCCTAGTCGAATCCAGGTGAAATGTTGGAGAAATGACACTCTTCAGTGCCAAAAACCTCAAACAAGTGATGACCTCAAAGTTGATTTTCTAGAGGATAATAGGTCTCTCACTATTCTCTGAAAGTTTTCAAGTGTCCTGAAGAAGGCAAATGTTCACAAGATATTTCGCATGTTCAATTCACAAACAGCTGGTAGTTTGTACTTATCTTTGTGAGTAGTCTTTGTACATACTGTTACAGATAATATACAAGGAGTTAACTGACACAATAATATACTAAAGCCATTAAGGCACCTTCTGCTTTAGTAGGTGGTATCCTCTATAATAATAACACTAGATATAGATAAAATATCCACCTTAATATTATGTAGTAAGTAGGTATGTTCGTATGTATGTTGTACTCGGAATATGGTGGATCAGAAACAATAATAAATAACATTGCTTACACTGTGTTGTAATCATAGCACGCTGAGCTAGTAGAGGAAACAACATATTATGAGGGTTTCAACTCATCTGTCTCTCTCTCTCACTCTTACTAAAAGTTACTACCTATTTAGGTACTATTAATATAAGGATGGATTTGCAATTTGCTCTCAACACAATCTTATATTATTTTATAATATATAACATGCATGTAGGTATTTTTAATATTATGGACTATATCTAACTCACTTACTTCCAACTTCAGACATTGGAACGGAACATACTCTGCCTCTTTCTCTTTCTATTTCTCTCGGAGACTGGTGACAATGGAATATGAAATATCATATTTCTCCATTATCTCTCATAGCGTTTCGTTGTTTTTATTTGCAATTGTAATACAGTGAGAGTAACGTGTGTATATTATTATATTTTATAAGACATTACATCAAATACTGTAGGATCCCTTATGGGAATGACAATATAATAAGTATTTCACTTGGTATCATGATTAGAGACATTGAATAGATTGGACAAATAATTATGTGTGAACTGAACATGCTAATCAAATATTATGTTACCATGTCCTTATAGAAAGTGATATCTTTAGAGTTATGTATATTGTGAACAGTATTAACAAAGGACATAATTATTATACACGTGCCAAATTCTATATTGTATATTATCAAATGACTTTTTAATATTGAATGGAATAATCACTCAACCTAAGCCTAAGAAATATAATACGTTTGCCTTTCCATTAGCGCCATAATATAAGAATAGGTACCTACTAAATACTTGGAAAATTAGTTATGCCGTGAATAAAAGTTGTAAAGATTGATGAAAATAATTAAACCGACTTTGTAGCTCGATGAAACTTCACCCAATGAATGTAATTAACATACAAACGACAAGAGTTCCCGTTTCTTGAAGACAAAATTACACAGTTATTCATTAAAAATGGCATAAAACCTATTTTCATTATTTGACCAAAAGACTTAGCCTGTTACTAAAAAAACACCACATCTTTCCATAAAAGTTAATGTTTTAAAAACGTGAATATACTTCCTTTCCTTTATTTCATGAGAAAAAAAGAATAACTCTTTGTTTATTTTTGTAATCAAGTTGGTTCTTTTGAAATCCCAAAGGCAAATACTTAGAAATATAAACTTTAGATTGAATATTAACTCGTGTTCTTGGTCACACTACCAAGAAATTATTCAACCTTTATTTCATTTTTATTTTTTACTCAACTTACGCTATATGATTTCCTTTCTTCTCACTGCCTCCACGATCCTTAATAAATTACTACTTCTGTCGGGTAGGTACTCATTATTATTCTTTGTTTTCATCATTATAATTATTATATAGCGTTATTCATCTTAAATGACCCATTTTCAGCTGTATATATTCGCAGTTAAATCCAATGTATTGTCTTTAACTGAAATTATAAATATATTTCTTATTCATGCAAGTCTTTGAAAAAAAATTTTTAGACCGCTTTTTAAAAAAATCTTGTTCTAAAGCGCTAAAATTATCACGATTTTTTAAATATTTCCACTGTGAGTTTGTAATAAGTATTCAGTAATCAATAGTAAAAATATGTAATTCTCAATGTTTTTCAACTATATAATACTAAGCGCTGTTTAATTTTCACTACGTTAGATATAAATTCTGATTTTTTCGCCTATTTATGAAATGTTAACATTTCAGTTTCCCTGAAGATGCCTTCAAACATATACAGAAACGTTCGGATTTGATTTCTAACGTAGTAGTAATTAAACAGTGTTTAAATATACTAAAATGTTCAAAAATGGAATTCCACAGTTCAAACAGAAAAATTGAATAGTTGTTATATATATTTTCTTCCTAGAATAGCATGATAGGTCCCCAACGTCGGCTATAATTTTGTTATAGGTTTCCCTATCCTGTGCCAGCTGAAAAAGTTCCTCCCATTTCTAGATTTCTGACCGACCTCTTATATTTCCCAGCCAGGATATTTGACATCTTTCCACACCACGCCTGCTCTCTATTTCGGCCTTCTGTACTTACCAATTTGTGTATATATTTTATTACCATGTTTTATTTGTTTTGCTCCACGTTTTGTATCATTTTGTTTATTTTTCTTTCTTTTTTTACTTGTATATATTGTATAATAACTCAATAAACATTATTACCACCCAGAAGGGACATTGAAGAGAGAAGTAATATAAAAGATTCCCACGACGGCGGTTTTGGCCGGCCGGCCCTTCAGGCCTCCCTAATGGCCCGCCCGTGAGGACAATTTTGGTTTGAATGTGCGGATAAGTAGGAGTTAAAGACTCCTGAGGTATCCGGGTGTGTGGTGGATCTTTCTTCAATGCTCTCTATTTCGATTTTTTCAATCAGATTCAGCAGTTCATATATCTGTCATCACTCGATGCTAGATGTGTTCCAAAAAAATCAAGTTTAATATTTGAATTATATATTACATAATATTCGAGAAATTATTAAGGACAAAATTTATTTATATAATATTTTGAGATTATTTTATCATAATATTTTGTGAAATAATGAATTACTAAAGCACCTACATATGAATATCCAATATATAAAATATTTGTACTGAAAGCACATTACATGAGTGAATACATTCATCGTTATTAGCTATACTCAATGAAATTATTTTAATAGCATTATCAAGACTTATATCATATTGAATTTTGATTATATTGCTATTATTATTTAATAACGTGCTCATCTGATCAATATTATATAATATGTACTAGTTAAACGTACGATTTTGCTCAGAGAATAGTAGTTTTATAGCCTTTTAAATTATTTTTTTTAAACCAAAAGCTTAAACTTTGAAAGGATAAATATCCCATCATATGACACGATAAACATTACATGTCTTGAAATAATTATCGCATTTTAAATTTCACTTATATTATAGGTGTTATTTCAAATTATGTTTAAAGAATTTGTAATTAAGTAAAGTATATTTAATTTCATCATCCAAAATACACACATTCTTTTTAATCTGGAACCTTTTGATTTTAGTTTACAGCTTTCTTGATTTGGTACAAGAAAATTAATAATATCTCTATCTTGTACGAAGTCCACATATTCGTAGAGGAGAGAGAAAATATCAATTCCATAGCATTATTCTATACTTTTCCCATAGTTTCGTATTATATATACCGACACCACTGGTCCTGTTTTTGGCTGTTACGGTAGCAACTTTTTCCTCGGTTACCCCCTTACAGAGAGGATTAACTGCATAACGAATATACAAATATAGAGATTTGTGGACGAACTAAAACATTTTTGCGATAATAATTTAATATCACGATCTACTCAATTTAATATAATCTATAATGTTACATATTCATTATATTGTACAACTAATGTGACTGTATTATATTGAATCACTGGATGTAATCTCCAATAACAATTATGTGGATATTAACAATAATAACGTATAATGAAATATCCATTAAATATTATTAATAATATCACTGAAAATATTTTGCCATTATTTTCGGATTATTATTAAAATCCTCGTAACTTATTGATATTCTTCTTCCATGATGAAATGTATTTTAATATGTATTATAAAAAGCTCTTTTTACTCGTATAATTAAAAATTCTTAACATCATATTATTTATTTTTAATAATTGAAAAATAAATTGAATTTCTTTATTTAAAGTAAAATATTTTGTGTTGTCACTCTCCCTCTCCAAATTCTGCTTATTAAATAATGAGAATGTGAACTGATTACAACATGGAGAAAATGATTAGATGGAAGAAATCATTATATAGTGATAATCTCTATTTATTGCTCTGTTTATTTTGTTGTATGAATGATGGTGTGCAAGAAGAATAAAATAAAATTTATTATAATTTATTACGTTATAGTTTAACAATAAAGTTCAATTTTTTTATAATTAAAAGAGTATTTAATAAATATAAATAACATGGTGAAATTCATAGACAATTCTTGCGATTCTTCTCCGGTACCAACTTTTTCGCCACACTTACAAGGTTTTCTCACTGATTTGGTTGAAGGCTCCACTGATTTCCTAATTCCAAAGTACCGCCTTTAAATCGTGGTGATTCAACCCTACCGTCCTCCTCGATCCTACCAATAACAAACAGGAGACTATTAATTGCTGAAAGGCCTCGGATTAAATAGTCGGATGATGTTAGAAAAATATCGTTGGGAAGAAGCAGATGAAGTAAGGCACCTAGAAAAGTATAGCGTTCAGAATCATGGAAAAATAAAAATCTTAGTCTAAAGATTCACACAAAATGTCTGATAAAACAAAGATTTTAGTAGTAAAGTTAAGAGTTTCATATATTTTTTCCTTTATTTGTAAGAATCATTAATTTCAATGCTTTGTTCTTATACTGCTATTTAATAGATTAATCATTATAAATTTTCTAAAAAAAAACTATTTAGAAGATAGAAATTATGTTATATTACGTCCCTCTTCTGACTAACAGTCATATCTGAGATTTTTGGCGAGCTATAATCACCAATGTGAATTTATATGTGCCCTGCATGTTCTCACTGAAGATCAAACATGTAACTGTTACTGTTATCCTGGAACAGCATTCTGATTTGTTGTCGTATTTACGAATTATTCTAAATAAAATGTGTTTTCGTATCTACAAATTCTTCAAGATTTCATCACAAAAATGATTCTGAGATATATAAAAAAACAAATAAAATAATGTGATATATTAACACTGTATCATATAACTAAGAGAGGCGAAAATATGCACGGCAAAACACTAAAAACGCTCTCCTGAACAATTTACATTTTAGCAGATACGACTGTTAGTCAGAAGAGGGACGATTATTTTGAAAAAAAAGTATACATTACAGAATTAGTTTACAAAATAAATAAAATAAGTTCTTATTATATGATGAATTAAAAACATTAACATTTTTAATACACACTTTTTATTTAATTATTGTAGACATTAGTGTTTCGTGTCTTAATGCGACATGTTTTATATTGGTATTGATAATGTAAGGGGCGAAACAATATTGTCAAAAATAATAAAATTAAATGTGTGTGTAAAACATTTGAGTTTTGTTTTCATCCAATTTGGAGAATACATAGAAAATATAAGAAAAATAAGTTATTTATTTATTTATTGAGTCGACGTTAATTTTGAAAACTCCATGTTTATTGGTTGATTTTAGTTTTACCTAAAATTTTATTTAGTAGGTAGTGACCTAGTTTCGACTTATAAAGACATTATCAAACTAATCTTAGTTATTAGTTAGTTAGGGATTAGTTTGACAATGACTTTATACGTCGAAACCAAATTGTGTTTTTGTTCATATATTAGGTATTAATGTTTTTTAACAAGTAACATAAATACGCATTATAATCTAGTATGGGATTCCTGCAATATAACATAGGTATCCTGAAAGCCGATTAACCCCATTCGTATTTGTAAATAAAATAAATGTTGCGTCATGAAATTTGATTTGTATTCATGTTTAAGAGTATTTAAAAATAAATAATAAAGTAAAATAATATGATATAACATTGGTGTCGGTTTATATGGCGTAATCGTATAAATCGTCACTTGCTCGGGTGTCGCCTTGTGATATAAATTATTTTAAAAAACAAATTGTTTTTAGTCACGATACCATTACACGGATTTTACAGCATATACCAAGAGTACAACTATTCGTAATAAAAGGTAATATTATGAGTATATTATAAAATATACCTTTTGTACACTGTGAAGGCACTCTGTGCCGAGAATTGGAACAATAACATTTTACCACAGTACCCTCTGCTTCAGGAAACGGAAGTGAATATTACATCCCTTGTGAGTACTTGTAGTGCTGATCGAAGGAATGTCACTCTTTAAAAGTTTTTGGTCTTAGTTAAAGATAGGGGATCGTGTTATTTGCTGTAAAAATGTTTCTTCACGACAAAAGATCAGCACGTGACATTTCAATGTTTTTCGTTATTGACTGTGAGTAGATTAATTGGACAAAGTACACACCTGTAATTTTTTGTAGATACTTAACTAAATTCTGAGACAAAATAATATATTTTGAGATAAATATAAATAAAATTACTTTTTGAACCAAACACACTTTGTCTCTTCTATAAGAATATTTAAGATGTCAAGGAAGTATTAGTATTAAAAATATGAACATTACATTTGAGTTCTTTTAGCCACCATTTTTTTTTGTAGTTGTGCTATACTATTTTGTTATGTGGTGTAACATATCTACACATATACTTAGATCTCTCGAAGCAAAATACGAAACACATTTAGCCTGGAGGGTGATAACAGGTAGGATAAACAATATTTTTCTTGTTTAGCTTTCCAAAGCTAACAACGCCAAGGGTCTAAATAAACCTGCAACCCAAAATTTGTTTGCGAAACAAAATTTACATACAGAATTTGGCATAAACTAAACACGTTCTATTTTATTTATATTCCATTTGAACAAACATTGTTGTAAGGTTATATTATTATCGTGTTTATGTAATTTGGTCAAAGTGTACTGGGGATTCAAGAGAATTGTGCCTTTTGATATGAAAGTTAAATAATCGCGCTTAATTACATTATACCTGGAATGTGTTTTATTGTTCAGTTTGATTTAATATGTTATCTCGATTATTATCATTGTATAGAGTAACTGTAATAGAATTCCCAGCTTGATGTTAGGTAAATTGTTTATATTATATAGACATGCACCTATACACAATTGCCTACACAAATTCTCTGAGGGTAACCAACTAGGTACCAACATAATTAATTTGAAAGTTTTAATTTGTATGTTATTTTTTAATAAACAATCTCATTAAGACAATTTCGACTGATCTAATTATAAATTCATTAATTGTATCGGCATTAACTTTGTAACACTTCGTTTTAAATTATCAAAAAAAAAAAAAAAATATTTTATTTGATAATTTAATTATAAATTGGTTAAAATGTTTTATCACTCTACCTCCTTAATCAATTATTTTATTTCTCCCTGCAACAAATTATTGACATGAAAATTTTCAGATTGAGTATGCATTTTCCATTAATTATTAATAATTTAACTCTGATATCCGAATACGAAATAAATAAATGTTTTATTCTACTATTCGATTTATTTTCGAGAGAAACGTCTTTCGTCTTGTAAGGACATTGTCAATCTCTTCCTCAATATATTCCTATTCAAATTTTTTTGTTTCAATACCTGAAAAATATGAACATGTGATCTTCGGACATCCGCAGATTCGAATACCCTTCCGCTTGGCCAAGTATAAATTTTCATCGTTCACTTTGTTTCATGCGGGATCTTCTTTGTTGCCTTAAAATGTTTAAAATGTATTGCTGCGAAAATACCTGTGTACCTTCTCATTCCTTCACATCTCATGGTCAATTAACTTTAAAAAAGATCCAAGAGAAAGAAAGAGAGCGAAAAAGAGACTCGTGCATTATTATTCATGAGCACGAGACTTGTAAGAGAAACGACTTGAAAATGAAAATGTTAACAAGACGGCGTTAGAAAGAATTTCACCAAAAAACAAAAACGAGAGGTAGAATAATTATGTAAAAAGTAATCCATCCTTGAACATAATATGAAAGTAAATAACTGTATTTAGTATTATATTTATTAGTTGAGTACATTCCTTCCCCATAGTGCTAGTGTTAGTAATCTTTTCCATCGAGCATATTACACTTATATATGATAGTGATACCTATTTATATACTCGTACATTATACTATATTCTATGCGCATTCAACAAGTTTATCCCGATATATGAATTCATTAAATAATTCAATAAATTTTTATCATGGGATGAACTAAAATTCTTTCTACTGCTTGCAGTAGATCATTGATAGGTATCTTTGTTCGGAATTTGTCTCCTCTTACGACGCTGAAGACCAATCTCTTTTTCCATCTTTTAGGTGGCCATCCTGGCAATCTTCGATCTAATGGTGTCTCGTTCGCAGCGATGTGGGCTATTCTGTCATTACTCTTGCGATCCACATGGTCCTTCTAGACCCGTCTTCTCATTCTGATCAATCGAATGAACTTGTATTTTTATAGATTAAAGAACTTTCTGCATTCAAAATAAAACATTGTTGAAGCATTGGGAAGTAAGTTTTGTAAATGCAAAAGTAATATGACAACCCAAGGTTGAGTTAGGAAAATGAGTCAATTCAGGATATTGGAATGTCTGACGGTAGAGTCTCGGAGGTTCAATCGGAAGATTTGGGTTCGATACTATCTGCTGATGGACTATTTCAGCTTCATGAGACAAACAAATTGATTACTATGAAGGTGGCTGAGTGATTTGATTTAATTCCGAATCCAGGGCATTATTAAAAACCAGCGTCTTATTATTTAACTGATTTTTATAAATTAGGTTTTATTCAAAAACATCCGGGTTATGGGTGAACCATAATAATATATTGACTTTTTATTTATTTATTTATTTATAACAACGAGACACACACAGTAGGTTAACAAAACAAATATGAAAAATAAAAAGTGAGAGAATAATGTAGATCTGATCAGGCTAACCCACCAATTAGGCGTATCTACAGCATGCATATTAAAGTATAAATTACATATACAAAAAGGTAACAATTGGAGATGAAGAAATAGCGCTCGAAAAAGAAAAAGAAAGAAATAACTACTTGAAAAAAGCTTGTGTGTAAATTTCGCTTGCCCTCTTTTTTTGAGTTCTCTAATATAAAATAAATTTTAAAAAAAAGTACCTACGACAAGTCATTGACCTATGACACGTCTAAAGGAAAGAAAAACAATTATTTTATATAGTAGTAGGACATAGGAACAAAATGAAGGGTTGTCACATTTCGTATATGAAAAGAAGACGGTAGATGTCTACGAGTAACACGATGTTATGTTAAGGTACGGAAAGGCTCATGTGGGTTGGAATACATTGTTTTAATAATGCGCGTAATATTTATGATATGGCAATTTTCACTGTGTTAAGACACGCGTAATATTATTATTATTATTATAAGCGTTTACTTTATATTGCTTTTGAGTATGAACCATTTTCCTTGATATCCGCTATAGGTATTATGTAGAGTTCTATTACTTGTAATGTTATTATATTCATTTACTCGCTTGATCTTGTAAGAGTTAATATAATAAATATATTGTTCAATTAATCGACATCCAGTTTCCTGAAATGTTGCAATAAAGAAGACTTGAACATTTTGTTTATTAAAATTGTATAATACTACTACTAAATTGTATAATACTACTAAAATTGTAAATTTAAAGTGTTAAATTGTAAGTTTTAAATTAAACACACACACTCAATTACTTATTATATTAAGTATGAAAGCTCAAATCTACTGTTTTATTATATTGGGTTTTCACGAGTAACATAAACAATTGAAATATTTTCTTCTTTCGGGACGATTGACCGTGTACTTGACGTGTTAATATTTTTTTCCGTATCTTAATAAAGCAAAATATCTGCAGTTAATTTACCAAAGGGTGCCTAGAAATGTTTGTGCTAGAATGTATTTTCTTTTAACGAAATCAAATATGTTAATTAAAAAACGTATTAATTATGTTTAAAGCATACTTAATATTACTCTCGATATGATACGTAATATTAAGTTGGTAAGTACTTGAGCTGTACTAAATTGTACACATTGTACTTGTTTTAAACCCGACTATGGATACGTATTATTGCCCATTGTCATCTTTTGAAATAAAATCTCAATTAAGTAAATTATGTTGGATCGCTTAGATAGTTGAAAGCTCTACCAATCACCATCAATCTAAAGAACTATAAAAGTGAACTTGTTTTCTTGTTGTTTCGTCCTGTCTCCCTTGGTGGAAGTATGTTTGGGAGCACACCATTTGACACTGGTGACTCTCGGATTCGCGCCCTCTGTACGCCAAATAACAAGTTTCTGGACACCTCACTCGGCTTTCTGCAACTCACCAATTTGAATATATCATTTACTTACTCTATGTTACGAGTATCTATCTTTTATTACTTGTGCTATTCTTGTCCTGTTTGTGTCTTTTATATAAATGTGTCATTACTTCGTATTTAATAAAATAAACATACAATCAAAAGGGGCATTGAAGAGAAAGTGTAGTTTAAAAGACTCCTACGATGGGTCTCTATTTAATATCTAAAGAACTTCACAATAAAATAATCTCTCATCTTCTCTTTTTTTTAGTGATCGTACGTAATTTTATAGAGTAACATTTTGAAGAAATTCTTAGTATTTTTTGGTTAAAAATAAGATATTCCGGGTAGATATAGGTACAGACAAACCATCAAAAAATACTGTCATTGGATGCAAGTTAGAATAGAGAGCAAAGGTATTCCTGTTGCCGGGTAAAAATGTATAATATAGTGGATATATAAATATACATATCTACATATATGTGACTTAAATATTTATAAAGGTATTATAAGAAGGACTACCTTCTCTAAATCCGAAATTATGTTGAACAACTCAATCCTCCTGCGCTAATATGTAAATGTGAAGGGGATGAGGGTATTATGAGTTATTTGACATTCCTAACATATTTGTAAATATATCTCTTACGTTCGTGTAGGAACGAAATAAAAAACATGAAAAAGTTTTTTGGATTATGATTTTACTCAATCCAAAGGTTTTCTTTGATGTCTTGCATGAGAGGCATTATTTTATGCAAAAAATATATCATTTTCCTTTTTGTACTTGAAAATGTTTATTAAATTTAAAGTAGGTGCATTAGCGTTGCGAAAACAAATCATTCATTTTAATTTAAGTTTAAAAATGTAATATTAAAACACTGTTTCATTTTGATATGTGATTTTGTATGTTTAAATCTTTGAGTTATCTTTCTACATACCTAACATTTGTTTATAGTCATTATAAAGCTTTGTTTTGACGATCAACTTTTTTGTCAACCATAACTTTGTACTATTCAAAAGGATGAAAGACACTTATTGACATTATTTATAAATATTATGAATGATAAATTGAAAATTACCGATGTGGATATTCATTATTCATTTGTTTTTTTAACACTGGTTTATTTAAAGTTTTGTATAGAAATATATGTCGGTAAATGGAAAAGTGATTGTTGGAATATAATTTATGGATTAAAATCGTGTTCTTCTTACGGATCTAAACGTTATTGTCAAATGGATGAATAATGAATGAAAGCTTTCCTATTGTCTTCTACAATAATTCTTTTATAACAATTTTGATTTATTTCAGATCAGATCGTTATGTTAGAAATGTTTAGAAAAGCGTACTCTATCCAAGTATGTATTTGTATTCGTCTAAGGCAATTTATCAGCGTGATTCGTTGTAGGATGTAGGTTGGTACTTTAGCGTTATTGTAAATCTTGGAGTTTTCGATGAAAAGGAGAGGTGGATATGTACGAGTATGGATGAAATGTTTGTATCCTCTATATTTACCTTTTCCTTTTAGATTTCATGCAAGTAGAAGAAGTACCTACTTATTATTAGATGTTCGTTTTGTAGTTCTTTACTCGTATGGATTACATAGTATGAAAGTGTTGTACACCCTCAGTGAAATTTATCGTTTTATTTGTTACAGTCACAAACACTTGGGTTGCCTCAGAGGCATATAGATTCTCTTTTTATGAGTGTGCACGCATTTGATCGGTCAGATTCTGATATAAAGTCTCCCCTGACTAACATTATTACGCTATTCAACTCTGTGAAACGTTTCTCTTTACCTCCACTGTTGCCCATTTGGGTCGTTATTTAAAGAATAGCAAGGTTGGTTTTACAAATGGAAATTATAAGATCAGAGGGAACGATAAAACCTTAACTTACTTAAAAATAGTTCTTTTCTTTCCTTTTTATTGCACTCTTAACACGTTGTTCAATCTATACAGATATTACATAATTTATACACTTTCCATATTAGTTATAGGTATACAAGTGAATTTCAATATAACAAAGTTCTAGCTATTATCAAATTACGCCCTTCACTAAATGAGCTTAACGTTGATAATTTCTTGAAACCTTCCATTAGTAGGTTATTTTGAAATGAGATATTGGTGCCAAATTATTCATTTTATCGAGCCACATATACTGATTCCTTCTATAAGCTGAAGAATGACGGGAAAAAACCGAGAGAAATTAAATCTTTTTCGTGGATAAATTGTGTAAACTGACATGTCCTTAAAAATAATCCTGTGAAAAATTTTGATAGGTGAAATTCAACATACTGCAGAATTTCTATATGACATCTCCTACAAGATGAATTAGACACATTTTATAATGACATTCAACGAATTAGTTGTATTTTACCTCTTGATAAATGCACAAAGGAGGTCTTATGAAACCACCGACGTTATATTATTAATGAATTTTACACAACTTTCTGTAAACTTGAAAGCTTTTCCATGAATTTTTCTATATAAGAAAACATTTATCAGAAATTTATAAAAGAACCTTTGAGAAACTCTGTAACAAATTCAATAGCAGTAACTCTTTGATCATTCAGTAAACACTTGTTTCGAATTAAGTCAAATAAAGTTAAACCTTGTTAATTATTACTATAGTTAATATTATTATAGTTAATTTTAATAAAAATAATATAAAAGATTAATGGTTTTACGTAATATCGATCAAAGTGAAGTATCATTAAAAATTCTGTTGGTGTCTGCGTCTCCTTGTCTCTTATTTAAGATATAAATCACGTTGTCTGCAGTAAGTTCATTGTCGGTATTTGTTTGGGATTGTTAACTTGTTGTTATACAGATGGTAAACGTTAGTAGTCCAGTGTTAATGTTAACTACTTCCACCCTTACCTTTGTACCCTTACCCTAGTAAATAATTATTCTACTCAGATGTTAGCTTCCCTTTCGCATTCATCACATCGATAAGAACCAATTAAGATCACAATTGAAAATTGTCCACAACGAAAGTTACAAGACATTCCTGACAAACAAAAATTAAACAATAACCTACCTAGAAATATCACCACTAATGCCGAAATCACTCGCAAAAAGTTTGCGTTTTATCGAATTATCTCTTTTCAATTTAGTTTTCTTAATTTTGTGATGAATTGTGTAAATAATTTACCAGTCTTTGAAAAAAATATGTTTTTTTTTTCTTTTTAAAAAAAAAAGATATATCTGGGTTTGTTATAAACCCAAATACAACCTTATACATTTTTCACACTAAGCTAAAAGCTTGTGCCGTGAAAGGGGAGTTTTGCCAGCACCTGGGATCGAACCACGGACCCCTTGTTCTGGAGGCCGAGACTCTACCTCCAGGCTACCGACGAACGCTTTGCCTTTTCATTTCATTTTATTTCAAGTGAAAAAATGTTTCTCAACCTCGTTGCATTCAGTTTGAGTCGCATTTTTTATCAGTCTATAGAAGTCAATGCAAAAGGAACCCTCTATAATTCAGTGCCAATATAATATCTGTAGCAAGCCTTATTCTATAAGAATAAAGATTTTCTTATATACCTATTTGTGCCTATTATGCCTATTATTATTATCATCACGTACCCAAGTTTATTGGATTTGGAAGAAATTTTATTTCATGAAACATTCAACCTAGATAATTTTTCATTTTGAAAGAAAGAAGGGAGTATTATGCACCGTACACGTATATACTTATAATAGTCTTACAGAATAAAGAATGGAATCAATAGAAATGAATCGTAATAAACGTGTATTATAAGGGAGACCTTTGATTTGTAATACGAGTATATTAGATTGTGTCCCCTATAAAGGATGTGAGGGATTATTCACATACCTACTCCAACTACCCGTGGAAAGAAAATTAATCGTATTTATTATGACTGAAGTATTACAAAAATATAATTGGTGATTATATTTTTGTAATACTAATACTGGGCCATGGGTGGCCAACCTTTTCAGCAGACGAGCCAGGTTTTAGAAAAGATTTCCTATCAGGCCGTATATTATATAGGTAGCATAAGTATTCATTCAATTATTGAGGTTTCTCTTCAATTTGAATGTCCAACTCACTTATACTGATGTATACATACATTTACGAATATGTAGTACCTACCTATTTTTCATATTTTTTCTTTACTTCCTCGATTTAACCGACTTCTCAATTTGAATACATAAAAATGTTTTCTTATGACTACTAGTTTTACATCGTATTCTCAAAATAAGTCTCTTACATTTTTATGAAATTTCGGTTTTATTGACCGAAGGTTTTTTACTTGTTGCAAGTCCATTTCAAGGTAAATTGAAAAAAACACAGTATGTAGTTAAATTTCAAATGACTATTATTAACTCTTTTTTAACCGCCTGATGATGGAGTTGAGACTCTCCAAAAATCAGTAAGCGAAGTTAATGAAAGTCATTTGGAAGTTAAATATATGCCTTCTGTATTTTTTTTTTCAATTTAACTTTTATGGAAGTTTTTAGTATTTTGTAAACGGCCAGTATTCGAAAAAAATTACAAATTTCACCAATTTCACCTATCTTGAGTGTCTTATTTTTTCTTGGGACATACAAAATGACCTGTTTATCGATTATATGAGTTTATTCGCTAGAAACTCCATTCATAGGAGATTTCGTGACAACAAAGGTAGACAGATAAACTATATTTAGTCATAGTCATCATATTTTTAGCAATAGGTTCGCGTGCAACATAATTGTTAATCATGAAATCTCTTTTAGTATTCTAAATTCAGCAGCGAATATCAGTTCACAACAAAAAAGATGAAAGCTTTTTTATTAAAAAAGATTAATTTAGTTTTTTAAAAAAGAAATAAAATATTTTTCGTGTAAATTTTTTCGTAATAAAACTTAACCAAACAAATTAAGGTTTCATGAAGAATGTAGCAGACTCATTATATTGTGTTTTTATTTTTTATTTTGAAATACTGGAAGATTACAAGTATTTATTGTTTCTAGCGACATGACAAAGAGAATGGAGCTTAAAAACAGAAAGCTGTTTATGATAATAAAAATCCTTCCGAAATGCCTGATAACAGGATGTTGGGGGAGAGTTTTTTCGCAATACGGTATTAGCGTCTTATATACGTCGGTTTAAGAGAGTATTCAACACAGAGAACCTTCGCCAAAGTACAATATTATGTAAATTTGAGATGTTTTCATTTGGATATTTTTTTATTACAAAAATAAAAGTTGATGTTACGTTTTATATCTGAAGTATATAATATTATCTTGACATATTTTAAATAAATCGTTAACAAAGTAGGTACCCATCTACCTGTAATTGCTCCAAAAGAATAATTTTCATAAAATAAAATAAAAACTCGTTGTGTATATTGGTGTTTTGTGAATTCAAAACTTAAGTCAATGTAATAATTATTTACCGTAAAAGGATAATCGCGGGGATTTATGAGGGATTAAATAAACGATTTTCTATTAAAATACCTTCTAATCGACCCAACTAATGTACATAAGAATTCTAAGTAGAAACATGTTTCAATATCAAATGATAATAAAACCTTATAAGTTTTATTCTACAAATTATTTGATTTTTTTTTTCATCTTGCAGCTTTTACTTCATCTCTAATTATTTGAACGAACTAGCTCATTCAACTTTATTTCTATTTCCATAAAATTTTCAATCTAACTTATTAATCCTATTAATTCTCAATTATGTTCTGAAATATAGGTAATGGTAATGCTGATAGTGATTCAGAACATTACTTCTTCAAATTTCATAATAAATATTATAATTATTATATAGTAAGAATAATTTCTTTTCTGTAAGGAAGCGCCGAAAAATCTGTTAATCTCATTTCATGGAGAAAGAAGTTGAATGTTTTATATAACACCATTATAATAAAAATTCTAAAGATGGTTTCATTCGACCATCATACTGAATAAATAAAATAAGTTTCATTGTCTCTTTATCTATCAATATCATCATGATACATCATACACGTGGAATACCCTACTCCTACAGATCAACTGCATACTCGTATAATAAACAATGTAAGTTTACCTATTTTTAATTATTCTTCAGGCATTCCACCCAATGTCGAGTGATTTTGCCGTTACAAACAATAAAAATATACAATTATTCCGAAAAATGTTCCACCACAACTTTGTAGGTATTAAACCAAAAATGTTACAACCCAACGAATATATCTATGTAGGTAGTAGCTAATTCTCTATACACACGTGTAATACAAATTATTTTCGTTCTAGAATTATTATTGTAAAGGAACGGATTTTTAAAGTAATTAATAAATTGTTATCTTTCGAAAATTTGGTTATACTCATATGGACACTATTGTCATTCAAACACAAGAGATACTGTTTATATATCAGGAATGAAGTGCAGTGTTGCTGAATCTCAATGTAGAATTGTTCCTGATTTAAAAGCGAACACTCAAAAAAGCCATGGTCTGCTGTCTCCTCCTCGGCTCCACATTCACACACAGTTTATGACATTGATTCTACACAAATAGGATGCGACTGAACTATGTCCGGTTCTCAACCGGCATATTAAAGAAATATCGACTTAAAATAATTTTCCTTCAGTATACATTTGGGAGTAAACCATAAGATCTTTGGATATGCAGACGATTTGGTACTGGTGGCTAGTAATCATCTCGAGCTGGAAGAGATGTACTCGACAATCAAAAGTCACGCAACCATAATGGGGTTGAGAATCAATGTTGACAAAACAAAATTTCTTTACTTGTCTAAACTCAACTATTTCAGAACACCACCATACGGAAATATTACTTTTGGTGAAGACAGTATAGAGAAAGTACAGAAATTTACATATCTGGGTAGCATTCTCACAAACACTAATGAAATGAGTGTAGAAATAACATCTAGAATACAGAGTGGCATGAGAGCAGCGGCGGCCTTTAACAATCTCTTAACAACCAAGTCCTTGTCCAGAAGAGTGAAACTTCAAATATACAATAGCCTCATCAAACCAGTGGTCATTTATGGTTCGGAATCCTGGTGTTTACCCTAAAAGATCAACAAAGATTCCTGTCTTTTGAAAATAGGATTCTAAGAAAAATATTAGGTCCATGACCGGGGATTGCAGAAGGAACCTGGAAGCTTAAAAATTCGAAGAAATTCGCTCCACAAATAACCAACCTTTCATCACAAGTGAGATCAGATCCCGAAGATTGGCATGGATTTGCCACGTCGTTAGATCCGGAGAAGAAAGGGCGACTAAAGGTATTCTGCAGGGTATACCCGAGGGCAGACGAACGCTAGGCAGACCAAGACAAAGATTGTTGGATAACATCAACCGAGATCTAGAGGAGCTCAATGCTAAAGACGACTGGCAGTCCATTGCTCAGGATAGAAAGGCTTGGAGATCTATTGTTTCGGAGGCAAAGGTCCTACAAGGGCTGTTCGACCATCGGAAGTAAGTAAGTATACCATGGAGAAGTAGGAAAGTTTACCTCTTCTCGTCAATAAAATATTAAAATATTCAAAATGTTCGCCATGTACCACATCTCTAAATAAAAAACGTTGTTATGTAAAATAACGAATATAAAACATTTATTAATATTTTTTACTTATATATTAATTATAATTTACAGGCGTGATAGACGAAAACAAAGAAAATGTGAATACAACTAAAAATATTAAGCCTATTGAACTTATAATTAAACATTTAGTTTGATTAAATTAAATTAAAACGCTGTCTTTCACTGAAAGTATTATATATTTTCAAGAGCTTTTCGAATTACGTCCATCCTTAGTTAAAACTACTTAAAAAACAAAGAACTTATAATGTTAATGTACTGGTTAATTATATCGTTACTTTTTTGTTAAAATTAAAATTTAGATGTATATTGTTTTAATAGAAAGTTCATACACTTATATTGGATGGCATTAGATTGTTAAGAGGAAAAATAGACTTTTTATACTACACTCGTCATAAACACGGAGAGGTGTTTATTATGTTATCATGATGGGAGCTAAGAGTACAATGCCATTTTGTTACCGACACTTAAAATGCACGCAAAACGTGGTTGAAGAAGGACGTGGAATAAATACCGTGCAGATGAGAAGAACGGTTGGTACAACGCTGCGTGATAGAGAGAATAAAGAGGATACCAGGAGAATAAGCGGATGCGAGGGGAGTGTTGTGTATAGAATGCGTGTTAATAAGTTGCAATGGTTTGGACACGTGGAAGCGAAAAGATGTCGAAACGTAAACAGTCCAAAAACTGTATGGATTGACCACATGGATCAAATGTTCACGAACGGCCGGGTGTTGAATCGAAGTAATTGGCGTTCATTTATGATAAATGAATGAGTGAAGTAGAAGCGAAAGAAGTATGTATGTAAGTAACTATGTAAGGATTAACACGCCGTTCCGTTCCTTCTATCTTCCTCCACCTGATCGCGGTGTGAGGTTATAGAAAAATAAATAGATGTAGCTTACCATCCCGACATTATATTCCCAGATATTATAATTTGATGATGTGCCGTCGCCCAGTTTAGCTCCATTAATAATATTTTCTTAAATAATTATTCGTACCAGCGAGAGGCTAGTTACGAAATTGTCGGTGTGGGAATATTTATATAATATGTATTACAGAACCAATCTTGTATTATGTGTGAGCATAAATTTGATTCATATGACATACTGGTAATACTACCACTAAAAGACCACTGAGTGTATCTGGTTAATTAAAACAAACTGAATATATATTATTAATCTATATCATCAAGACATCTCCCAAGAAATAAACTAACTGTTGTATGTCATGATATACAAGTCGTCCTCTCCTTGCCAATAAAAAAAGACATTTAGAGTGAGCAGTACACCTTGTCGCAAAATTATTGATGTTAAATGTATTATTTGCACCGTCGCGTCGGCAGGATGCACAATCAAATTCAGTCTCTCGATAATACCCGGCAACGGGTACAAGACAAGTTATTATTATTAGTGATGTTTTATGAGTACCTTTTAAAGATTTTTTACGAGTCACCAGAAAACCTACAGAAAATAGTAAGAGTCTTATTTTTGCCGAGAACTCCACGAAGTAATGAATACTTGCAAGAATATAACTGTGATAATCTCCTATCATATCTTCAGACATATCATATTTCCAAATATATCTCCAGATACGGTTCATGATAATTTGAGATTCGCTGCCCTTGAAAAGTGAATATAACTCTAAGCTTGTTTTTCTTTATATTAGTGAGTCTGAAGTAAGTTGTACTAATATTTTATTCTTTGTTTTGTTTCAGGTATGTATCGCGCAATAAAGTGACTTATAAAATGGACGTATAATTGACATTCTAAGTATTTCCATTCAACTGTACGAGTGAGAGGTAAGCTATTTCTCATATACAGAGTACATAATTTTGCAATATTATGAGTAGGTATATGATATCAAATACAAAGAAATGACGAAGTACAGGTGGTATGGTAAAAACCGTCTAACTTTAAATATTCATTATATTACTCGCATGCTATCATCTTGTGAAGAAAAATCTCTTAGAAGTAATTTCATGATGTTCCGAACTTTTCCCGGGTTTTTATAGACTGCGAAAAGGGTTCCTGAAGTACAATAAAGTCCTATGATTGATTCTCCTTTAAGGATCAGCTACGTTATCTTAGTAGAACAGACAATATGATCATCATTCACTGAATATAGAAGGTGTGTAAAATACAACACAAAGTATTAACTGTATTACAACCAACTAACTCATACTTTTTTATATTGAAGTAGGTACGTATAAATGTTTGTGTGATATGCATTGGAAACTTATTCACTTAAAAGAAAACGCTCTTTGAAAAACAAGAGATAGTAAATGAGACTCTCAAATAAATGATACGAGAATCTTCTATAATAAGCCTTGTTTGCGAAAATATGAAACTACGAAAATATTTCAGTACTCGAAGTTTTATTGAAGTCAAAGGGGATTCTTCCGCGAAGGTCAATTTTCATAAGAAATATGTTCACATAATTCATACAAAATATACAATCACCCCTACTGTAGCTTCTTTATTTTCCTCCCACGTGATTTCTTTTGTAATTACTTCTAATTAATGACCTTTTTCTATTATCTTTCCTTAATATCTTCTAATATTCCTTAATGTCTATTACACATTATCCTATTATTATTATTACTATTACTTTCGTGAGATCCACTGAGTACTATGTGAGTGACAGCGCACTAATGCTCTATTCCAACAATCGATAGTTTTTCTGTCTACCAACATGTCCATCAAACGGCATTAGAAATTCTTACAATTTAGCTTTTGTATTCAATCATAATTTTATCTGACTACTTTAAATGTATTTTGAGAACACTTTTAAGAAATTTCTTCCCTTGTACCAACTTACCTATTCACACACTAGGATTTTTATGATTATGTATTGCTTGTGCTGGTTTATTTTAAAGCGCATTAAACAATTGATAATTATAAAGCTTTAAAAAATTGATAATGTACTGAATTTGCTTTAATGATAAGTAATAACAATAGAAACATAAATAATATTAAATTTTAATCATCAATCATTTTGTGACAAACCAACTCAAATGTTATTTCAGGAATCAAGACACTTCGGAGTCAAAAAATCATCTACCTTGTTTTAAATAATTAACGTTGATGGCCATTATAAGTGTCTCATATAATATGCTGCCTACGTGTAAAAGCTTCTCGATCGATTGTCATCTTCTTTCTTAGTTCCTACAAATTACTCGTGTCTTGTTAGATCATAAGCTTTCAGCACATTCCTCTGTAAGCACCTTTACACAGAATTTGAATAATAAATTAAAGGCCTTTAGAGCAAATCTCTACTAACATCTCAGGGTAGTTAGATGTACAAGTAGTACAAGTAGTGAGTTCGTCGGTAGCCTGGAGGTAGAGTCTCGGCCTCGTGAACAAGCGGTCTGCGGTTCGATCCCAGGTGCCGGCAAAACTCCCCTTTCACGACACAAGCTTTTAGCTTACTGTGAAAGGTGTATAAGGTTGTATTTGGGTTTATAACAAACCCAAATATATCTTTTGTTTTTTAAAAAAAAGTATGAAATTTGTCGAAATACTATTAAACCACCCTCATTTATTAACCTTCCCTAGCACAACATACGTTTGGTATAAGGGAGAGAAGATTTTATCCAAAAGTTTAATTGAGTTGTGTATCCACAGGAACTGTTTTCATATAGGTATAACTATTTATATTAACTAACTAAATGAATCTATTAGTGCAAATACCTACTCAAAATAGTTAGTCCGATTCAGTATGAAATAATAATTGTACGTTAATAAACAATTTGTATTATGACTACATACTTAAAACAGTTTCAAAATTATCAAGGTAATGCGCGTGCTCCATCCTGATAACGCTTGATATTTCTATAAGCATGGAGGATTAACTGAGTGTAGGTATATTTGTTCAGCAGTGTGTATTGCCATTTGTTAAAAATAATAACCACAAATGTGTCACTTTTTATGAACATAATCGTGCTGTTGTTTTTATTATGAGGCTCTTACTGCATATACGGTTAGTATTATGGAAAATTAAACATTTTGACACAAATATCATTTACTTTCAGTAATTTTTATACTATACACCTATATAACAAAATATATATATTTAGACGCAAATAACATTAATATTTAATAATCCCATATATTTTTTTATGTGTATTGTTGCTTTCAATAATGTCGATTGTATACCTATATGTTCATATTTTTTTCAGTTTTTAAAGTTTCTGTTCTATAAGCTGAACATACATAATATTATTATGAACTATTATTTCATAATACTACCATAGTGTGAAAATATAGTATAAGTCCCATAGTACATACGTTAACATCTTTGAATGATGAAACTGAATTTAATAATTATTTCCTAGATTTAATGCCATTGTAGCCTGTTCTTTAATTTCATTTTTATGAACATTGTATTGCATAGGCTCATATCACAATTTTATGTGTATTTTAGGCTTTATGCAAAGTGCATATTTTGTGATTTATATATTATACGAGTACATCTTTATAGAAAAAACTAATGATTGAATTTGCCTCTTGAATCTCAGAAATAGAAGAGTAGAATAGAATAGCTCTCCCACTCTTATCTGTAAGTTTTTGAGTGACCTGTAAAATGCGCATCATCATCGATGCCACCTATCTGACATTTCTATGGCACAGAGAGAACAAAGTATCAGTTGCAAGTGGTAGATTTCTCAGTGCCGTCGGCTAGAGGGTCATTTAGGCCATTCCATTTGAACCGTCACCTAACTAACTCGGGCTTCCGAAATTCTTTGCTAAAAATGATGAAAAAACTACAGCAACAAATTTAAGGATGTCAACATGTTCTGCAGTAGTTCTCATACTTTTAAAGGGTGTATTTTAAATTACTTGAGCTGTAATAGTTTCGTTTCCCTCTCCTCCTTTTATTTTTCTCAACTATTATAAACTCATTTTTGCACAAGCGATTCATTTCATTTTGAAACTTGTAATTGCATTTTTAATGTGTAAGTTTGACATTATTTTTGTAATTGTAATTTTTGTATATACATCTGGGGGTGGTAGTACAAACTTTGTAGCTATTTCAATACAGAATATCTGGAAGGTCGCCGTAACGAATGATATTGAGTGGTGCTTTAATCTTTGTTAGTTGTTTGTCTTAAGGTTGACAGTAACATATGAAAGGAAATAACCGGAGGCGTTAATGTCATCTCATAAACGTGTTGGGCACTCGGTACTTATTATATTATACATCTCCTACTTAGTCACATACCTGCCATTGGCGTGATATTCACATGTGGAAAATACCAACGTATTTACGTCTTGACTATTGCATGTATGACATCAAGATTTCTTGAACCGAGATGAAATAGAATTTTTCACCTATATTTCCACCTCAACGTTACAAGACTCCTGTATGCAGCTTATACCTATTTTATATTACGATTATAATTGCAAATGCGTATCTTAAAAAATCTGTTTTTATATAATTCACATAAAAATTAAATTGAAAGCGCTTGAAATGTTCTTAATGTGTTTATAAATTTGTTATATTGATAACAAAAATTGGGTGCTTTCTGAAATTCTTGGAACGTTATTTCATCAATGACTAAATATTCATTACGAAAGCTTGTCTAATAAATATAAAAAGCTCGGTCCCGCTACTGCTATTTACGTCTCTCCACACATAAGGGGTGATAAACTTAGTTCATTCAATATGCCTAGGCTTTATAGTTGGCCTTTGTAACGTAACAATATTAGGTAATGTAATTAAACGATATTTAACACAAAATTAATTATGTTTTGTGATAGACCTTTCTTAGGGCACTATGAAATATTGTTTCTTGGCCATTATCGATATCAAGTTGTATATGTGTAAATACTTCTATAAAAAATCATTTTCAAATTTAATTAAAAACTCTCATGAAAAAAATTAAAAAGATCATTATGAGAAAAAAATGTATTTAATAATTTTCGTTGTATTCATTATAATCCAAAAAACTCGCCAACATGATTAAACTAAATGTTATCAGAGGTACTCGATTGACTTTTCTTAAATTAATTCATTCTTACCATCACGGCATTTCGTAGCAGGTGTACTAACTGCCATACTAACTAGGTATATAAAACGAGCAAATTTCCTCTCTGCACCAATGCTTGTTCAGGATATTCAGGATGGGTGGCATCCCATTTTAAGAAGTCGTACATATTCAATGTCTTATAATCACTTATTTTTATAAACAAATTGATAAATATAGAATAGGCGTACACATTTTTCTAAGTAAAAAAAAGTGGACCTATTTCATTGCTGGGGAATCTAACGATCATAAATAATTCATAATTAATAATAATAATATTATAAAAATATGACAGCACACTATCGACCATTCTTGATGGAGAACTTAGTCGAATAATAATATTCTTTATGTCATGGGTATTCTCGTGATTGTGAAAACTCGTTCAGTTTCTATCGCGTGAAATATTTTATCTATTTCCCATTATATACGACGGTATAATTTTGCGCCTAAGTGTAGGCAACTTCTATATTCCTTTTAATCCCCAGCGTATTTTCAATGCGTTCACGTTTGTTCTAGAAATAATGTTGCTATATTCTCTCTCAATTTATTGCAGGCAAATGAATTCAAAAATAAGCAAAATAAAATACATAGAGAGAATGGTTTTTGATAGGGACGCTCAACGTAACCTGCCCGCTCCGAAATATTGCCACAGTTGCACTTGACTTTAAAAAATAGCTTTAGCAACTTTCTGTCTGTTTTAAGTGATATTGTAGGCAGCAGTTTTGGAAGATAAATTATTAACGGACGCCATTTCAAAGTCCACGTTCCTAACATTACTTAATTTTCAAATTCATCAAGACTTTGTACTGAAGCGTACAAAAGCAGAAAAATAATACAACAAAGGTTTCTGTATAATTAAAAAAAACGGCAGAATTATTATCGTTGAACGAAAAACACAAAAAAATAATGATGGCAATTTCTCAAGAAAATTATTATTGCTTCTATAATTTACGACTAGTATTCTAACCATTTAATGTGAAGCGGTCTAAAAAATGTTTCTGTGTTTTTATTTCTTTGGTTTTTTCAACACTATTTTCTTATTTTATGCGATACAAACAATTTGCAAATAATTCAACTCCTTTTAAAATAATGAAATAAGGCATAGAAATTAAATAAATTAGGTAGTAGGCAGAAAAAAAATATTCATTATTTTATATGGCCTGTAAATAAAGAAATATATTTTATTTGTGAAGTCAATAAACATTTATTACACGTAAGATACAAAATATTTTAAGTGCTTAGTTGTCTGGAATTTAATGTTTCAATTGATATTTTACAAGTATCTCGTGTCTATAGTTGTAAATACCTGCATAATAAAGTTGTATTACTCAATAATGATCAACATAATGTACTTACTTTGCTTACCTGTGTATTGAATGTGGTTGCATATTAAATTTGTACCTGTGTACCTGGGTATTTGAAGACGAGTCTGGACATAGATATAATGCTATGCATATTTTGCATGTACGATGATACTACTTATAATAACTTTAGTTTTTGTCTTGATTTTTAAATTTTATTTCTTTTAATTTTTATTCCAATCTCACAAAGAGTAATAAGGGTATATTTTATGTAATAGTTATGTATTTAACATTATATTGTATTATTAATGAGAAGAAACAGCCGTTTATTGGATCAATAAATTAATGAATAAATTTCAATCGTTATTTTGGTTTCATGAATTTCACAAATCACATTTTTTTCAGTTAGTTCAGTTAAAACATCTACTTAACTAGGGTAGCATCTTGTACATAAAGATTCATTCCCAGAGGTGACAGGTCAGTATAGCTATATCCCAAACTAATGATCTTCTAATATTCCCTTCTTTTCCCTATATCCCTTCTCGTGTTTTCTGTCTACTTACTTCCCTATGTCCACCCTAATACCAACACATATATTTTAGTGTCACTGTCAGAAATGATGGCGGATTAACCTAAGATTTGTCTTTGAAAACATTATTATGTTGGAGTTTATTTTCTTACTATTGTAATGTACATACAATAAACAATCGACATATTATATTTATTCTCCACCACACTTTCAAGGAAATATTAAATCGAATTATTAATCTATGTAATTCCACGTATTGGTTCTCTTCAGTATTAAATCTATTGTTAATATCCTAAGTTGAACATGGTTGACGTAACATATATTTATGTCTTCTGATAATTGATATATTGATAAAAAAGAGTCCTTTAAAAATGACTTAAAATATAGCAACATCAAGGTATCAATTATTTAGAAAAAAAACTCGAAATTTTAGATGTATATATAGTAAGTAAATGAAAAATTGTTCTATATTTTCTATTGTAACTTTGTGGAAATGCATTATAAAAGTTTTAATTTTAATTATAATCTTAAGTAAAAGAGATTTATTCTTCATCACTTAATTTTAACAGCTCTTGGATATTTTTCATAACATATAATTATAAATAGGTGCCATGAATCTATTATTATTTATGTTATATACCCCGGTATCCATTTTTGGTAAAGTAAGCATTTATTTAGAGATTCATAGTATGCCTCGCTCACTATTTTAATTTAATTAATTATATTCCTTTCTCTTGTATTCATGACTTCTGAGTACGATAGAGTCAGCAAATTTTAAATGACACAAAAGTATTTTCGGATAAAAGAAATAAAAGAGAAGAGAATTATAATGGAAACAGACATTTCTACTCAAAGTCCATAAATTGAGTACAATGGAGCGTAACAGATAAAAAATATACGGCTTCTAAAGATTTCGTTTTAAAAACCTCTTAATTATATCTGAATCAAGATTTCCGCGTAGATGGCAGATATTTTAATGAAAAATTTGAGTGAAATGCATATATTTATTCTAGTCGACAAACCCTTGCTCTTTCTGAATAAAATATAACAATTAGTTATTAATTATACGAAATTCAAATAAAAATATTTGTATTTTTCCAAATAATTCAATTTATTATTAATCATTTTTCGTGAAAATTTATTTTATTCATACTAGCGTTTATTATTTAAGATGGATCAAACCTCAGATTTTATCGTTTGAATTAAAAAATTCAACTGTTTTTTACGACTGACTGAAAAAATACGAAAGTTCATGGAACATGTATCGTTATAAAAGCAATTGAATAATTTTAGATTTGGCTTAATCCACCCCAATAAAAACTAATTTAGCCCATTAATGTCACTACCTATTGGCCTTTCCCTTTTCTGTCCTTCCCATGTCACGGTGAATGTGATTCGAGGCTTTTAAGTGTGTGGCAAGTGAGTTAGGGTTTAGTCTCAGATGTTGAATATGTTTTAATTTAAATACAACTGGTATTGTGCACCAACGTAATATTCTCCTTGTAACGTAATCCGCGCTATTTAAATCTAAGTATTAAACCTTATAACATAGTGCCCTTTACAATTGTTTTAAGATAAAGCAGGATTTCGATCTTAATTAACATTATTTTTTTCTTTTAAACTTTTGAATTTTCATACCATAATTTATTATTTCTATAAAAATATTTTTGTTTTGCGTCAACCAATGCGTATATATTTGTGATGCAGTACAAACATTCTCGGAGATTGTTACATGTGTCAAAAAATATAATAATTGAAAAAATATTATATTGTCTCATTTCTTTTTCTTCTCCTTGGGCATTTATAAACCCCACATGGTGGTGAAGTTAGATATTTGAGTTTTATTTCACCACTTGATTTTGTTGAGTGCATGCTAATGGGAAACATCGCTGCTCTACATGTCTTGTCTCACTACTTCACGCCGTCTGCGCTTTGGTCTTCCTTTTGGGCTCTTGCCGGTAACATCCATCCACTGTGCTATATTTACTTCTTACTCAGATGATTTCCTGACCACATTTATTTATTTATTTATTTATTTATTCTTTACTGTACATTGATATCAAGCAAATTCACACAAAAATACATTTAAAACAAAGACAATCATACAATCAATATACAGAGGGCGAGTTTATCGCAGAGGCGCGATTTCTTCCAACTAACCCAATTTCATGCAACTTTCACATAAAGAAAATCTTAAAGAAAGGAAAGAGGAGGTAAAAAAGGAGAAGAATATGTAGGAAAAGGGACTAGGATACAGAAGCCATATTTTGTGTGATAAAATGGTCCTTGACCGCCCGCTTGAAAGCTTGAAGAGTGGGGAGCAACCTTATCCTGGAAGGCAAACTATTCCAACAGCGAGCACCATGAACAGAAAAAGAGTTTGTAAAAAAGTTTGAGCTATGAGCTGGTATCGCCAGAAGACGCTCGCTATTGGATCGTAAGGGCAAGCCATGGCTCGAAAGATACTCAAACATTTCCTTGAGATAGTATGGTGAAGACGTAGAGTATAAACAATTATAAACCAGTGATAAGACATGGAGATCTCGTCTTTGCATGGCCATACCATCACAATCTGCTCTCCTGTATATTATCAGAAATATCCCGCACAACTAGACTCCTACGAATGTATGAATTTCGAATTATATCAAGCCTTGAGACCTCTCACATATTCATTTCGGCATTCACTCGCACACATAACATATTCATTTCGGCGGTCTATACAGCATGCACGTGTCATAAAGATTTGTTTCATGTCTCTGATCCATACGTCAGAACTGGGCGGATAACACTTTCAATTTTGACTAGTATCTCCCGCGCCTTTGAGATGGATGCTCCATCAAACGGCGCCGAATAAATCATCCAACATAATAATAATAATCTATCGCAAGTCACCCGATAACGTTTTTTATCCAAACTGCAGATATTTAAAAATGTAGAAGTTTTTCACGTTTAATAATTCAATTATAAACACAAAACGATTCAATTGCACTTCATTAGATATTTTATTAATACGAACCGTCAATATCTATATTAACGTATTTTTTATACGCATATACAACGTGGGAGACATGTATGTATAAATTACTGATTGTATGAAGTTATTTTAGCTCCACAATTTGATTGATCTGATAACTTATTTTTCCGTTGAATTTTTAGTCCATACTTACATAAACATATATGTTAGTTGATGGTGTTATGACCGTTTTATTATGAATGGTCAATAATACTGAAGGTACCTTAACAGTGCTTCAATCCTAAATATTAAAAAGGAGTGTTCATGAGTATTCAATAAGGTTTTTGTATCAAAAAGGTTTATTTATTATTAGTAGAAAAATAGTAAACCTTATATGTTGTTACTAAAATTTTACATAAATAAAACACTATCAACATCGCAATATAATTAATTCAGTTACATAACTTTATTTGATTATTATGACTGTATCACTTAATTATTAATTTAAGGTGGAACAAACCATCTCGGCAAATGTTCGAAAACAAACATTTATAAACCAAACGTCATGGGATTACAAATGTTAAATTTATATTATAGATACTCGTACAATAACAGTTTAGATCGTTGCTGAATCAATAGAGAGTTCCGTTTTCGTTTCCATTCTCAACGAGTGCGATACAAGTGGCAGTTTGACATCGTAAAGCAGCCAACCCGTGGGGTTCGTTTGACGTAAAAAATACGTGCTTCGCGTGGGAGTAGGTCGCTTATCCCCGTTACTTGGAACATTTCATACGAATACTAAAGATACAAAGAAAGAGGCGTGGTGCACTCATATAAATTGTAAGGGCAGTAACTTTTCTAGCGCCTCCATAGAGTGAGTATGTGACGTTAACGTAGAGTACCTCCTAGATAATATATGTGCCTACTATGTTACGCTTCAGCTGCTACTCTTTACGTTTAATTAATTTAATTGCCTTCCGCGTACATATGTATGTAATATAATTGTATACTTTTCAATATATTCAGCACCAAATGCTAATGGGAGATGTACCTATTATCTATCAATTAAATTTATTTGTTTTATTATTAACTCACGCTCAATGGAATGCGTCACAAGAATTATGTAGCCGATAGGTATATTTTTCTTTTAGATTTCGTGCGCAAAAAATGTTCAAGTGAACAGTAGGTTATCGTTTTAAGACATGATCTATTTAAGTATTTGATGTTCCCAATAGCCACAAGATTACAGTTAGGTATACAATTCTGTTGGGATTTGTGTATGTCCGATATTTGACTTTGAAGAATCTGCAATTAATATTAGTAAAAGGTTTGATATAGACATACCTATTATATTGTATAGGTATCTAATAGCTGTCAAGTATTGTAATATTTTATGCAATAAGATCGACTTCAATAACAATACATTTATAGACATTAATAATAATTTCTCCTTGTCTGCCTTTGAAGATAATTGAATTTCCAGTAGTGCGATTGTTCCAATAAATGTCTGTTTTGTCAAGAAATAGCTTTGCTACTATCATCACTATATTTGTGATTGATTGATATATAAGTACCCACGCGCTATCAACTCAGAGTTAATACAATAATATTTTAATAATAGGTTATATTTTAATTTTATTAAATAAAATATAAAGATATATTATTGAGCACTGTTTAATCTCCACTATGTTAGGTTAGATACCGAACGTTTTCGCCTATACTTGTAGGCATCTTTAGGGAAACTGAAATCTGAAGATACCTACAAGTATAGGCAAACACGTTCGGTATCTAACCTAACAAAGTGGAGATTAAACAGTGCTCAATAATATATCTTTATATTTTATTTAATAAAATTAAAAATGGATTTCCACAGCGTAAACACAAAAACTCTTGAATTATTACTTATATTTTAATATATCATAAGCAATACTACTTTGCGACAAAGCAAGCAGAAGAATGAGTTGATGCAAGAGGAGTGTTGTGAATAGAATGTGCGTAAATAAATTGAGATGGTTTGGTCATGTGGAACGAATGGAAGAGTAAAGAATGACAAAGAGGATTTACGTGTCTGAAAGCAGGGTGTAAGGAAGCGTGGGCGTCCGAGAACTACATGGTTTGATCATGTAGATCAAATTCTCAAGGACGGCCGTGTTTTGAGTAAGAGAAATCGACGTGCGTGCATGAGAAATTGTATGACTGTAGAAGAAGCGATAAAAGTACCTATGTAAGAACAGATCTATATGGCGTTCCGTTCTCTCTGCCTACCCCGCTTGGGATACGGCGGGAGGGAATAGATAGATAGAGATACTACTTTGCAGTGTCATATAAATCATAGTTTATTAATGAACTTTTCTATTGCTAACGCAAATTTTTAATGATTTATTGGATGTGTTTATATTTGTTGATAATAAAATTAGGTACATAGTATATAAATTTAAAACTTTAAAGCTATACAAGTTATTGTGTACGAGTATGAATATATTTCAACTATGTATCTCTAAATATATTATTAATAATAATAATCTATTATAATCTTTATTCAAATAATATCGTCTTTACATTTTCATAATAACACAGTTGAACATACTTAATACAGTCATAAAAAATGTCTTCCAAACTAGCCATAGGGCTGTGCTGTGGCAGAAATACCAATGAGATATAAAACAATAGAATTATTGAAGTTAGCAAAAATAAAAAAAGAAAGCTAAAACCTAATACAATTATTTTTCTTGTTCGAACACAGTCAAAAATTATTTATTCAGTTCTATTGTTAAACTATTCTTGAGTGATGCACATATTTTTTAAAAATAGTACTTCATGGTTAAAATAATCAGCACTAGAAATTATTTCCACATTTTTTTTTGGTGATTTTTTAAAGAATTTATTGACTTACATGTTTATTTATCAAGAACAATACAAAGCATTTACTTTCATCAGAATACAGATAAACCTTAAAATATTACAAAATTATTCAACACATAAAATTGAACAAATGCATACAAATACGAATATTAACATAGCTATACTTCAGTTTTAATTAAAAAATAAATAATACTTAAATATGTTTAAGTTGTTGTTTACATTAAACAACTTCAATATGTTATTAAACGGTTTCGAAAGATATCCAATAGTGAAAGATATGAAATTTATAATGTGATAATTATTTCTGTAATTACATAATATGTGGCTTTGACAACTTATACCCCAACAGTTTCTGTATCGAGAATCTTATATAATAATGTTAAATTATCTTTAAGTTTAGTTTCTAATGCGAGAAGGAGTACAAAGTTGTATTGAGGAATATTTAATCACTTTATGTAAAGTTTCCATTTTCGTTTGTGTTCCGCGTTAATAGAGTTTCAATTAAATAATGCAACCACATATTGTAAAGTATTTTAAAGCTCGCTACATTGAAATATATATGATTTTCCATACAGAACTCTATTAGATTTTATCACATAATGGCTACCAATATGTTCCATTAATTTATTTATTTTCAGTATGCCTACGACATGAGCATTATCATGTTTATAACGACTAACCCAGACAAAAAACTGCGTATTTACAGGTGCCAATATTATAACACCCCCTAGACAAACCGCACTTGGTGATCGACTGCAAACGAATTTTCGACAATAACCGCAACAATCGTCGGTAGCCTGGAGGTAGAGTCTCGGCCTTATGAACATGAGGTCCGGGGTTCGATCCCAGGTGCCGGCAAAACTCCCCTTTCACGACACAAGCTTTTAGCTTACTGTGAAAGGTGTATAAGGTTGTATTTGGGTTTATAACAAAACCCAGATATATCTTTTTTAAAAAAAAAAAAAAAAAAAAAAAAAAAAAAGTACACGGTAAACTTGATTTTTTTTTAAAGTGCCCTAGCACCGCTACGCTGGTGCATTGTGTGGTGTGTGTAGTATACGCATTACTGAAGGATGTGTTAGTAATCATTTATCTATGAGCAGGGCACCCTTACATGAATTCTACTCTACATGTAGGTAGATTGTCGAAAAGTTCGCCAAATTCGATCATTAAGGGCCGAAATTATAAACGAGGAACCCAATATTCGTAAGTATGTCGACACTTTACGAACGGATGGCGATCTGTTCGTACATTCTACTAGATACTTCATTATAAAACTATTTTGACAATTCGTTAAAAAGAAATATTTTTGCCTACTGTACCCATTGTTTTCAACCGGTGGTCACATAAGATCCTGCCTGTCACTTTTATCTACCTGCTCCCCATTCATAAAAACTTCACCCAACAATCTCATAATTTACACAAAACAAATGAGTAAATGACAGCGATGCTATGAGAATATATCCTAACAAAACACGTGCGTAGATTCATCTATTGTTATTTCTTTCTCTCTTCAGGCAAATAGTGAGACAGCAATGCTAGTCGTCAAAACTAATCCCTGGTCGGTCGGCCAGTTAAAGCCGATGGTAGCATTTTACTGAAATAATATCAACGGATGTTTATAATGATGAAAAACGAGTAGTTATATCAAATTTTGGACCATATTAAAATGACTTGAGCTAACGGACTTTTATAATGTTGGCCCTAAGTACGGTTTATCTACGGCCCGTGATATCAAGTCAAGAGAAATATAAAACAATAAATATGATCAATCCGTCAAATTGTTACCTATTGTTATTTTTATTTAACACGTGAAAGGCTCTGCCGTATAAAAATGTAAATAAATACATAAATACTAACTATGTTATATTACGTCATTACTAATCATTTAAATAAGATTAATAACTAACAAAAACAAAATAAATAAAACCAATATGATGTTTGTCTTTATTATTATGTTATTAAGGTTCAATTATGAACTTGCAAGTTTTAGATCATCATTATGGTGAGACGCTTGCTTCAATATTTTGATGATTTTTAAAAAAATATCTATTTTTTTTCCGAAAAACATTGTCTCATAATTTCATTATTATGTTATTCTTTCATAATCATTGATTGAATACCATTTTTAAATAAGGCAGTAAGTGCCTGAATATTCAAACAGATTCAAGGTAAAATGATTATGAGTTTAAATAATTTTATTAAGAAGGCTCTAGAGCGAAATAAACACACATAACACCTTGACGCGTCATTTGTAGCATTGACATAGAACATAATATTATATACAGAACCAATCTCCATACTAATCTCAACTTTTTTTGATATATAATAATATATAATACTAAACTTAGTGCCTTACTGAAAAATGATTTTCAATTATGAAATAATAAGGTTTTTATTGAGATTTTTTTTTTTATTCTTTGAGCATATGTAAAGGTAAAATTGAATAAATTATTTCGCACAAAATATTGTTTTCAAAAATGCTTACGCTTCCCAATGTTAATTCAAAAAAACTTACCACAGCTAATTTGAAATAATTAAAAAAGATAATGATTGTTAAACACAAATTAAAACAAAAATAAACTTTCATGGACGGTTTCATTTCATGTAGGTATTAATTAAATTGTACCACCACACAATACACTTATTAATACATAATTAGAAATGTCTGTAACAGACTATGAGTTTCATTGGATATTATAACAATGCCAAGTTAAAGCTACTCTACCGAACTGAAGGAAAGTTGTGTTTTGATTGTTTATCGCTTAATATTCACACACTACCATATCGTTTTCAGCCACATACACAACGCTTTATTATGTTGAGTAACATATGTACTTGAAAGTTAACTTTATTCTCCGACATATTATTATTATGAGTTTAATGTCGTATATGTAATGTAATATTTCGAGTTATCAATTCGTGGTCTCTGGTTTTAAGGGTTTACAGTAACTCTTCTAAGAGTGATAATTTGCTTTGTTATAAATAAACAAAGCTTTTCGACCTATTTATTTATTTAATCTTATTGTTCCTTTCGTTCCTAGTTTTTCTTCTTCTTGGCCTTTGAAATTATATATGTATATCCAATGACCGGTTTCAATAATTTATCTACCCGTTACTATCGATAGAAATTAATTAATGGACAGATTTTTAGATAGATTATTCAAACCGGCCATTAGTATTTTTATCCTGGGCAGTGAATTGCTAGCCATCATCAGGTCCGGAAACGAATGTTCAACTAAGTGCATTCTGTAAAAATAACTGCAAGACAGAATAGAATTACACCCAAGATAAGATGACAAAACCCGAGGCCTGGAGAAACTTAATGTTAAACTTTTCATACAGAACAATTATTTAAATTGTGGTTTGAAACTAAAAGTTTAATAAATCAAACTATAAAAAATTAATATCAAAGTTTAAACCTAGCAAACAAATAAATAATAATACAAGTCATCAAGATAAATTTAATTTGAGACTTTGCTAATTATTTTCCCATAAATCCGTCTCACCTGTAAATAAATTATATATATAATATAATGACGGCATACTTTGAGAATAGTTTCTGTCGCAAATCTTCCCACTTTATAAATTGTTGTTTACCTCTAAATTAACTTGTGTCGCCGACTTTATTGTAATTAATATATTATTATTATTATTATTATGAAACCTGAAATTCCGAGTTAATTAACATGCCCCACGAAGCAAGGCATTCTGCTGCGACGCAAAGTTTATCACCCCAGCCCAACCTGTCTTTGCATTAGTTGTGTCATACAAACACCCTGCATACTCACACTCACATTCACCTTTACAATTACTATTAGGTAACAGTTTCTTTATTAATAAATTCTTACCCTATATCACTACTATACCTAAACATATACATAATATTCTTGTATCAAAACACCTCGATAATATGTAAGATCACTATAACTGTGATATAGTTTAAAATAACGATTACCTACTTAATTAAATTTTGTAATTTGTATATAACATAACATAACATAACATAACATAACACGTATAGACAATTCACACAGACCGAGCTAGTCCCAAACTAAGATATGAATCTTGTATTATGGGTACTAACACGGCGATACACATATACAATGCACTAAACACATATACATGTAACACCCAGACCCAGGACAATTTGAAAAAGGTCATTCTTCATTTTGCCCTGGCCGGGAATCGAACCCGGGACCTCGTGACTCAAAGGCAAGTGCGTTAACCTCCGCGCCACACCGGTCGTCAAATACATATACAAGACATTGTTTTGTGTGATGTGTGTAAGAGCTAATTGCATTTCGAATGTTCAAAAAAATAATGTTGCGAAGACGAAAGTCTTCGTGTTTGACAGAGAGAATGAAACAACATTTGTTAAAAAATGGAATGAATGTTCGGAGGAAGCAGGTGATTATGTATATTAGGGAGGTTTGTTTGCGATAGATGGTAGATGTGATAGATGGACAAAATAAAGTGGTCGATGTATTCCGAAAGCAAAAGAAATGTGTTGAATATGCATAAATACTGGTGCACAGTACCTTATAATTATAATAAGGCAAACAAATACAATCATAAAATAAAAGAAATATTAAAACAACAAAGGCGTTTAGTAGGATAATTCATTTGAATGCAACGTATACGTGAAAATTATTAGTTCAACAGAATAAGAAAAACATCTGAGAAACATAATTTAGTTTTTGTTTTATTTTAATTATCAACACTCGCAAATTTATTAAATGCTTTATGTTCATATTTGACACACTAAATGGTATTTCATATTTACGTACAAGGTAAATCCATAATAATGTCACATTTTATAATGTACTCTGTGAGAAACAATGTGAGGCAAATTGCTTGTTGCATCCGATTACGATTATATACAGAATTTATCATCCGTGTTTTTCCGTCTTTTCTCTTTGTTTTTCAGGGCTGCAACCAATTATGAACATAATAATAATTTCGCCTCTTTTTAGATGTGAAAAAAGGATTTTTTTATATTTAGTTTTTATTTTTGCTCATAAGTGTCTTTAAAAAATAAAGAGTATTTTTATCGATAATGTTTATTACATGCATTAGTCCCCTGGCTATCTCACTTGTGAAATTTGCGGTAATGGCATAGTAGTACTTATATAGTATTTACCAAAAAGTATTTTTTATCTACCAAGGGATTTAAATATTAAATATTCAAGCTGTCGTCAAAGAGAAATAATTTGATACTATAATATACGAGGTCTGTTCAAAAAGTATCGCGAATTTTGAATTTCCGCGGGCTACGTATATTTGATTTATGATTTTTTTGTAGCGTTATGTTGGTACTCATGTCCCTTACTTATGCTGATAAGGTCAGCCATTTTTAACGTTTAGTTAATTTTTGACAGCTGTTTTGATTAGATGTGTTTTGGCTCGTCTTCGATTTTTGCCTATTCCAAAAAATGGATCTATTCCAATGAATGGAGCTATGGTTTCTATGTCATAACCATAAAACCATGATTCGTCACCAGTTATGATCCTCTGGAGCACATTTGGGTCGTCACGGACCGAGTCCAACATCTCCTGAGCAATGTTAACGCGATACTGTTTTTGGTCGAAAGTGAACAATTTTGGCACGAATTTCGCGGCGACCCGATTCATGCCCTCTACTCAGCAGCAACTTCTCTAATGGTGATTCGACGATTGTCTTAAACTATTTTCTTCACTTTATCAATGTTTTTGTCTGTTTTTGATGTGCTCGGGCGCGTCCGGCACAATCTGCGTCGATCACATCTTCTCGGCTTTCTGAGAACATTTTGTACCACCAATAAACGTTGCTTTGGTCCAAGGTAGCCTCACCATATGCCACAGTCAACATTCGGAATGCATCTGCGCACTTTATTTTGTTTTGTCACACAAAAATTGATAAAGATTCTTTGATCCATTTTTTTTTTGTATAGGCAAAAATCGAAGACGAGCCAAAACATATCCAAGCAAAACAGCTGTCAAAAATTAACTAAAGATTCAAAATGGCCGACCTTGTCAGCATAAATAAGAGACATAAGTACCAATATAACGCTACAAAAAAATCAAAAATCAGATATACGTAGCCCACGTAAATTCAAAATTCGCGATACTTTTTGAACAGAGTAGTATACATTATTAGGTACCTATTATCAAGTACAAGATGAAATCTTGCCGAATTTGTTACATAATTAAACTTACTTCACCACACAATGAAAGGCTGTCCTCCTTCATTTATTCACAAGAAAACTTTATAATACAGATATAATATATTTCTCATCCACAAGATCCTTAGTGCCTTACATAAATAATGAAGAAGATTCTCGACACTCAACTCAAAATGTTGAAAGAAGGTATTTGTGTAGTTACATAATTATATAACCATTCCTATATTCTGATCTAACAGCTATATTTCATCCAAGAATGAAAATAGTACAACATGGTGTATTGAGTAAAGTATCTGGTACACAAACGCATTCTTTTTTGTTCACCCTTTTACGATTCTCTTGACAACATAGGTGTTTAAATTATTTACAAGCATATTACGTAAACCAACCATAAAACCTAAAATTCAACAATTATTATTATACCTATCGCACCACAAAAGCAACATACTACTTGCAACTAATAGAGTTTGTTGTGAAATTTCCAGCAATTTAGCCACAGTATAGCTAAATGGAAAATAATGTGTTCATAAATCCACAAACATTTTGTTTAAATTACGATTGTTTGCCTTCATGATGAAATGTCACAACCTACAGCTTTTCCGCTGTTGCTTTCCTTTAATCTTTATTATTCATGTTGTTTTACATTCCTTTTAATATCTTTCAGTTTACCTGCAAGTGATGTATTATAATATACAATCACGTTTATTATTCATCTAGTTAAAATTTGTTGACGCAGAAAGCGAAAGAGAATATTCGGATTGTTATTATTTCTTCCCTTATATAACAACATTAATTCAAACTCAGTGAACTGAGCTTTATGCCTAAAGCTATTACGTTTTGGCATTATTTTCTAATAAAAATTTCTAATTGTAAAAAACAGCCTTTCTAAAATAATGTAAGTATCGCTCAACTCTTTGTTAAAATCTCATGAGATACCTGAGCTTCAAGTGAAACGTTTTAACGGGAAAAAAGTCTTCTTATGTTTTTTACGCGTAATACGTTCTTATAAATTTATTTATATCATCTTCCTGTTTTTGTAGCTCTACCAATTACATTAGTAGATATTTACGTTCGTTTTACTTTTTGATCAATTTAAGTTTGAATGTAGGCTATTTTTGTTTTAGGTTGCGGTGAATATAAATAATGATATCCCTTTTTAGACGTTACAAATATAAATCCATTTTCAACAAACAAATTATTAATCTTATTCCAAATACTAAAATAGAAACGTCTTTAATATACGCAGTAGCACGTTACGTCATGCACAAATTTTACGACATATTAATGACTTTTATCATTTGAATCTGTGACGTAATAATTACTAAATCGTTGTGAATATAGAAAGTATATTTCTTCTTGCACTAAAGGGTACGGATATCGAAAGGGAGAAACAGTTTGGCTACTTGTGAACCATCATTACTCACTAATAAGAATAGAAGCGGCATGAACAGATTTCAATAATATGAAAAACCTTCTTTGTGACGATAATATAAACCTAAAGCTGAGACAAAAAGATCAAATATTACAACGATAAGAGGCAACAAATACACACTGTTTAGCTCGTCGTGAAAGGGAAAATTGAGGTCCGCAGAGGACTCGCTAAAAGAACGCTCATCTGGCTTCAAAACATATGAGAATGGAGGAGCAAAAGAACTGTGGTCATGCCGCGCCGCCCAAGATAAGGAAGTTTTCTCTCCAATGGTCATCAAAGTTGGGGGGACCTGGCAGGACACGTAAAAAAGAAGAAGATATACGTACACGAATGCCTGTAATGCATACGAATATCCCATTCTATTACTAATAATCTCTCATGAATATACTGAATTGATTAATTAGGTTAAGTAAGTTACATTTTCCGTTACTATATCCCGGCTGATAATAATAATAATACAATTACCTATGTGTTATTAGTTGAATGAATCTAATTAGTATCTTACCAGTTGTAGCAGAAATGAATTCATTATTACCTACAATATTTTCATTAGTAGACTATTCAAGCACAACATAACATTATACACATTTCTATATTATACATACTTACAAAAACTGTTGATTGCCTACTTTATTCATATCCTATATTTCTTTGAATTATTATTTAATACCAACATCATACTGATCTATCTATGTATACATAGTATACGAGTATAAAAATAACTGCCTACAAAAGTTTTCAGTAACCTAATTACTGTAGAATATCATATGTATTACCACTACATCTCTATTTACAGTACCTATTTATGTATTTTAGTATCTATTTGTATGGATGTATTTTTTTATAAAAGATATCAAAGACAATCTTGTATGTACAATTGTACACCTTTCACAGTAAGCTAAAAGCTTGTGTCGTGAAAGGGAAGTTTGCTGGCATCTGGGATCGAACCACGGACCCCTTGTTCCCGAGGCTGGGACTCTACCTCCTCTATTATTTATTCATAGTTTATTATTTTTTGTAACTACTTAAGAGTATGTATTAGGTATATATTTACGATTTATATTTTAGTTTCTATGTATCATCTTAAACACTTATTATTATGTTTTTTTACTCACCCATTGTGTAAAATATTTGTTTATACCATATTGTAATCTTATGGTTTTGTACCTACTGTGTTAATTTATAAATATTGTAAATATAAGTATATAATTATGTATTACCGTCTGGACACAAGCTATATTAGCTTCGCCAGATGAGTGAATTTTTCTTTGTGAACTCTTTTATATTTTGTATGTAATATGTATTTTTTTGTAAAAAATTTATTAAAAAAAATATCTCCCATAAATAGGGTTGTCTTCGAGCTTATTTTATGTAATTAATATTTATGTCGTCGTTTTGAAAAATAAGGCTTTCAGGATGAGTGGCCTGGCTCATCACTGAGTTGGAGATGTTGAAAGCCTATCGTGATGTTATACGATTATCTGCCCCTAACGAGGTACTTGACTACATTTATCAAAAAGATTGGGAAAGTTAAATTCAAGAAATCATAATAAATTAATATAATGTGGGGACCCATAACTTTGACCGAGAAGAATTTCGCAATATAAGAACTATCGTATAAATACATAGGTATATATTATTGATTCATTATTTCTACAATATTGAAAAAAATTCCATATGATTACAATTTATTTAATATAAAAGTTTTTTTCCTGAAACCAAAACCCATATTATAACATTCCTTATTTTTCCCTTTTTTTCAAAAGAATAAATGGAGCGAAACGAAAAAAATATAGAATGCATTTAAGAAATAGTCTCATAACATATATGGAATGTTATGAGACTAGTTCTTACATAATTATACATGGACAATTTGTAAGGCGTCGTATCTCAAGAGCGCCATATTGTGCGTCTATCGTCCGAAACTTCTTATAAAAAGGTGTGCTTTAAGTTTCCTTCTGAAACCCCCTCCATTCGACTTGTTTACTTAAGTACATGTTTACAAATTCACAAAATCGGCTTTGAACATTTTAATACATAACATTTTATTATAAGTATGTATTACAATTTATCATAAGTTTATAAAATTATTTCCACGTTTGTAATGAAAATTGCGAACGTAACCACATACAATGTTTTTAGACAGTTTGTATGTATGTATGACTGGAAAGTATAAGGACAGAAGCAACAATAATAATATCCAGATCTGTATTGAAGAAGTAGTGTGGTGAGGCGTGGACATGAATTTGAATTTTGTATTAAACATATTATAACATACTTAGTCAATGTTGAGCGAATGTGGAGTAAGCTGAAAACACCGCTTTTCAAGAAAAGTCTCGGAGCCCTTGAGATGGTCACGGATCATCAAACGGCGCCAAAAACAAATTGTCTTTATAATTATTGTAATTTTTAAATAAAATATTCAAACTTGAATCACTATGTTTATTTGTTACATTAATTTTATTTAATTAATGTAACAAATAAACATAGTGATTCAAGTTTGAATATTTTATTTAAAATTGTCTCGTAATTGTTACATAGTTAATGCCTCTAAAATAAGTGAAATAATTATTGTAATTTGAAAATCTTGATTAAAATGAAATTGTTTAAGATGCTGGATACTTCCAATTAATGTGTAATTTATAATTGTAAGCAATTTAATGCAAACGGAAAATCAGTGTTTAGTTCATAAATTAAATAATTATTCCTAATATTTCATCTTCTTCTTGTGAGAAAAAATTAAATATCGAAAGCACAATTATTGGAATAAATTTATGTAGCATTTAGTCTTATCAACCTTCTTTAAAAATTATAATTTACTTCTTTAATTAAGTTTAATTTATCAACCGATGGTTCTTGTTGGAAGTTTATATTAATAATTTATTAATAAAACAAAATATATATGTTTAAATATTCCACTGTTAACTTTTGTAATTTTACGAGCTGGCTTTCAAGAACTTCTTTTTTAACTTTTGAAATGGTGTATTTTTTTCTCTCCCACTTGACGAAGGAAACCAGAGAGCATTAAGCTTGTATTACATAAGAAATAATGTTAATGTAACCTTCCCTTAATATTATATTTGTTCACATATATTATTATTATTATTTGTTGGAGGAAAACGATATTATTATTATTTGGTTTTGTAAACATGTTTCATTTCTTGCAAATGATTAAGCCTGCGGCTCATTTGTTTGTTATTATTTAACAATAATTCAACAATTACATTTACTTTGCATCTCAAAGGAACGCTTACGTAAATATTCTTTCATCGAATTGCAAAAATAACCCCGAGCGATCCATGTGTTGTGTAGCTTAGTAAAAATATATGAAAAAAGTACATACATAGGTATAAGAACCTTTTTATTATTTCCTAACATTTATTCCTCAGAAATTCATGTAGGAAAAAAATGTTAACTTTCATTATTTTGATTTAAGAATGAGTAAATTTGAAATGAATGTAAATATTACTATATTCTTAAGCCATATCCCAAGTGAGCGTAGGCCGAGAGAATGGAACGCCACAATATGAATCTATCCTACATACTTATTTCGCTTCTTCTACATTTCCACAGTTTTTTTTATACACGAACTCATTTTCTCATACGCAAAACAAAGCAGCCATTCTTGAGAATTTGATACAAGTAATCATGCCACGTGGTTCTCAGTCGCTCGCGTATTCTTACAAAGTACCTACATTTTTTTGTGATATAATATATCAAATGGATTTTAAACATTCTTGTTGAGTCATTGATTACAAAATGATTTGTGATTTGATGAAGTACTTTTATTGTTGGTTATGTTATGAATAAATTACTGTCGGAGGATATTTGTTCAGTTTTGATGTTTTAAACAATATGTACGAAATTCAATTATTTTCGTTATTCGGTTCAAATACTATTATAATTATATTTACCCTACTTTCACAATTCCAGTTTATAATTTACAGTTTCTCATAATGTACATATATTAGTAATCTCCGTTGTTTCCTGAATCACAAAATGATTCCATTTACATAAAAAAATGTTAGGTATATCTACACCCAGTAAAAACTTAGTAATGTCCTATAGTAATTTTATTATTTTTTTTTTCCAATTGTTGTGTAATCGCCAAGTAAGCCCTTAGAGATTTTAATGATTTTAAAAAATAGTTTAGCCATATATCCTAATTACTTCTATACTATATACAGGACCCTATATGAACCTTGTATCTTGTTCAAGAAATAAAATATATTATTTGCTTTCAATGGAAGTCACGATCAACGATATTGATATCCAAAAAAAGTAATCGCTTCCATGAGATGCCAATGTATTTCTCATATACAAAGAGTTCTTCTCTATTTGATTAAGAAATTTCATCCGAAGCAAGAAGATTTTTCAAATTACTTTATGCACACATAGAACCAATCCACATAGATTCTTTCCAGTAATGAGTTTCTCGCATTTTATGGAACACTATCACGCTACACGTTTCACAAAACCTTATACAAAGTTTTGCTTAATTAATATATTAATTTATAACGATGCCATATTTTTCTTTTTAACGAATTTCTTTAAATTTTGTTTTTTCTTAATGAAAACATCAACTGTTTTTCTTTCTTGCTCTTTATATTCCTCTTGATAACATGAGTAAGAAAACATCAAGCTTTTAACAAGCAGAGTAATTTGTGCCAGTTTTGTTACTTGTTAAAATTTTCAAATAGGTAACGCTTATTTTTTGGATAATTGAAGCAATTAATCTTAAAATAAATTTGATCATTGGACTTGAATAAAATATTTTTATTATGTGAAATTCCTTTATTATTAATGCAAAAATACTTATGGTTTTTTTTTTTGAGTTAAAAATGAAATTAAATCAATCAATATCATAATTATGTAGGTATAATCGCAATTGTTTAATATTTTATCGATATTAATAATTCATTAGCTATTGTTGGATACGACATCATATTCACTAACTTCAATAATCTTGCTTCTAAAATTACCAAACAATAACCAAAAATATAACAGGCCTCTTCTATTTATTTTCATTAACAGTATGATAGCATGATACCTTCCTTTTGAATACACCGAGTGAATTGAAGTCATCATATTTTATTATTATTTTTTATTTCTATATCAAAATTCAGAGAACACTAAGGCAGTTTTCATTTCATCTCGTAATTCTTTATCTACATTCTTTGATTACATATTTACGGATTTTCCTTAAATATACCTAATAAATACTTGTCACTTCAAATCTTATTTCAACTAGTCTTTTAAATATTTTAATATATCATATTCTCATTATATATATATATTTAGTTACAATCCATTGGATTGGTCTGCAACGAGTTTGGTTTTTCTTCTCCATTCCTCCCTATTCTCAGCCAGTCTTTTAAGCTCTACGTATGAGCCACAGTTCATGTCCCTCTTCAGTTGGTCCATATATGCGTCTCTTGGTCGGCCTCTGCCATTTGTTCCCTCGGTCTTACCCTCCGCGATGGCGATGAGTGAGCCGTATCTCATTATTTAATACAAATACTATTCAATTCCCTTACCATGGCTTCTGTCGTTGTCTTACCATTCAACAAAATTGTGAGACAATAGTGAAGACAGAAGACGACAATCGTTTGGCTACATACGAGTATATAAGAACTCATTACTCACTAAAACAATTACGGCTCACACGAGTAATATATTATGATACAATGTTAACTTTATGTAGCCATCCTTTATATGGAAACCCTTAATATAATACTCAGCGTAGCCCGTGACAAAACCCCATCGTAGATAACCCCTTTTCATTCTTTTTCCACACACACACATCAGTATGTACCTGACATGGCGCTGCTTTATGTATGGTCGTATTCATTTTATGGATATCTATTTTAGGCAGGACTCGAATTTTAAATCAATACTTTGTTCATAATGCAGTACATATGGTATACCTATTGTGGCAAAACATAATTAATTTTAACTCATTTTATCATATATTTTAAACTAAAAAGACTAATAATTCTTGTTTGCAGAATACAATTAAAAAATATCTGTAATTTTATATATATTTTAATGCACGTTGATTGTGAGCAATTTCACATCGATTTACGTTTAAATTTAATACTACTGCTAGTAATAATACAATCAATATAAAGAGAATGATTTTATCGCGGAGGCGTGATTTCTTCCAACTAACCCAAATACGATTATTAATAAATTACAATATAATTTGTATAATTTAATATTCTACATAGTGTCTACCTTCTATACTTATCTTCAGCATCACAATACTTCATACAAGTATGGTACCTAGCCAGTGGAATAAATGCTTGTTAAAAATTTCATTATTTTATACATATTTATTATTTATTGACTAATATTTATTAACTTTTGAGGTGTTAGCTTATGACTTTAGTTTAATAAATCATTGTTTATAATTTCATATTTATGGGGTTGTTTTAAAGAGAAAGTGAATAAAATTCAAACTTTTAGTACTTATCTATATATAATACTGTATAATCAAACTTTCAAATGTAACCAATTAAATAGAAACGTAGATGTGTGTTGTGAACAATTTTGTGTTCGTACGTAAATGAGTAGATTTGTTGAGCACACTCCTGTGGAACTATAAGTAAGTAGTAAAAGTAAAGCTTTACAGTAAAGCCTACAGTGTTGTATCAGTGGCAGTGTGTCAGTATTGGATAATACTCTCTTGAATGAGTCTACATAGTACATGCCAAATGTCTTTGTCTTTGTTTAGACCCTTTTCTAACGGTTAGATAAGCATACAATTTACTATTAACAAAAACTATTACAAACTACGGATAAATTAATGAATTTTCCCTTTGTTACAAGGCACAGTAAATTTGCTATAAAATATCCTATAACACATTGTTTGATACTATTTATAATATTGCGTTTTATCTGTTGTTCATTTCTTTGTTGTATCAAAGTTTTATTTTTAAAAAATTCCTTATAACGCAGCTGGCACGTTTTATATAAAAATATGTGTGGCATCATTTTCTTTGCAAATTAAAGACATTGTATTATAATACCATTTAAATTATTCAGAGTGTTCGCAGACGACTCAATTATTAAGGGTGCGGTGTAATCCGGTGATAAAAACAGAAATAATATTTTCAAATAGGCATTGAGTAGATTTTGAAATGAGAGCAACATCTGCGGCTTTTCTCTTACAGAAACTTACTTCAGCATCCATTCTACTCGTACTCGTAGATACGTGTCAAACCAGATGGCGCACTGTGATGTTCCTGATATGACATTTATAAGCATCATTTGTGGGAAAACACCACATCGGCATCGCATCGACTGTCTCACAAGTATACTCTATACATACAAATGCTCCCAGCACACCTTACTACGTAGTATAATATCTACCTATATCGGATGAAATAATATCACGTCTATTACATTGCTAGGCGGATTCCGCACAAACCATTACATTAATTCAACATGTCTTTTACATAATACCTATAGAAAAAACAATTCATTTTGAATCACGTAAAAAGTACAAATAGAAATTTATGAGACAGACTTTTATTTTTTTCTGTACTTTTACAAATAAAGAGATAAAATCGACTTAATAACAATAAGCTGAATAAATAACTTCTCAATGTCTTGATAATATTTCGATAATATCTCAACTTTGAACAATAATAAGATTTTATGATTCAAATTTCATAATCCCAGTTATAAGAAATAAGGTCAAATAATAATGAAAATTACTTATTATGAATCAGCAAAGATCTATTTTAAAAAAATCGTTTAGTATATTTGAAAATATTTAGTACAATACTTCGATACGTTCTACTAAATCGTAGTGAGTCACGGACCATAGGCAAGAACGACAATAGACGCGTGGCTTCCTTTGAGATGTGATGTTATAGATACATGTTGAAGATCCATTGGTCGGAACATGTCGAATTCGACGAATTATTAAACAGGCGTGAAATCCGAAGTATACTATCAAAAGTAAGGACTGGCAGGAGACGGAATAGAGAAGAAAACATTTGGGGGTTTCTTCTGTTGGGTCTAGGCCTCATCAAAACTCTTTTACGATTTTCGATCATGAGTAACATGAATCCATTGTTTCTCCATGATCTGGACCATATCATCAGTTCATCTTTTTTGAGGTCACATTATATACCTGTTTTTCACTCAACAATATCCGTAATATTTATTGTATATTTATCCGAGATAAAACACGGCGTTTCTGTAAGCAATAAATTGTAATGATTGATATCATTTGATTTATATAATATGTAGGTACGTGTATATTATTTTCCACTATTGATAGGAACAAGCATGTCTCTAGATTTATGTTGTTTAGTACATTGTATTATTTACTGTTGTATGTATTATGTATTACACAGAACAAGGAGACACGGGTGAATGGTATCTGCTTGTGACATTACTACCGATGTGCATGCCACATTTACATTCGATAATAATCTACTATCGTTGCGTGCAATCAAACTCAATCCTGTGTAATAACTATAGTATATCCGACATGTTATACTTGTGCTTACTTAGATACTCCGTTGGATTATAAATGCATATTTCCAAATGGATTGTGACTTAGCGATGATATCATTAAAGAAACACATTTTAATTAACATTAAACAACAATAATATTAATCCTTCTTAACTATTTGTACAATGATTAATTTTAAGCTATTGTTATCATTAGTAATTTGAAGTTAATGTTTGATAGAACATTTTACCAAAACGTTTTTGATAACCACAACAAGTTTAGACTTTTGACACAACAAATTGTAGTGATAACAACATATTTCCCTAATATATATTACAGAGCCATTATTTTACATTTCTGTATATTTATGCCCTTTACATAATATGTGATATACCAATCAGAAACCTCGATTGGAGAACCATGGCTACACAATGCAACATTGTGTAAAATCTAATCGGAAGAAGTGAGAAAGGTGTCCCAACGCTTACGAATTGGCTCTTGGCTGGCTTAAGTGATCACTTTCAGTGTCCATGGGCAACTTTTACCAATTTCACCATTCTCACTGTCACGATTTAAGGTCCACCAATCGAGAGTCGCTTTATGCAATTTCATATATAAACACAGATAGTATGGATATTTTTGTTACTAAATAAAGTCTAATTTATACTTATTCTGGTTGGTTGTCAGAAACTTTATAAACTCGTTATTCGTACTATATTAAATATACGTATAATGAGTTACAATCCATTGGATTGGTCTGCAACGAGTGTGGTTTTTCTTCTCCATTCGTCTCTATTCTCAGCCAGTCTTTTCAGCTCTACGTATGAGCCACAGTTCATGTCCCTCTTCAGTTGGTCCATATACGCATCTCTTGGTCGGCCTCTGCCATTTGTCCCCTCGGTCTTACCCTCAGCGATGGCGATGAGTAGTCCTGGGTGCCTGATGTTGTGGCCAATCCAGTTAGCTCGTTTTTGGCCGATTCTCTTAAGAAGTTGCCTTTTTTCGCCTACCCTGGTTAATACTTCTTCGTTTTCGACGTGTTCCGACCAATGGATCATAAGCATGCGTCTGTAGCACCACATCTCAAAGGCCGCCAACCGTCCGCTTTCACTCTTGCTGATGGTCCACGTCTCACAACCATAAAGCAGAATGCTCCATACAAAGGCTTTAGTAAGGTTCTTTCTTACGCTTACTATATTAAGGTGTACAATATTGTTTATTTTATTTATATGCATTATTTAATTTTGATATTGTATTATTTAATTTTGATTATCTACAGTTGAAATGCTACCGTCTTCATTCTTCGCCTTAAATTCAGTGGTGAGGCTTTTTACACACTCTGGATGTTTCATAAATGATTATTCACTGTGTCGGTGTTTAGGTAGTAGAATTCCATATCGAAATAAATAAAACAAGCGTTTTATTCTGCTAATGATTTAATTTGTGAGAGAGATGTCTTTCGTATTATAAGGACATTGTCAATCTCTTTAAATTGACAATGTCCTCATAAGACGAAAGACATCTCTCTCACAAATTAAATCATTAGTAGAATAAAACGATTGTTTTATTTATTTTGATATAAATGATTATCTATTATTTATTTTAATAAGACATTATCATGTACAGCGTCCTCGAGGTGCTATGGCACAAAGATGGCGCTTTAAATACTCTCCGTTTATTATTTATTATTATTCCAATTTTGCTCTTGTAGTAAAAAATTTTTTTTTTATCTTAGAGATTTATAAGATTAAAAAGAATGTTACCAAGATAATCGTAGGGTGAGTTAATTATTGAAACTTGTTATTATAATTTATCAAAGTGAATTAATTACATATTTTCTTAAGCATTTTCTATCGAGTCTTGCAAGATTTTAAGTGTATATAACATATTATATAACATGTATAGACAATTCACACAGACCGAGCTAGTCTCACATTTAGATATGAATCTTGTATTATGGGTACTAACACGATGATACACATATATACAATGCACTAAACACATATACATGTAACACCCAGACCCAGGACAATCTGAAAAAGGTCATTCTTCATTTTGCGCTGGCCGGGAATCGAACTCGGGACCTCGTGACTCAAAGGCAAGAGCGTTAGCATCCGCGCCACACCGGTCGCCTAATAAGTGAGGTTTAATAAGTTTTTTTTTACTTTTATTAATAAAAAATATTCACTACAAAGTCTATATTATTTTGCCTAATCACTTATGGGGATTTTGGGCTGTGATCTTAAATATCTTATATTACAATAATAAAATTAAACAATTATTTATTATAAGCAGGTATTTTAGTTTATTCAATGTCCTATTTAGTCATTTCCTTTGTCAGCTTTAAAATGTTTTGAACATGTAAATACTTTATGTAGGTATCTGTTGTTTTATTTGTCTCGTAATCGTTGTTATACAAACAATGGATACTTTTTAATGAATAAGAATAACTCACATTGAATCATTTATGAAGTTTATTTATAAACTTATTTTCCATGCCCCCCCCCTATCTCCCCCCCCGTACTCTACGTTTTGTTTATGAAAAAGCTGTGTTGATAAATACGAATAGGTACATCTATAATTAAAATGTTGTCATTTTTACAGACTGCTTAAGGATGAGCATAAGTAAAACAAAAACCACTGTAAAAATGGTTGAAAGTTTTATTTATTTTAACTCCCTGCTGTTTAACAAGAACTTGCGTTGCTAGTCTTAATTTTTATTTCTTCAACACAACCTCAATTACTACTACTATACCATCACGGCATATCCCACAAGTGGGGCAGCCAGCAGAAAAGCCGCATGCAATAAACATGCAAGCCGTCCTCTTTGTGCCAACAAATAATTAAGATATTCAGGATGGGTGGCAAACTTCATCGCTGAATTTGATATGCAAAATGTCCTTACGTTTTTGAACACCCACCTTTTCCAGAACACTCGAAAACTCACGGAGAAGAATGGGACTCAATTACAACTATTCTATTTTCAATCGTTAAATTAATTATACAAAAAAGGGATGAATTTGTGGTAAGAGATATTCCAATATCAGCAACAAGTGGACTAAAAGGATTTTAAAATCCGATTTCGGTCTTTTATTTTTACACGGTGTAATCTTCTTGGAGTTTTTTTTCTCAATTACGTAAAGTTCGACCCAAACCCACGCCAAGATTTTATCGAATTTCGTGTTGCGACAAGGTTACCGATATCCGTACTTGATCTATCACTTTATATTTAGATCTTACTTTTGAATCACAAAAAAGGTTGTAACTACAAAAAGAATTTAAGATATCTTGTTTTTATTAGTGAATATAATAAACTTACTTATTGGGGATTATAATAATACATATATGTATTCTTGTTTATTTTTATTGTTTCGTTTACTTTTATCGTTTAAGGATCATAGTACCTACCTTCTATGTTATTTTATGATTAAAAGTATACATAGGTACGTGCTCCGTGAGACCTCTGGCAAAGAAATGGTCTCCTATTATCTGCAGTGAGATTTTGAACAATATCATGCATTTGTAATGCATCTCGAATGAAACATCTCCGTAAGTGCATTGTTGCTTGCATGTGTTCTTTTTCTTTTCTTTTGTTTGCTTTGTGTTGTATTTTTATTAATATTATGACTGTTAATATGTAAGGGTGTATATATGTATGCATGTGTTTTTTTTTAATTTTATTTTGATTTTTAGTTACCGGGTTAGTTGGAAGACATCGCATTTTAGCGATAAACTCGCCCTCTGTACATTGAATTGTATAACTGTTATTTTTATGACACTATTTTATTATGTAATATTGTAAACAATGTACAGTGAAGAATTAGATAAAAAATAAATAAATAAACATCTTCTTTGTGATGTTTCACGAATAAATGTTTTTTTTAAACAGGACACTATATGAAAAAAATCGCAGTCCTAATTTGCAGTCTCTATTCTTCGCCCGTAGCTCTACAGAGCAGTTATTGAAATATATTATTATTTTAGTAAGGTCAACATTTTATAGAAAGGTAGAGTATATTTTGTCAAAAGTTAAGGGCTATACTTCAGTTGAATACGCTTCAGTCAATATTTGGCATAGTCCCAAGAAAAATGTTATTAAATCTCACCCAGTTATAGTAGTAATATTGCGCTTCTGCACGGAACATTTCTTAAAAATAATTATTATTGTCAACTTTATTGCATACACAGGGGGTATCTATTCACTTCTTGAAATAGGAAACGTGAAATGAAACTATTGCTCAGCATTCGGTGTCATTCACACTTAGTCGTAAAAGTCTAACATAGAATACTGCTTTTAGTATTATTGTTCTTGTATTGTGTTGTTGTTCTTAATGAATTTATTTCATCCAGTAATGGAATTAATGAGCACTTTACTTAACCTAATTCAAATTCGCATAGTTCCGCAAATACAAATGGTTTGAGAAAAAGAATAGTAGCAACTATTTAAAATTATTTGACTAACTTTGTGCTTTCTGCTAAAGCATTGGTATACATTTATGTAACTTTGAAATACATCATATTTCCCTCGACTTATATGGTTCGAGGATCCATTGCGCTCTAGACATCCTTGAGAGATCCCTGTCCATTATTAATTCCAGAATATCTGACCACTCCAAGTTTAGTTTCACAATAGCTTTGACACTTGTCTCTACCAGTTTCTTCTGAAACAAATGAATCATTATTCTAGCAACAAATGCTATGAGTTTTAAGAACTCTGCGAATTTAAAAGAACGTTAGTCTATACTGTCAACGAGATTTTGAAAATTTAAAATACGGCTCAATCATTGGCTTGCTCAGCTTTTAATCCTTCTGTCTTCTTTTGTTCTTCTTCTTTTTTGGAAGTATAGAGTTATTCTCATTTATTACAATGCCCGCTGATGCGGAAGAAATGTTGTGAGAATGGCCTGAGGATGGCTTACGATAAAGCGATGTATTATGTTGTTACTGAAGTAGTAAGGTCTGAAATCCGGAGTGGAAAAATAAGTAACGCTTCAACCAAGAAGTTAGAAAAAGATCTGTTATAAAATGATTGAATTAGATACTAGACAAGAAAGTCAATCTACCTTTATAATAATAATAATTTATAATATGATATTGATTGAGATTTATACTGAGCAGGTAGGTACAGGTACATTGTTTTATATAATAGATACATAGTTTATATATATATATAATGGAGTTTTTACTTGAAATAAAGCAATCTGTATTTTTCTGAAATAATATCAAAAATTTATTAAAAACATTATTTAAACTAAAGAAACTAAATAATACTAAACATAAAATAAACAATAATAAAACAATTACCTGAAATAATATCAAAAAAACAACATTTAAAGTCTTTATTTCAGGTCTTTCAAAACTAACACAAAATAACAAACAAAATTACTTTACCAACTGTCAAAACAAAAATTCTAAATTCAAATAAATAAACTAAAGGAAATCACTCCTATGAGTAGGTAGGTGGTTTTCTTTACATATATCCTGATAAAATTTATTATTATTGAGCTTTTAGATTTGTGCAAGCAGGTACTTTTGGAAATATTCTACTCTCAGCTACTGACAAACACTTATTACAAAGTGCCGCCTACTAATGATTTCGTAGAATATAATTATACACTCATCCACTTTCGTTGAATTTTCTTACAAGTAGGTACACTTGTAGGGAGTGGCTCAAAGTGAAATGCAGTTGATAAGCGTAGTTTTCGCATTTAACTGGATTTTTCACTTATACAGCTTGCATAAGTGAAGTAAAATATACACCTCTAAAATTCAAAATCATATTTTTTAACTATTCTATTGGAGTTTTATGCATAGGTACATCTCATTTAAAAATAATTGCGGCCTTAAAGTTAATAATTTTTTCTAGTCTAATTTTAGTATAAACATACATGCAACGTTCAGACTTGAAGTAAATTTTTGATAGATAAGTAAATTTTGTTAGAAACTATGTATCTAACGACCAATTTAAATATATAAAAATGCACTGCCATACATAAATATAAGCGAATCATTTTCATAACCCCTATGATATGTGTATAAAGTATGTACTTATTCGCACCACGTGAAACTAATTAGAATAGTAATTTTGTGTACTGACAAAAAGTTCAAGGAGATACCAAAATGTTTATGAAACTTTTTGTACCACCCATTCATGTTATTTTTGTACACCCTACACATCTTCTACTAAGTGTATATCGAGTTCATCTCATGTAAAACAATTTCCAAATGGATATACTTGGAACGAATTAATTAAGAAAGCGATTTCCATGTTTTTCACATCTATTTCGATTACCGACTCAGGTTTCTTATAGCTGAATATCTTTAGAAGATCTCGTGTATTGCAACCTTCTTTAGCATAGAGTTTTCCTTCATAGGTATAACATAATTTATACAAGTCGCAAGATTTCCGCCAAGTAATAAAATTCCAAGAGCTTAATATGCACTGTAGTCAGTTTCCACTCCACTATTAAGAGTAGAGTGAAAGATCGTGAGATAAATTGTTAGATAATTTTAGAAGTTGTTGCTATTAATTTTCTCTAGAATACTCCTTGGCCATATTATTTATACTTTGAAGTTACTACATAAGTCTCTTCAACTTATCTCATGTCACCGTATTTAATTAAGGCACGTCGCCGACGTTAATCAAAATTTTACGTGATAATTAAACTTACCGTATTTTTTCAACTCACTTTAGTCCTGGGATGGGAATGGAAACAAACGAGCAAATGGAAAATTACACTACAACAAACTCGTTTTGATGACGTCTCTTGTAAAGTTTTATATTAGCTACATAAATAAATACCTTCAGATACAACTGTAGTACATACATCACCTACCTCCTCCTTCGTAATTTACTGCTCACAAATACATAGTACGTACCTAGTGTGATATACTTCATGAAATGAGTTAACTACCTGCTAAGCTATTCCCAAGGAGTGGAATCACGCGATTGGAAAATATATTTTCAAGACGAATGTAGCAATATTTCTTGGAGTGCATTATGCACATTACATGCACGTACATATTATAATATATTATTTCAACATTATTTATTTATTTGCGAAGTAATATTTCCTGCTTAAAAACATCATCAGGAATAATAAGTATATTATGTTAAATTAGCGTGACATGATGGGTGTGTATTAGCATTATAAAGTATTATGCTAAAATTTACACTTTATTCTATACTTAAGCGAGTAGTTCCTTATATAGTTCTATGTATGCTCGACACTTTTTTGATACTGTTTAAAAAGAAATGATTATAAAATTGACAAAACACCACTAAATATTATGGCTAGGCATCATATTTATTAACTTTTATCCAAATACTCTTAAAAATATTTAAAAAATGTCACATCTCAATACAAAAATAACATTCCAGGACCATAATTGTACATTGTATCATATTTTTAATTTATATTGAATCATAATTTTACAAGAATTCAAAATTTAGACATTGATTATCAAAAAAATATATGAATTTGTTAACATGTTAATAGACATTTCATATTAAGTAAAACATTAAAAAAAAAAATTTAGTAAACGATTTTATGAATTTTAGCTTGAATGATTCCATGGAAAATAAAACAACATTTCCGATTTAATGTGTCACAGTAATTTCACCAACGAAAAATCAATGCACCCTTATCCCCATTCAGCAATCAAACGTAATAAATCATTCCAGAAGATGTTATCTGAGCCAGTGTATCATTATGATAGAGCTATATTTATGACTTGATATACCATAGCATTGTATGTTTGTATATCTACATATAGACTCGAATAATAATACACACAGTACCTCCATCAATAGAGTTTTTACATTTATATTCAATGAATCGATCAATATTATTTACGAGTAAAAAATACACGAGATTTTTTGGGTTTGCTTTCAAAATGTAAGAAAATATCAAAACTTATTATATTTCTCTATCTCTCTCTATCATCATGCCTACTTCTTCTTCTTCTTCATCCTCCTATTGAAAATGCAAAGTGAAAATTAAAGGTACAATTTTTTCGATCTAGTTTACCAGTGAATATTATATATAGTGAAAAAGTGACAATAAAGCATCCACGTTGTCTCATTAAAATTGTGGACAAATATGTTTCCTCTTTTTGATATTTATTTTTTGATACTCCAGAGTTTATATTCCGTAATGGATTGTTAATGTTTATTACTTTCTTTTATGTACAAATATAATCAAGTTGTTTTTAGATATGTATGCAAGTTTTAAATATGAAACTATTGAAGATGGCTTAGGAAAGACCACGTCATCTTATTCGGTAGTGCCTTAGACGGTATTTGAACCCACAACCCTACCTTTTCGCGCAATTAAGCTACCAGGCGACATATTTTTTTTAGATATTCTAACACATTTTTAATCCTTGTACTTACCTATGTGACAACTTTAAGCATCATATTTAAATAATTACATAGAATATGATATTTTAGACCTGAGAGTTAAAAAAACATGATTTTTGTAACACACCTTTAAAAAATACTGATATTTATTAATTGAAATATGTAAAACTGCACACTTTCATATTCCATATCAGTAAAAAGTTAAAAATGTTCCCATCAGTAATGCAATAGACAGGTTTATATAATGAAATGATACTGTTATTAACTCATCTTTTATGTTAAACTATCACCAAGTACCAAGTAGCAATAGTGACTAGTGTTAACATCACCAAAATACATTATTGGAAAACAAGAAAATACGTAAAATTGTGTATTTATATATTGTAGAAGTTGACTTTTTTATACAAGTGGATGATCACCACGCCTGCCACCCTCGTACGATTTATTGACTCTGCCGTGTTTGCTCGATAAAGACTACATTCATTAATCATTTTTTTTTCAATCCATTATTTATTGATCTAGTGAAAATGTCGGGTTTTTGAGGATTAAAAAAGGGAATAATCCTGTCTGAATAATAACAATTATATTATCGTGCCTTTCAAAGAATTCAAATGATGAATTATTATTATCTTTTTTATATTGTTGGTGTTTTTCTATTGAGATACCATTTTTCCGTACTCATTCAATATAAAGTGCTCGGTCCTTTTTTATACAAAGGTTTTAATAAAAATTGAATTCAGAATGTCACGAGTGAAAGAATCAAGGTTGACATTTGTTCATTTTTTAATCGCTTAGTAATCGTACCTTCTTTACTTTCGAACGTGAATTTGGTATAAATAAATTAAAGAATATTGTCATTCAAATATTTTATTAACAGTTTTGCCTATTGATTTTGAACCAACTTGTCGAATAAACCAGGGTTTTCGAAGATCGTGACCTTATGTAGTAGACCATCTATAATGATCCTTTGCTTTATAAAGTTTCACATATTACGAATTATAATATACAAAATCTCCATATCCTAAATTAAACAATATTAATGAAGAATGAGTTTGATAGTAATAAATGCATTTTAGTCATTGTTAATAAACGATCGCATTGGCTAAAAATTATATTTGTCTTAGTAGAATGTGATATCCAATATTTATATCAATAGGTAAAACAAAGTCGGGATAATATGAAAACATGTTTATAAAATATTATTGTGAGATTATCACTATACGTAAAGTGATCTTTTTTATATACCTAATTAATCTTAACAGTTCCGCTCTAAAATTAGTAAGTAAACTTCTCAAGCCTCTCTATTCACACTCAACTTAAATTAATTAGAGCATTTGTTTACATACAATAAATTTATTTTAGTAGGTACAGAACTGAATAATAATTTATTAGCGTCGCTTCTAAATATACACGAGATGTTATCACTTAACAAACTTTAAATTAATTACAAAGCAATGTGTTGAAGGGCAGAATATTGTGAGCAATGTATAAACCATGCCAGCTATTAATGAATATTTTATCTTCATTACATTTGTCAACAATGATTCTCTAAATTATTTTTAATTGAACAGGTTTACTGATGAACGTATTCAAAGAATAAAATATCTTAAACCTTCACTATACAAGCATATTGTTTACTCTGAGTATGTTTCGGTTGTTTTAAGATTCCTTTTCGTTTAAGATTGATTTTAAAAATAAGTTATAATAAAGTTTTTTTCATACGCAAATTTTCCTGATTTTTATTACCTTTTTTGGATTTCCCCTTCCATTTTAATACAATTTTGGTCATGGAAATATATTAATGAATATTTGGTATGTGAGCCAGATGAGGTGTTTTGACAGAAAGTGATGAAATTTTGAAATTATTTTTTAAGTAAAATCACTAACTACCAAAATCACCAATCTGCACATTATGATTTTTATTTATTTATTTATTTATTTATCACCATTACAAAACGTTAGAAAACACACATGGACAGAAATAATACACACAATCACAAATCAAAGACAATGCATTATCCTACTCAACCCGCACTCATCATCCAACCCCTTGCTATATAATACCAAGCCCACAAGTTTGTCATTTATTACAAAAGTTATACAAAAAATTAAAAAAAGAAAAAACAACAATACACCAATCCAACATGCATAACAGGCAGCCAAAAGAGATATGTGACTGAGCGTGCGCGCCGGAACAAGCAAGTCAATCAGGACTATGCAGTCATAACCTGCAGCAACCTCACTAGGCGAATGCCTGTATCGAGGCAAGCCGCTACAAAACATCAAAAAAGTACCGCATCTACCAATTCACCTTGAAATCGCACAAAAAAATTACACAACATGTAAAAATAGTCTCCTTTTTGCTTCCTCTCTACCCGTGTCAAGCAACCAAACCTTTAGCCACCGGCTGAAGCATCTCCACCCACCGAGCAACTTTATTTGCTCGGGAACAGAGTTGTAGAGCCTCGGGGCAAGATACCTTGCCGAGCGCTGTCCCAAGGTTGTTCTCACTGGCGGAACAAACATAGTTCCTCTTGTAACCGAACGAGTACCACGCCGGTCCACCCAAGCAGCCTCTCCCGGGCAGGCTCTCCTGTAACGCGTAACAACATTTTTGATGTATGTTTGCCTGGAATCCAAGATACCATATTTCCTAAACAGTGGATCCGATGCATGCCTATAGGGTGCCCGGCTCATAACCCTCACAATCGCCTTCTGAGCCACATCAACAGGATACATGTGAACACCAGCTGCACTTCCCCAACACTCAACACCATAGCTCAGTATAGAGTCACAAAGCGCAAAATAAACAGATCTCAACCTTTTATCATCCAAGACATCTCTCAACGTTCTAAAAACATATATCAACTTCCTTAAGCGAACCGAAAGACCCTCCAGGTAAACATTCCATTTCAAATTCGAATCAATCGTCAGACCAAGGTATTTCATTGTCTCACAAGGTGAAATGAAGGGGCAGTCACACATTTGGCCCAGCGTACACCCGTGTAACCTCAGAGGAACAGGCAAGGCTGGTTTACCCGCCTCCGAGATGGAGAACAGTATATACTTTGTTTTATCAGTATTAAGCGTTAGCAGATGTCCACTCAGCCACTTACCCACCAGAGAGATACCATTTTCAGCTCGTTCATACACCCCATCCCAAGACACATCCCTAAACATGAGAACCATGTCATCGGCAAAAGAGACAATAGAGCCACCCACGCTGAGTTCACACAAATCGTTTATGTACACAAGAAACAACATTGGTCCCAGCGTACTGCCCTGTGGTACCCCACATCCCACATTCAGCGAAGCACTAGTATACTCTCCCACCCTGGTAGACTGTGTTCTACCTTTCAAGTAGGTCTCAAATACACTCAGTGCAACGCCCCTAATTCCAATCAGTTCAAGCTTTTTTAGCAATAGGATATGAGATACAGTATCGAATGCTTTAGCAAGGTCGAGAAATATTGCTAGACACTTGTCCCTGTTATCGAGGGCCTCAGTCAAATAGTTTGTAAAACAGTTCAAGGCATTCTGAGTACTCAGTCCAGGTCTAAAACCAAATTGATGGGCAGAAAAAAAATTCAACTTAATGAGGTACTTCTCCAACCTTGACTTTATTGCCTTTTCGAAAACCTTGGATATAACGCTTAACAATGAAATTGGCCTATAGTTGCCAGCCACCCTGCCGTCCCCCGACTTGTACACGGGTATCACAACTGCATGTTTTAACTGACTAGGAAAAGTTCCCTGTAGCAAACACAAGTTGACCATGTGAGCAAGAGGACCAGACAGATGGGTGGCACACCTTTTCAAAAGAATGGAGGTTATCTGATCCTGCCCAGTAGCTCGACTATTTTTTAGCGATCCAATAATCTTAACAATTTCATCTGCAGTCACCGGAGAGAAAAAAAACGAATGCGCAGGGGAATGTTGTCCTCCAACCCTCAACTCACCAGCCAGAACCTCTTCAGTCACACCAGTCTTTTCCAGAATTCTTCCTGCAAGATCTCGTCCCACACCTGCAAAAAACTCATTGATATGATCACACAAAGCCTGCGGGTCATCACTGAATTTAACCTCTCTGTCATCAATTATAACACTGTTCAATTCATGAGGTTGTTGTCTACCATAATATGAACAGTCTCTTATGACTCTCCACACCTTTCTCAAATCATTACCCGCATCTCGTATCTGGTCTCCGTAGTATAACCTCTTGGCACTAGCTATCACACTATTGCATATGTTCCTATATCTTATATATTTATTTCTTAAGTCCTCGTTACCCGGATCCCCCCTTGCTGCTAGATGGAGCCTATTCCGTCTCCCGATACTCTGCACTATACTTGAGGTTATCCATGGCTTTATTTGTCTATTTCTGCTACTCGGTCTTATTGTCTTAACTGATGTGCTCTCCGCAATGTGTCTCCGCATGACCTCAACAAATCTATCCATCGATTCTTCAGCGTTCTGTGAGTTTATTATCAAGTCCCAAGACTCGATATTTACGATCTGGACCAACTTGTCGAGGTCAAGCATTCTCCTCTCTATCATTTGTCTATCTCCCTTCACACTCACACCAACACTCAGCAGTCCTATCATTGTCGCATAATGGTCAGTTATAGTACACTCATAAACAGCAGATCTCAATTCGGATTTCGCGCGAACCATTACATGATCAAGACATGTGCCTGATTGACTTCTAGTTACCATGTCTATAGCTGGGACGTAACCAAACTCACTGACCATAGTCAGATATCTGACACCACAAGCATCAGGCTTTATTATGTCAATATTTATATCTCCCACTACGATAGACTCTCTGAAGGATTTAACAGACCCCAATACATCAGCAAGTGACTCCAAGAATAGATTCTTGTCAACAAAACAAGGTGGCCGATATATAGCCAGCACCATAATATGATGAATATTTAATAAAATTACTGTATTTCATTAATTATTAGGTGTAAATTAGTATCATAGGTATTTTTGAGGAACGTCTGACAATAAAGTCGAATCATATTTATTTGAAAATTATTTTATCCGTATATTCACACGACATTGTAACCTGTTATAGTATAATGCTTTGAAATTGTACTACCTTATAATCGAATGAGCATAAAAAATTGCTGGATTTTTTAGATCCCTTTTTTGCAGGGATGAACTTTTCCATCTCGTAACTCAATCGTGTAATCCAAATAGATACATCAACGGAAATCGTGTAGAAAAAAAGTAAAATGGATACCTTCCTAAATCTTATTTTACCTCAATTTTTATGATTCGTTCACTAAACGCATTACCAATTTTATATCTTGGGAAAATAATATTAGATGGGTTGGTACTCCATCTCATCCTGTCTCTCAAGGAGAAATATAAAAGGGGAAATTATTAAATCATTGAAAGAATTGAGTATAATTACAATCTCCAAAAGCGATGATGTTTAATCCTAGAAGATTTTAATGGTACTCAGTTATTTCATTGATTTTAGGACTCCTATATTTTTGCTACTATAATTTATTTTTTACAAGACCATTACAGTTTATTACTTATATTTCTGTATCAAAGATTCTTTCTTAAAACAGTCGTCAGTAATATTTCATATAACAATGTGTTCAAGACTAATGTTGCTTACTTTGATAAGTTTCTTAGATGACAAAAAAACTGAAAAAACTGTCCATTATTAATTAAGAAAATATACTCGTCCTTGAGATTGTATAAATAACATAAATGTATCATACGGAAAATCGGAAATAATATAAACACATTTTTATTAAATATCACCAGCACTTCTACTTATATTGATCAATCATTTATTTATTCCCGGAGGTAAAAAATATTTAAATTACTACATATTTAATAGTTGAATATAGTGGTACCTTTCCATATTGCGGCTTTTATGAATGTGTATAGAAATGTCAGGAATATTTTTCCACTCAATGAATTCTTCGTGACTTAAATTATGTGCTGCTGCATCGCACGATTGCTCCTGAATGTTCTTTAGATATAAGATGAGAGGAATAGGAGAAGGAGGTGAAGTGAGGTAGAAACCCGAGACAAGTGGCCTCATAAAACTCTACGTGTACTGCATTGCAATCATAATACACACAGCCTCTTTAAGTATCCTGTACAGATGGATTTATTGATTTCAAATTTAATGGGCGTGCAAATAGATTTGTTTATTTTTCACCAAATTGCTTTTGGTATAAAGATGACCTACATATGTATTGCATATCTACTCAGTACAGAATTTTTCGAACAAAACAACTCGTTCATAACACATAATAAGGTTTTAATGTATAAAATTATTGCACTGCATTCTTAATGAAATTGTGAATATTTTCGTCATTTCTTGAGTTCTGAGGAAAGAAATCATGTGTAAGTGAAAATCAGTTTATTTGAGCAACACTGATCCTTTGCACTACAAAAAGGTGTTAGTCCCATAGCTATTATGTTTGTTTTTATTTTGCATCAATACTAATAAATGTACAAAAAAATATTTATTTATTTATTTATTTATTTAATTTTATAAAGTTATAATTATACCTTAAAAATAACTTATAACAAACATAAATTTTAGTCTAACTTACTTACTAAACTTACAACAATACACTCGCTCAGTCGCCTTCCATTCCCAACATTCATACATTACATTCATACAGGGTGTCACGATACCCAATCATCAAAATTATTTTTTTCTAACAAAAATTTTATGCACCCACCACGAAAGGTCGGTACATTCGGCGCATATCTTATATGTGACGGCAAATCGTTGAAGAGTCTGAAGCCTCTGTAGAAGAGACTTCTCTCTGTACTCGCACGTCTCGGCACCTTTATTCTGAACAAGTCACGCCCTCTCGTGGGGTATTCATGTATTTCAAAATTATATCTAACACTATTCAACAGGTATCGTGGCACCATTTTATTTTTAATCTTATAAATTAGGACAAAAACATTCAAGCATAACATCCTTCTAACATTTAAAAAATTTAATCTTGACAACATATCATTAATTCTAGCATACCTATTACATCCCAAAATAGTTCTCATGGCCCTGTTCTGTGCAATCTGTAATTTATTTAAATCAGTCCTGTTCGACAAAAACAAGACCGATGAACAATAATTAAAATGTGGTACAACTATGGAATTATACACTAACTTACGCGATTCATTATCCAAAGAATTTCTTATTCTATTCATATATCCAATTTTTTTATTTACTTTTTTTAAGACACAATTTAAATTCGATGCAAATGACAACTTTCGATCCAATAATACCCCCAAATATTTTATTTCTTCCACTTTCTCTAAATTTTCCCCATCTAAAGTTAACCCTGTGTGATCTCTGTTACAGTTTCCCATTATCATAAATTTTGTTTTACTAACATTCAGTTTAAACCTATTACAATTTAGCCAATTCGAAATCAAAGTCAAATCCCTCTGCATTTTTATTATACCCTCATCTAAATCTTTACATTCTAAGAAAACAAGAGTATCATCGGCAAAAAGTTTCATATGACTATTTTCCACACATCCAACAATGTCATTCATGTACAGAACAAATAACAACGGTCCCAATACTGAACCTTGCGGTACACCTCTATTTGTTGGCATCTCATCAGACAGACTGTTTCTAAACACAGTAAACTGCTTTCTTTCGCTCGTATAGCTCTTCATCCAGTTTAACTCAATACCTCGGATTCCCATTTTTTCAATTTTCATAATTAATCTTTTCCTATCAATTGTTTCAAAGGCTCTCTTGAGGTCCAAGAAAACTGCTATAACTATATTACCTTTGTCAATACTTTCTTTCCATTCGTTTATAACAAAGTTTACCGCCGTTTCGCACGAAAAATTGGATCTGAATCCCGACTGTTGTGGTGCTAGTATTTCGTTTTCCTCTATGTAATCAATCAATTGCTCTTTGACTACAGTTTCCAAAACCTGTTCATACTTTGGAAGGCAGTTAATTGGTCTATATTCATCATAAAACTTTGCTTGTGCTATTTTTGGGATTGGCGTTATTCTAGAGGTCTTCCATTCATTTGGGAAAATTCCAGACTTCAAAGATTGGTTTATAATTTCCACAAAAAAATCCCCAGTTACTTCCAACGAATCCCTTATTACATTGATAGTAATTCCATCTTTCGAAGCTTTTGATTTTATGATTTTAAGGTATTTATTTTTTAATTCTACCGCATTTGCTATCAATTCAAATTTAAACATACTATCCTGATTGACTTTTACAAGTTCCAATGACTTACATTTTTTATTCAAACACACACTTATACTTTTATTGATGTCTTCTATGCTTGCAACAAAGTTTGTGTTAAACTTATTAGCTATAATATAACTATCTTCTTCTGTTCCGTCGGGAAACTCAACTGTCATATGTACATTAGCTTTTCTGCCCTTGAGTATCTCTTTTATATTTTTCCACATTTTTTGAGAATCTCTCTTACTATTCTTAATTTTGTTTCTCATGTAATTATTCTTCTGTGTCTTGATATCTTTACTATATTTGTTTCTTATTAGCTTATATTCTGTCCAAATTCTGTCTTCGTTACATAGTTTGAAAGCCCTGTATTTTGAGTCTCTTTCCTTGCGCATTTTTTCCAACTGAGGCGTATACCACTCACATGTGTTTTTCAAAATCAATTTTTTCATAGGCATTATTTCATTCACAACATTCGATAGATTTTCAACAAACTGATTTGAGTTGTCATTTATGTCACTTTCAACGTTCCATTTTAAATCCCGCAGTTTTGCGTGAAGTATTTCCTTTGTATATCCTTTACAATCTCTATAAGTTATTGTTTTTTCTTCATCTCCAGTTATATTAATGTCAGCAGTCACAGCTACGGTCTCATGATCTGAAATCTTAAATTGCTCAGCAATAGAAACATTAAGGTAGTAATCATTAGATATTATTAGATCTATTATTGTTCTACTATTGGCTGTGATTCTTGTATTCTCCTGCACCAGCTGCTTAAGACCATTTTCGGCTATAATTGATTGAAGTCGTTTTCCATACGTATTATTATTGCTCATGTCTATATTAAAATCCCCCGAAATATACACCAAATGTATGTCCTTCTTTAATTTTCTACAATAGGCTTCAAAAAAATTCAAAAACGTTGTATGACTCTGATTTGGAGAGTGGTATATGCACACATATATTCCTTTTCTCATACCTCCCTTCACTTCAATTGACAGGAACCATGCATTCTTTTCTTCAACTACCTCACTAGATATGATTCTAAATTTTACGTCATCCTTTATTATGATAGCAACTCCTCCGGTGTGTCGACTAAATAAATTACACCTAACCGTCTTGAATCCTACAAAACTAATTTCGTTATCATTTATCTCCTCAGTTACGCAGGTTTCACTCAACATGATCATCCTCGGTTTTAGCTTATTTATTTTTACATCTAATTCTTCATAGTGTGCTAACAGACTTGATACATTCATATTATAAATCACTGTTGTTTTACTATTTAATCTAAAAAATCCATTCTCCTTTTTATAGTTTCACATTTTTTTCTATAAACTGGACATTCTCTATCAAAAGCAGGATGATCAATCTTTAAGCCAAGATTTAATTTCAAATTCATAGTTATACAATTTATGCACTTAAAGTTCTCCTCTTTTGATGTGCACTTACTCTCATCATGCTCCTGGGCACATCTTGGACAAGCTATTTTATTTTTACATTGACCTGCCTTATGCTGAAAGCCATAACACTTGTAGCATCTGTGCACATTAGCATTGTCAAATATTCTGCATCTATTCCAACCAATATTCACAAATTTCACCCTAAGAAAGTTTTCGTAAAGTCTTGTATTAACTTCCATAAATGTTGTATATGTAACAACACCATTTTTATTATTTTCTTTAATAAACAATATACTCAGATTGTCACTGTCCTCAACAAAATCATTCTGTGCTCTTATTTTGCATTCCAATTCTTCTGCTGTCAATTTTTCATTGATATCAACAATTTAAACAATCAAAAATTGATTTTTAAACTTTCTACATAAAGCTTGACTTAAGTCACCTAAGTAATAAAGATATAAAAATCAAGTACATAAACAAATTCAATTCCATGAAATATAATAAACTCTCTCGGTTCTTTATCTTACTAAACTGTTTCTATGATCCAATATTAATGTGATTTAAGCTCAAATATAAATCCATTAATGTTTCTAGTCTATTGATCCTCGATATTATTTATTGTTTACTTTGGGTAAAGCTTTTCTTAAGATGCGTATTTCAAAGGTTTAATTTAAAATAATCAAGTTTAATAATGGTTTACTATTTTAGATAGAGCTAATGAAATGTTCAACGATTATCTCTATGATATTTTAAAATGATGAACAATCTTACTGTATTTACGTATTCTAATACAATGTTTTGTTCTTTTGGAAATGATAGTAACAGAAGTAAATATGTTGAACCTTGTATATATGTAGATTACGCTAATATCTCTTTATTTGTTTGAATTAATTAATTTTAATTTGGTGTGATTTCAGTTTCAAAGTTAGTTATAAAATTTATATTTTGTGTATGTTGTTGTAAATATTGTCATTCGATTAACTGATCAATCATCGTTAATCAAATTTAAAGAGACACAATTGAAAACTTGTCAAATCTCAAAATACCATTTTAGCTTATGGACCTTTGTTCTGATTTGTATGTAATAAGAATTTGTATGTAATAAGAATTTGTATGTAATAAGAATTCAAAAAGGATCAAAATATTTAGTCAATCCTTTTGTAACTATATTAATTTGCGAGTCAATTTTTGAAAACTTCTCAAACAAATGTAAACTTTACATTTTCTTGACGATGAGAGAGGAAATTTTCGAAAGCCGGGTATAATAAATAAAACCACTTAGTAAAATTCGATAATTACAAAAAAATATTTAACTTCGTTTAATTTCCTATTAAAATGAACTTCCACCAAGAAACGACGGTCGGTTAGTTGAACTTAAATTTATATGTGTAATTCTGGGTATAAAATTATTTATACGACTCATTTTTACTGCTTTTGTGTGCTTAGTTATATTCACAAGTAATGCGAAATGTTCCTAAGAAACATTTTCAATTAAATGAAGATGCTTTAGTTAGTGTAGGTACCGTGGATGTAGTATAATATTTTAATATGTAGTACAATAATGTTGGTATTTTATATAAGACGATGAATTATAGAAGATGATTAGTAGCTACAAATTATATAAGATATGGAGACAAATCCGATGATTATGATGTAGAGTATTCTTCAATTACAAAGCGTAGGGGCAAATATACATTGTTATAAGTTCAATAAGGCACGTCCGTTTCAGAGTTTCTATTATAAAATACCTATTCTATTCTAAGTACCTTCATTATATGCAGAATACATTGTACATGTTGTACTTCCTTAAACCCAGTCTATTAATACTTCTTTCGCGCAGTTGATATTTACGAATAAATGTTTGATATAAGGGAAACATAGTATTTGCCATGATTAATAGAAATGAGTTTTCTTACTATGTTTTTAAATTATTACTATTGATTTTAATTTTGCTACGTGACGAGTACTTTGAATTTTTTTTTTATTACCTGAAATATTAACAAACAAAGTAAAGTATCTCTGTGTGTAGTAATATAGATTATGCAGTTGATATAATATGCTCAATTGGAGCACTTCCAAAATATAACTCGATGTATCTCAGGTGTTTTGTGAAAACTTCAACAGCCATTGAATCCAGGAAAACAGCTTACAAAGTTCAAATACAATCTTCTGAAATTCGTACTCACCCTTTCCCGAGGGGTGCATTCTGTAATTCAAACATACCTTTATGAAGTTTTCGATGACATCCGAGACTTGGCTTAGTTGGCACTGATATTAAAATACTTTAACAACAACATCCTTATGTAATGTTCTGATTAACTGCTGTTTTTTATTAAATTTAATTCTCCCTCTTGGGATTCAATAATCGCTGTTTACTTACGTGAAAATGTTTACCATGATCCACATAGTTTCCCTTTATATACCCAAATCAAATTCATTTATATACATACCAGATCTTGTATATTACAGTATTAATAACAATACATCGTTTACAACCTTTCAAACATTGACAATTACAAGTATGTATGAATTCTATGAGTATGTTTCATAGCACAAAACAAAGGAGAATCTGAATATTAAACGTAAATAATTGTTTTTAGATCATTCAATTATCCTTCCAATTTTTTAATGGTATATTAACATAATTATATGGTTGTTCTTTATAAAAATATATCACTGTCTTCCATTTTTACACCTTTGGGTTAGTTGGAAGAGATCGCGCCTTTGCGATAAACTGCTCTCTGTGTATTGATTGCATCTTACTTGAATGTTTTCCTTTTATGTAATTGTTTGTTATTAATGTACAGTAAAGAATGAATAAATAAATATGCAAAAAAGCACAGCATATCTACAAAAGAAAAGGTGGTCAAGTAGATGAGACCGTGAAATATTCCAAATTTCTGTGCCAAATTAAAAATTGGTGATGGTGCAGTAATTTAAAAGATCTGAAGTTTTCTGTAATGGATTTTTTAATAAAAGCATGTTCTTTATAAAAAAAAAATCCCGCCACTCTATAAAAATTAGTACCTATAGAAAAACTATTTCAATTGTAAGGAACTTTCTTTATCTAAGATACCTAGTTTCTTTTTTTTTCTTTCTTTTTTTAATCTAGTTTCAGGAAATCATTGTTCTAATATCACTTTTCAAACATCCGCTTAGAAATAAAGATATTCTCACAGTGAGACGTTAGAACCAATTTTAGTGAAGTGAATAGTTTGCATTCGTAATTTGTTTAAGTGGAGAAGGTAATTGTGAATATCTCATTTCATCTACTGAATGTTACCGTGGAAAAGTTTCCCCTTGAAACTTGTGCTTTACAGTAGTTGAGTTGAGTCACACCTTTTGATGGTCGTAGGTATACTTCCAATTGAGACTTCACGGTAGGTGGGTAGGTTAGTAGATGTAGCGGCGTAATGAAGGTGGCGCTGTAATTTCCTCCTAGTATCATTTGCATATATCAGGTAGCACGCTCTGCAATGGTTACTCCAGTGGGATAATTCGCCTGTCCATTATCACGTTTACCCTCTGTCATTAGAATTCACAAGTATTCATTATCCAACTGAATGGTGTCTGCTCTACGTCTAACGTTTTATGACTTGTTTGTTCTATCTTAACATCAAGTCGAAGTAGAACCTTACACGTATGCATATACCTATAATAACTCTCTGTAAGCTTTGTGATTTCGCTCAATATTACCATTTTTATATTAAAAAAAACGTATTATTGTATGTAGTCAAATAATTACATTTATATTAATTTAAATGTGTTTATGTGGTTCTCACTTATTGCAATGCCCGCTGATGCGGAATGTATATGATAAAAATGACCTAATGATGGCAAATGACAAAGCGAGATACGTCACTGTATACTGGAGTGAAAAGGTCTGTAGTCCAGGCCCGAAAAGTTAGTAAGTAATGTATGATAAAATCGGTTTAACGAATTTCCCTTTAAAAATATTTCCAACATTATATTATTTAGATGTTTTCAAGTAGGTACCTACGAGTATTACAAATTTCTTCATTAATGTTTCACGTAAAAATGAAAAACCTTAAAAATTATCCGATAGTACGTCCATAGTATGGCCATAAAAACAGAATCTCCGATGCTTACACTTCATAATACCCTCTTTGATATGTCAACTTCAAAAGGGCAAACGAGTAAATTACGGCTTTATATAAAGACGCAAAACCATATTTTCAAAGTAAGTTTTTTTTTTTATGGCAACTGTTCTAAAAATTTTAGGTGAAGAATTTAAAGTAAGACAGTAGGTAGGTTGGTATGTAGGTATACTTGTATATTGAATACTTAACATTTCCAAGCAGCAGGCTTCTGTTCGTTTTGAGTAAGACAGAAGTGGAAGATGGGAAGTAATTAAGACAGAGAAGGGGCAATTAATGGGACACCCTCCCTCTCAACCTCCCAGAATGGTTGCCTAAAATTAAAGACTCAACTTCGCTTCAGAAAAATTTTAATCAATATCTCAAGTTTATGCCAAGTTTCTCCTTTGTGCCCGCATTGTCTCAGCAGAAGGAGTTTCTTCCATTGAAATTATTCATTGTTTTCTATACCTGTATTAATAATGCTACGTGCATACTTCCAATGGATTACTTTATTGAGACACTTGGAGAGGTTCATTAAAGGACCGATTCATTCCGTGTATAAAATATATCTTTTTGTATTGTTTCAATAATTAACTTAAAACTTTACTCGATCGCAATTCAGTGATAAAATTAAAGTAATGTTTTTATGCTTATCATTTTCGCTTTAGAATTATGATGATGTGATGGTGTAGTCGTGCGAAGAGACACGAATACCTATATAATTATTTTGTTTTGTAACTAGATTAAAATAATGGTTTTCCAAATATATGTGGTCGCCTTAACGAATATACAGATTTTCCCATACGTGTCAATAGTTCTCCAACGATTCTTCCCGGTTCAATAAATTTAAAAAGGATTTCACCGCAATATAAAACTGTAAAAATAATAATATCCTCCGCGCTAAGCATTCCAGCTTCCAGCCTCACCACCACACCGCGCCCACCTCCTGGTGGCATCGGTCTAGTTGCTTCCGCGTACACGCGATTTAACTCTCTGCGCTGCTCCACTCTACATTACGTATACGAAATCTCTTTTTACATATTATTATTAGCTATGCCAACCACTATAATAATATTTGTGCATATTTTGGATGTTACCGGTCACAATGTTCCCCGCGGCATTATTATTTTATGTATACCAATTGTATTTTCCCCAAATTTGCATACCTCATGATTCATTGGAGACAAATTACAATATCGAATAAAGAAAATATCGCATGTATTTTGTTAATTTTATTTTGTTTGCATTTTTTATTTAAGTAATATTTTGACCTTCACTCGCAAACGAGTGGATGGCCTTGAGAAGAATAGAATAGAACCAATTATTATATTAAAATATACTTATACACAAAAAAATGTATCAACGTGCATGCTGTAGACATGTTTAATTGAATTGAATTGGCCAGATGAATGTGTTTTTTTTTCTCCGAATATTTTAGCGATAAACTCGCTCTCTGTACATTGAATTGTATAGCTGATATTTTTATGAGACTGTTTTATTTTGTAATATTGTAACCAATATACAGTTAAGAATAAAATAAATAATAAAAAAAACAAACACTGTATTTTCCACTTTTACAATTTTATTTGTTTAAACGTTTTTCAAGAAGAGTTTTAGTTCTGAAGATGAGACAGTAGGTCTTGAAAAACGTTTAAACAAATAAAATTGTAAAAGTGGAAAATACTGTGTTTGTTTCTTTTTTCAAAAATAGTTTATTAAAATGGAATTCCACGATGTAAATGATCACACATTTGAAAAATTAAAATAAATAAATAAATATTTTATTAATTCTTTTATAACTCTCTGTACGGAGTTTCTGGGAAAAATATATGTACATTAATCAATTAATTGTTAAAATCAAATGATTAAAAGACGTTTAAACTATAAACTCTTCGTTTTTATTTATTGAGTCGGCGTTTTTTTTGTAAAACTCCATTTTTATATATGGAAGAAAACACAGTTGATATCTGTTTTACTTTGTATTTAATTGAATATTGACCTAGTTTCGACTAATAGATTAGTTTGATAATGACTTATAAGTCGAAACCAGGTCAATATTCAATTAAATATTAAGTAAAACTAAAACCAATTGTGTTTTCGTCCATGTATAACTATGTTAATGTTTAACTGTCATAATAGGTATGTTAACATATTATAATAATTCCCATTAAAGAATTTTTTCAAATAACTAACTTGTTGTTGAGTACAAATAATTTTTAATAAAATATTATTTTTTCGTATCCAAAATAAAGGATATTACGCAAGATCTATTTAAAAAATAACGGAAGCCTAATATGTCAAATGATTTTCCATGTCAGGACGATAATATCATACAGTAATAAATATTACAAGGACCCTTAAAATGGTCGCGGTTTAGATTCTGAAAAAGATCTCCCTCCCACGATAGGGAAGTGAATCGGTCCGAACATAAAGTATATCGGTCTATATAAATATTTTACAAAACGTTTAGGTACTTTATGATGGGCATTGCCGATAAGAATATCTCGGCTCTGTGACAAAGTGTGGAACCTTCACGTTTTTATATTGTTATACGTACACGTATGTACAATATATGTAGGTTCATATATATATCAACTCCTATATCTACCCATACCATACACCCGTATGTTGTATCCTTCCATTTGAATAGAAATGGAAGTTGGATTGAATTAATTATGTTTCAATATATTACTACAATTCTATTACACTTTAACAATACTATATTATTGCGTTAAATGCATAATTCTACCGACGTAAAAGACACAAATTTTTTTTAATTATACATATTAGATATTTTTGACATATACGATGGATTTACCTCATGGTAATTTAATTCTGAATATTTTTCCTTTCGGTCCGATTATTCAAATAAAATGCTATTTGGTAATGATATTTGGTAAATATAAATATCTCATTAATAGTGTATTTTTATTCACATTTAGTTCTCTTAGGTTATAGTACAAGGGTATAGTTCAAGGGTTATAGTACAATACATTTACACATTTTTTTAAAAGGCTTACTTATTGTCTTGAAGCTATGTCTTCCAGTATATCTCTAAAGGAATGGTAGATGTAAAGCATCGCGTAGAGTGTGATAATTGTATGTGCCCACACATCTGTAAGAAAATGCCAAAATAAACATTTACGGTCAGGAAATAAGAAATACAAATTTCCTCTTTAAAGTTATGGAAAACACCTTATACATTTTTGATGTTTCCTAATTTTTAAATGTTAACCAATACAAATTCGGGTTTGCAAATTAATAATGTGTGTATATTAGGGTATTATAATCATTACGTAAACACTCAATATTAATTTGGCAAAACTTGTTGTAAAACACAATTTCCGGTTATGGGAATTATTCAATGTAGGTAAATATAATAGATATAGGGTAAAGAGTTTTGTGTAATAGGCGCATCTATGAATAGATATTGTTATAGCAGAGAACGTAACTAGGGATCACAACAAGTGTATCAAGATTGAACATATACGCTCGAGTTGGTCGCCATGCAAATAAATCAGTCTTGTTTGCATTTGCCAGGCAATATGTTTGCTAACTCTATCCGTTATGCATTGACCAACTTCACTTCTAATACGGTAATGGCTAAGCGGTCAAGTCGAGAGTAGACCCGTGATAAATAATAGCGACAAATAAGCGATAAGGAAGTATCAACTGGACATTAAATACAATAAATTTCACACAACCAGGTTGCAATTTTACATACAATATCGACTTACGTACTAGATTCAGAGCTAAATTTAGGGAGTCTGTTATTTAGAGATAACAATACAATATTGTACTATTTTGTATTATTTATATTTATTTATTTATTCATTTATATTCTTCAACATACGGCGTGAGCCTTTTACATGTTAATCAAGCAGTAAAATAGACAACAAACACAAACAGATGCGATTACCAAAAATCATTAGTCAAATATGGAGTAATTAAGTTGAATTTAATAATTTAAGTGAATTAGCTCTTCGTGTTTGGTTTCCAGGGCCTTCCTGTGCTCTCAGGTTTTGAAAATTCATAAGATGGTTCAGATTTTTTAAAGTGGGGATAGGCTGGCGCGTAATTTAAGCATCTATCACTACATTTATACCTCTAATGGAGTACAGCATTAATTAATCGTAGTTTTGTCATTGCTACATTGTTTCGTTCAGTCTGGATGATAAAGAAACTCTATTTTTGAAGCTTCTAGGGAAAGTGGTGGGAAAACCCTATAATTTGTAACATTATATAATGTTATATATATATAATATAATGCTTTATGTTGTGCCTCTAAGCGTATGATTTTGAATAAATAAACATACCCGAAATACCCTTATTAGAAACGTCTACACTTTCCACTCTCTCAGATATTTTAGAAGGAAGATTTGGAGTTACAGTTGTTAGGTGGTTGGATGAAACAAATCAATTCATAGTGATAATGTTGGCACTGCAATCGTCCTAGTATTTTGAATTTTGCATTTATTTGTTAACACTGTTATATAATAATGATGTGCAAAAAGAATAAACTAAATCAATAAACAAAAATAAATAAAAATCATGCAATGTCCAGAGATAATGTCCATTTCATCACGTATAAGGCCTTTCGGGATGGCATCCTATGCATATTTTTCAAGTTTCATATTTTGTCGGCTGATTTGATTAAAATATTAAAATGTTCAAAACGATTGATACCTACAAGTAATTGTAACCGGAAAATGATAATTTAATAATTGATCATGTTAAAATGGAAATAAATTAACTCAATATTCGCATTTTAAATTGAATTGAAGTCATTTCATGTCAGATGGCAATGAGTTAATTTAAAAATAACGAGAGTTTCGGTCATAATCATTCGCGTAATAAACATGTTAATGTTGAGGTTTATTTTAATAAATTACAGTACATATTATTCCTGTGGTCCAGATAAAATATATCGTCACAAAAACAACATTAATGCCAAAAACCGCTTTTGTACAGTCCCCGTTTAAATAAAATAGTAATTACATAAAACAACAATACCATTCCTGCATTACTTTTTTCATTATATTTTTTTATTCTGTAATGAAGGTGCGCAAATAAATAAATTGTTAAAATAAACCCTCAAAACTCCCGACTGCTTTATTGTAATTAAAATGCGGAAAATTTGCATGGAAATGTTTAAATTACTATCTACGTCTGCTTTTGTTTTGTTAATAATATTTTTCAGGAAGTTTCCGAACAAAACATTGTGTAATCATTTTTTAATGTTTATTCATTTTTTTAATCGTATGCAGGGTTAATCTCTTTAGATGTATTATATTACAATTCACCCGCGGGTACCGCACGTTACCGCATTGTACAGGTAAAAACAAAACAATATTTCAATTCAGTATGCGTTGGAATGAACGTTTTCCTGCTTACTTTTTTTCATTTGTCGCCTTTTCAATTACTACTGAACGAATTTTTTTACAATAATTACTGAAAATAAATGTGCAATTATCTCACAAAAATGGCGTGATATCATTGTCGACAATCTTTTGACTATTATCGACATCGAAAAATGATTTTTAAACGATTTTTAAATTGACGAAAAAAACAGATGATACGATCGGAAGAAAACATTTTCAGATATTACACAAAAGTGCTACTTATTTTAAATTTCGTGATTTTATTGTTGATATCTTCATTGAAACCTACGCCTTCACTTTCAAGGATTGTATTGTTGCGACCTTCCATTAGTTTTAACTTAAGGATGAGTACATCCAAATATAGCCCTTTTCACACATGTTTCGCAGTTAGATAAAATATTATATAACCTTATAAATAAGATACTCGTTCTAGATAGCAGTATATATTTTTTTACAAATCCTGTATTCTTTATTAATATTACTGTTTGTAGGTATGTTCTCCATTTATTTGTTTGTTTTTTTTTAAAGTCATATTGGTATTGTATCCTTGGCCGCATTCCCTGTTGAATATTCGCATCAAAAAGTAATATCAAACTCTTTTTTCAGGTAAAATAATAATAAAAGCAAAAGGTAGATGTTCTAAAATTTTACTAATCCAATTCTCTTGAGGTCACTTGAGTAAAAAACTTTATGTTGTGGAAGGAAAACAGGGACGCTGTTGATTGCAACTTTTTATACAATAATAATGCTCATAAAAATATTCATCCATTTCAGTTACATTATTCCTTTGTATTTGTTCTTCTTTCGAGGAAAGTGGCAAGTATATAAACGATCACTATAATAAATTTCTTGAAATAATTGTTAAATATCTATTTTGATATTGTTTATATAATTCAACTTTTTTTATATACTTATATCTGGATTTTTGTTATAAATCCAAATACAACCTTATACCTACACCTTTCATAGCAAACTAAAAACTTGTGTCGATTAATGGGAGTTTGCCGGCACCTGGGATCGAACCGCGGACCCTTTGTTTATGAGGCCGACACTCTACCTCCAGGCTACCAACGAACTAACATCTACCATTCAAAGGTTAGATATGTCACCTATCCTGAATTCCTAATTAAGGCCCACTGGTACAGTGAAGTTAATTTACGTTTATTAAACCTTGTAATCTGTTAGCTGTCCCACATGAGGGATATGCCAAGATGGTATAGTAGTAGTAATATACGTCCTCAACTCCTTTCTAAAATCAAGATGATATTCGTAAGTAAATTTAGTGTTCTAATATTATGAATGTTTATTACATCTTCATTAATCAACCATGTCTATAACATGCAGTTAGATTACTAGCTAAAAAACTTGCGGGGCACATCATTATAGTAATATAATTTAATAAACATATCTTTGGAAACATTGAATGATGCAACATAATTGATTTAAGTAAAGCAATACGAGTATCTTTTTACTGTTACATTTTATTCAATTCTATGTCTTTTATTAACATATTATGTATAGAAAATTTCTTTTATGTGGATTGGAAATAAGTTTCCGCGTAATATATTTAATTTATTAATTTATTTGTAAATATAAACATACACTGATAAAATAAACATTTTGAATTAATTTTGTTTCCGTTATAATTATTCTGTCGATTCACACATTAAAATAAAATATTTGCATTGTACAGTTATTACTTCGATTATTAATTTTATTAGTGCATACTTTTGTCAATATTTAACATCACAAATGATTAATTGAAAACATTGATAATATAGGTATATTCGTAAAAATGTTGTTTAATAAGTTTTAAAATGTACAATTGTATAATTTATTATCACTCATGTAGGTAATTTTCAAAATAATTCATATCATCATTATTCTATGATATTTATTTAAGAGTGTTCGTATAATGTAATTGTGAATTTAAAATTGAAACGTGAAAATCATAATAAATTTTAAATCATTGCTTAAAATTAGTATTAATCACGACCTAAACTAATTTTATCGGCAATACATTAAACTGAGGGTAAAATACCGATATTAAATTTAAATATTCGCTCCTCTTTTTTTCAAAACAAAATATTCATCGTCAATTTTTTCAAAAACATCTCACGGCATTTTTCGGTTTACCGCTCTATGTTTCTTTTTCTTCCTTCATGGCGTATCCCACACAAATGGTGAAGACACATAATAAACATACCGGTTGTCATCTTTGTTAATTAATTAGCAAGAAAAGACTATCATTATACGAATAACTGTCTTTTACAAGACCCCCGACTACATACAGAAATTTACTAACGCTTTCTATAGTTTTTCAACTTTCGTGATATATATATTTATTTCGTAATCAAATACCATCAAGCCTTTAATAGTATTGTTTTTTTTCTTCACTTATGGCATAGCATCCTACAAGGAAGATTTGTGCCAAAAACAGTCTCTAAATGTTATTAAATCGTCAGAGAATAGTATTGTTAATTATCAACAATTTTACAGTGTTAATGTAATATAGCTTAATTGTGCCTAAGCAATACACTAGGAACATCTTGATAGAGCAATATCAAATATTCCGTCTTCCATGTGATTATATTTAATATCCTCTCGGAGTGAGAGATCATATTGCAAAGAACATTTTATCTGAGATATTCCATCGTATTGTTTCTCTCATTGTTTTACGAAACTGTGTATTTTATTAAACATGGGAACACAGTTTTAAGAAACTGAAAACACTTTAAATATATATCGTATTTTTTTCAACATAAACCCAACGTAAACTTTTGGCAAATTTTGATATTTGTTTTTTGATACTTTAACATAGTTGAAAAGAATCTTTTTCTGGGAAATTCAATATCTTTCCGTATTTTGGGAAAAGGAGGAGACCGTCACAAATTTATTATTGCTCTCCCAATTTCGTTGGACGTTATATCACTGACCATTCCCATTTTCTTTCCCTCAGCTTAAATAGTGACCGCAATTTACCGGAATTTCCCAAAATTTTCCTCATCTCTTTGAAAGTGTAGTAAATTTTAGGATAAATATATGAAACAACAACTCTATTTTGTTTACTAACTCTCGGGTATCTTTTTAGATAAATATAACTTTAAGGATTACAAGTTACTTTTACCCTTCCGTGCGCCAAGGAACAAATTATACTTTTTTCTGAAAAATATTCTGGCTTTTGCGTATTTTTTTTAAAACACTCATATAAAACTTTTATATAGGCAGATATAAATTGAACACCGCAACTTCTTTGTCTTTTTCCACGTATTTGGTTGAGCGGTCTTAATTGAAATGTTTGTCTCAAAAATTAATCAAGAATATTGTTTTCCCCAGAAAGCCTCTTCTAATAAATATATTGTTTACTACGCTCACAGATAGCGGTTCTAGTCGATTAGTTTGGTTCCCCATTGAAATGTTTCCCCTCAAATCTTCATTTCAATAAACAATACGTAACTATTTCATGTCTCGAATACTTTCAGGTCGATATCGTGTTTTTGTTGTTGTATCGCAAGCCAGAAACAAACGTGTACATACATTAAACGTCAATCTCGGTAACATATTATTGCAGGTTTAATATTTATGACCATTTCCACAATGTCGTTAACATTTTTTCCCTTTCACCGGATACCTTCACAGGATATCATAAAATACACAGCTACAAGAAATCGTATCTAGACCAAAGAAATGGTTTCAATCGAAGAAAAAAATATACGACGCTCGCTGAGCGGAATAGTATGGCCTCATTGAGTACACCTGTGTAGAAACAAATGAAAATATATTTCCTGACACAATAATGGAACCTTAACGGGGAGGTACATGCATAAGAAATGAACGTTTAATGTGACATTTTATACAATACTACAGACTTGTACAAATTATACTACATGACTTTCTTTGAATCCTTTATGTCGTACTGCTACAAATTTTCTTTGCGAATTGAAATAAAGAACATTTGTTATGTTTATTAAAAGAAATACGTATTCATATTATGTCCTTATTGTGCATTGTACATATGTTGAAAATAAAATTATGATAAATCTGTTCTCTTGTTTTTTCTACCGTATTGGTTTAATTTTTTAACTTTAACAGCCGACTTTTTATATTTTTTTGATACTAACTCGTATCCGCATGCTAACTAATAAGAGCCATAAACTTGTGTGTATATTATTTTAATTAGCATAATTTTCTTACAAAATTCCTTGCGATAACATTTATGGTATTAATTAGAGGGAAGTTATGTGGGCAGTCGTTATTCCAGGCGTAATTTATTCAAGAACTCAAGATCGTTTATTACCTCGAATAAATTATTGACGAATAAAATCAATTTCTTAGAGTATTATTATGAAAGAGAAAGTTAGGACAATTGGAAGCGCTGGGAGATCTAAGTAATTTCTCTTTCATTCTCCTTATTCACTTAATATTCTGTATTATTGACCGATGGAGCGTGAACTACGAAGGAACTGAATGTATTAAAGTGAAATTAGGAACTCATTTAGATGGATAGCGAAATATAAAAATATTCAGATATTATTCCGCAGCAATAAATTCTCTTATTTGTGAAAACTTTGGGAAATGATTTACTAATGACGATTTATTTTGTTTCAGGAATCCATGCTGTCAAAATCATAGAAATGAAAGTACCAGAAATAATACAACTAGGAGGTCAAGATTCCGTCATTCTAGATTGTAATTATATCACAGAAGACACAACTGGACTAGTAGTAAAATGGTTCTTCAAAAATAAAACACAGCCTGTCTATCAATGGATTCCTACAGAGAAACCCCAGGAGTTGGGAATCCTCAAGGGCAAACTGGATTTAACGTACAGAGCGTCAGATGACGCGTACAAAGCACATAGAGCGCTACGGATTGTAAATCCTGGAACAGAATTATCAGGAGAATATACTTGTGTGGTATCGACATTTATGGCTGAAGATAAAAGAACGAAACATATGACAGTATTCGGTAAGCAACCTTCTTTCTTTGCAATACATATTCATGAATTTGAGAACAAACCGTGACAGAACATATAAGTCAAATTATTTTCCTAGAATGTTTTTCTATATTTTTGAAACTGATATATTTATACAAACCTAGCATGTCCCTTAAGTGATACACAATTGACTGAATGGTGTGAACATACATATTATTATCTACACCGTCACGGCATATACCAGAAATGTGGTAGCCAGCTAATTAACTACATGTGATAAACAAACGTTATATTCTCTTCGGGTCAGCAAAAAATTAATACAATTAGAAGGGGGGGCACACCTCATTGCTGAATTGAAGATACTGGATATATTTTTATGATATTTAACGAACACCTAACTCTCATTATTGATAAGTACTTGATAATATTGATAAACTTATATAAGTACTTCGCTTTTATGAAAACTAAGATTATCAGTATAGATTCTCATTCTATTCCAACCAATTATGAAGAATCTTTGTTGACTATAATGTAAGATAAAGTAGATATCAACTCGTTAAAACCTTTCATTTCATGTAAGATATTTTCACTCTCCATATACCCACTTGAAAATTCTACATTAAGCCTGTGTTTCTTTATTAGTATTCCAAACACATTTCTCGTAGCATTAGTGATTCGCTAATACAGCACGTGCTTCAAATTATATGCTAAAGTGCACGTATCGTTCCAATGCAATCATCGCATCGCATTTTACAGTATCTCCCATCACTCTATCTAGAATAGAGTTGATTCTCATAGAAGAATATTTACAAAGAGAATTTTAATATAATTTAAGTTTGCTGGAATTACGAATACTAACTTTATCCTTAACATCTCTCTTCTTATGAATCTAAATTCAAATGTTTTAAAACAGCTTAAATTATGTGTGAATGTTTTATGGTTTACTTAGGAAATCATTTTCTGATTTTCCTAAATCATTGTAGAGGGGTGGGTAATCTTGTGCAAAAAACATTTGCTTCATTCTCAATATAAAAAGAGATGATGACGCATAACATATCTGCAAAAATATAATCTCAATTTTCTCTGACAGTATACAGTAAAATTTTCTTAAAACTATTCAATAAATTTAGTAATTAAGAAGGAATTCGGCCCTTGTGGCGATGTAGATAATTAAGATTATAGAAAATTTCAATAATAAATTTTTAGACTATTTTTACCCACATAAATGTTACATAATACAAATATTTGGATTTAAGATGTACTCAAAATTATGAAAACTTCTAATTAGATTCGATTTACCATCATAGGAACAGTCGTGAATAAAATGCTGAAATAATTTTACAGGGGTAAAACTAACAAATTCCACATCTACATGCAGCAGAAGTTGTTTAAAAGAACTTTGTTTAATATGTTCTGGAATGGTTCTGTTGCCGCTTGTGATTAGTTCTTACCGTGTACCAACTCACCATTGAATGAATTTTCTGTCTCTACGTACAGCCAACTAACAGTGTGCACTGTGAAATTACTAGACTTACATGGTACAGATCCGAATTGCTGTCAACACCGAGGCTTGTTCTATAGATAAAAGAGGAAATAGGAGAAACGCAAGCAAATACAACAAGCTGCTCTGTGTTATTAACTACGATCCTTGTCCGTATTTTCAAAACATTCGTACGTCAAAGTAAAACCCATTGAACTAAAATATTTAGGTACTTTCCTTTTCGTATAAAAAATAATGTTTTTATTTTTTGGAAAAATTAATAAAATTATTTTCGCATTTTCTACTACAGTCGTATAGACTACAAATAAGATTCCTTTTCGTGTAGCTAATGTTTATGTTTCCTTAATAATTCCTGGTTTCTCCTACAACATGTGTATATTTCATTCTTGCTTTAATTATTTTATATAATCAGCATTTTGATCTCAATAGATTCCTACACAATATGTCTCGACCTTCCTCATAATGTAAATGTATTTTTACACTTAGCTAACTCCTCGGTATCGAATTGGCCTCCCATTTTTTGGACGACCTTTAAAAGACGAATTCTCGTAAAATATCACGCGTAAGGGATTTAACATCTTCGATTCAGCGATGAAGAATGCCTACCACTCGGAATGGTCTCAAATATTATTAGTACAGAAATGACTCTAACATAATATATGTATGTATTACATGCAGTTAGTCTATTTGTGGGATATGTCGTAGTACTACCTATAGACAGTATGAATATAATCCTTAAAACTTCTTTCTATGGTACACTTATTCAATAAGTATAATTCAAATTCTCATTATAGTAAGAAATATAAATTGACATCTACATATATAGAATACGTATCTTTAGTCGGACATAAAATTGGAACGAACGTAATCTCAGTTTTTAGATAAAATGTTACTTAGCAGATATTCCTTATTTATACGTATGTACAATTGTACACTGTACAGCTAAATATGTTTTTCTATATTAATTATAAACTCGGTTGTCACGTTGATTAAGTTGACCCACTTCGATATTTTATTCTTGCGCACATAAGAGTATGTCTTCTCGTCTTGAAATTAATGTGATCACCCTGCCATATAATTCTCTTTTAATGATACATAAAAAAACATAATATAACAAATAAAACGAGTGGTAGTCCTCTTGTTATTTTATTTCCTACATTTCAATTGTATAATAAAAATGTAATCTTTGTTACAATATTAGGTCTAGCATCAGGAGAGAATGATGTTGTTAAACCAGAAATATTACTGATGAAAAGTAATCAAAATTTTATTCGTTTTAAATTACCGTATACATTCTAACATAACATCGCGTCGCATCGCATTGCTGAGAGGGGGGGAGGCGGGAAATTATTAACTTATATTGATGTTGATATTTCGACATTATTTTTCTGTCACACTTTATTACCTACCTCCATGTTTTTATTTCTTTTCTTAAATATTAAATGAATTACATAAATTTATTGTTGATTCTTATGTTATTCTTTTTTACCGATTAATTCTTCTTGCACAATACTATTGCTATTTTTCGTCTCAGTTTTTATACCTATTATATTCCGGAAATTTTATTTTCTTTTCTTTGATTTTTTTTCCTCAATGCCTAAGCGTTCACATTTCCTAGTTTTATCTCTCAGACATTAATATCATGAATAATAAAAGATAGCTACTTCCATATTTTGAAACGCAACCTTTCCTTCTACAAATACCATCAATTCAGGTTACCACCACCTCAAACCTTCACAAAACACTTAAGTATTTCAATATTTCATATTTGCTCAAGATTTTGTGGCTTTGAAGTTAAACCACCGGTTGTATAGACGTGTAGTTAAGCGTTTATACAAACCGCATAATGGAAATTTTGCTTTTCCTGTCTACTGTGAGTTTCTAAAGGGGATTCTTTCATGTCACGCGCACTGTGTCAATCACTCACAATGAAGCATTTTAATATTACTGCTCAAGCACTACTAGTACATCACCATAACATATCCGACAATTCTGACAGCACATTCTGTATACCTACATATACACATTTTATAACAAAATTACACAAACATACGAACTCTTAGTCATTCATCCACTTATAACATTAATTTGTATACAGCCTAATAAAACTAATCACGAAGATATAACCGGAATCTATTTTTTTAAACTCCGACTTTAGTTATTATATTCAAAAACATATTTCCAGTGATTCCATTTGTTTCTATGTTATTTTTCTATTCCAGGTAAATAAATTAATTTCATAAATCTTCAATTTCATATAGGTAATAATTTTGTAGTAGATAAAGAGAAATTTAATATACATTACAAAATTTTGACGATCAATTAACCCTTTCCTTGAATTGCTTTGTGTATTTAAAAATTTTGGAGCTTTTCAAAACAATAAATATAATTGTTTATAATATTTACTATTTTTTTTATTGTTTTACCGGATTTGGGTGCAGATGATAAAACCAATCAGAAACCTCGATTGGAGAACCATGTCTACACAATGCAACATTGTGTAAAATCTAATCGGAAGAAGTGAGAAAGATGTGTGTACATCGTGACAGTGAGAATGGTGGAATTGGTGAACGTTGTCCATGGATACCGAAAGTGATCACTTAAGCCAGCCTAGAGCCAATTCGTAAGCGTTGGGACACTTCTCACTTCTTCCGATTAGATTTTACACAATGTTGCATTGTGTAGACATTGTTCTCCAATCGAGATTTCTGATAAATATAATTATAGTCATAGTTTTTGTCGTGTTATATTATTGAATTATTTTGAATAATACAATGTTTTAGGATGTATACTAGATATATGAGCATTTATCCTATGAATATTCTTTATATTGGACGGTTCTATTCATTATGGTAGACTTAACTTCCTATATTTCCATATAAATACAAATAGATCATATTATAGTTATAGTAGTAGTAGCGTTTAAACCTAGAGTTGCGGCAATTCTTGTTAGTCTATTTGGAGAGCCCGCTTAGCGGTCTGACAATTAATTGAAAACTCGAAAAGCTTCCGTATGCATTGAGGGATAAAAATAGTTGAGCTGAAATAGAAACATGCACTTTTTCCAACAATGATACGTTGATACAAATGCATACATTCCATATAAATATTATTTCCAATGTATATGTTAAATATGCATAAAATCTATTCCAGAATTATTTGTGTTGTTATACATGTAATTTAATGTTGTACATTACTTCAAAGCTTCCCAGTTTGTTGACTCATTACGTTATTTAAATAACTATTACAATATTCTCCAATACATTGTTTGATTGTAAATGTTCAAAAGTTTTTTTTACGATTTTGCAACACAGCAACTGATTTTAAATAATTATCAACATTTGAGGTTTAAAATATTCCTCCTTATCTCATTTTTTTTAATTTTATTATTATAGGTAACAAATTACATATTTATAAATTTTGAAAAATTTAATATTAATCTTCTTTTTTCAGTTCCTGAAAGAAACTTTAGACTGGTTCAAGACAAGCAGCAAGAAGACTCTGTGAAGGTGATGTGCTCTGCAGATGGAATGTTTCCAAGACCCAATATAACAATTACCACACCAGTCAGGTAAAAATATTATATAGATATATTTTGATTTGTGTCATAAATGATTTAGTCTTCGTAAATATTCCAACTCATTTACTTGGTAAATTATTGAAGAGTTTATGCGTTTACAATGTAAAAAAAACTTATTTAAGAAATTTATAAACTCTCTTTCGTCAAGTTCTTTTGATTATTAATCTAAAAAGCATTGGCCGTTTATTTGGTAAATAAATAATTTTAAACTAATTTGACGAAAGCGCTCGTAAATCATATAAACATATATATATATATATATTTTAATTTTCATTTACTTAATATTAGTCCTAACGTGAATACTATGAAATAATTTAATGAAAAATAAACGAAAAAAAATTTCGGATTTTTTTAATAAAATACATTAAAAATATCATTCTTTCAAATCTTGGAAGTAACAGTGAAAAGTCAAAAACACAAAATATCCAATAAATATACTTACACGAAAATCTTAAAAATATAATTATCAAATAAGACGTCATAATGCGTCACTTATTAAGTTATTCGGTATCATAAGTTTTATTTTGAAACTGAAGAAAAATATGTTAATTCTAAGGGATAGAACTTAAAATTAAAATAAGCTCTTTTCACTGAAGTATTTACTGTTGCCAACAAGATGTGAAATTAAATTAATTAATTTATATAAAAAGTGTACATATTCCTTAATTAATGAAATATTTTACACGCGATTTATTTTATTTTTTTCAGGAAATCGATGCATATTATGTTTTAAATTTCCTATTCAGCAATTTTGTTTCATTAAAAGTATTTTAAAATAAAACGTATAATGAAAAATACTGTTTTTTTATGAATAAGAAATGTATAATTTAATGCTATTTTAAGTGTTTTATGATTACATATTTCCATATGTATACAATTTCAGAGCTCTTTCAATTTTACTTATTTCATTTCAACATATTTATTTTGCATTATCTGTATGTGGGTATGTAATATGGATATAATTGTTTGAATTTTATTTTGTTTATTTTATTTTTTAACAATTCACGACTTTTACGTGTATAAAATTTACAAACATAATTCAAATAATGTACACATAAGTATAACCGATAAGCTTTTTTATCATTATACTATTCTTTTATTTAAATCTGACAACCTTATGGGCTTCAAACTTAAATGATTTTTTTATTGGTGTGCACTTATACTTAGGGCGATAAAATGATACCGTTTTTGTTTGCATTGTTTGTTTTTTATGCATATATATTGTCTGTAGTGTGCTGTTGATGTGAAATAAATAAATAAAAGACATTTTAACTAAAAGTCAACAAAATAAATAAAGGAACATAAATTATGAAAATAAAAAGAAATCTATATATAAATATTTAAATACTTAGTAAATAAATTATATCAACAAAATTTTATATTGAGACTTTAATATTCTCAAATTACATACCTGAATGTGTTTATTTAAAAAGAAATAGACTTTCTCTTTATAATTATGTTGATAATTAGAAGTTTTCTATGAAGCAATTAAACTGGTGGTTTCAATGTAATAACACTAAGCAATAATAATAAACAATTAAATTGGCGCGTGAAGCTTCTGAATAACCAGCTAATTGGTGTAATTCTTTGTGTAGAGCTGCCTTCATAAGATTGTTAGTTTCTGGTCACGAAACCCTCTCAGCCCTTGTAATTTAAAACTATTCATAGTATTCAATATAATATCTACGCTTTAGAACATGTACCGTTTGTCGGTTATTATTTCTATTGTAGATACAACGTACTTATACCGGTGTCAATCACCGCACAATTGAAACGATATTTCAGCTAGAAATATGTTTGCAGTTGTAAAAATATTCTTGAATTTTGTGGTGTTTCAAAATTTTTACTAACAAATAAAATAGGCTATACATAGGCTACATATCTACTGTGAACAATGTGCAATTTTTGATTATAAATTGCAAAGATCAACTCATTGAACAACGTTGATACTTGATTATTAATTTATCACAAGTAATATGTCTATTTAAGATAGCCTCTAAATCCTAAAATAAAATTTAGTCAATGTGAAATGTTGTGCAGATGTTTACAGTTTGTGTTTTAAGCTCACTATAAGTTCTTTAAATTTTGAATACCGTTACTTAAATGAAATCTGTAATATCTAAAATGCACGCTCTCTAACTTATTTCTTAATTAATGAAAAACTTGAGATCGTGTTGATATTCTCAATTAAAGACTTGGCTCATTGTGTGTTTGTTAGCAATAATAACATAGTGTAAAGCATTCACTTGTAAAACATGTTTAAAGTTTTGTAACAAGTTATTATTCATGCACAAAGTTATTTCATAGTAAAGTATCAACCACTACCAGTGCATGTTATATAATATGTACAAATGTGCAAAAGGAAAATGTTCATATTTCTTCACCTATATTAATTATAGTTATTATCCAACAATGGAAACGAAATTGTAATTTTGCACATGTCATAGTTAAGACGTACCTACCTAGTTATAACAAACTATTTAGGTAGGTACTACTCGAGCAAGTTCTCATTTGTCATTTTAGTTTAGCTACAGCTTTCCCACAAACAGATCACTTTAGTCAAAAGACACGGTTTGGTACAAATACCTATTCACTTACATATTATATAATACATACTCAAGTATAAACCACCAGAACATTATTTGCACCAGATGCACAATTTCATAAATTAAAATAATCCTTTCAAAATATTCAACTACTAAGTTATACAAATCAAACAACGTACATTTTGAATAATTTAGAACTATATTGTAGTATATGAATTATAAAAAAATAATTGAAAACACAAACACTGTTTATCATCACAGAATTGATTATAAATCGGCAGTGGCCTTTCGGGCTTGTCCAACTTCAGTGCCTTATACTTTAGAACTATAATATAATAAATTTTGTGAAAGTTAGCAGTGTTGTGTTTTAAACTATTATTATTATTTTTTATTATTATTATTACTATTATTTTTTACTATTTTTATAATTTATAAAAAATAAACTTTCACAACGTTGACACCAATAAAATAGAATCTATATTTTAGTGTTTATTAAGTTTTTACTAGATTTTGTATTTTTATATGTCTGTGTATACGGGATGTTATATGAAATATAAAGATATCATTTTGTATTGGTTTCAGTGGTCGTTTAGACGGCATATCAACATCAATAACACCCTCGGGGGGTCGATACGACGCAGTATCATGGGTTCTCCTAAGGGATGAAATGCTTCCGTCACCTACAGAGTTCGTCTGTGAGTTGAGAATACCGCAAGCCAACTATGTAGTGAAAAAAGAAGCCATTTACTATCCAGGTAAGAAGATTTTATAGCCTTTTTTGATTGTACGACTAGATGTATCTTACGAAATGTTTGAAATTATAAAAAATAAGGGTTCGAAGTGTTCAACTTTTCAATGGAAAAGTAGGTCGTAAACTTTTGTACACAAAGTCTAAACTTACATAACCAATTTTATATAATATGGTTACCTGTGAAAATAATACCGTAAGTTTATTTATTATACTTACTTTAATACTAACGCACAAGTTATGTAAAGCACCTGATATGGGGGGGTGAGAGAGAGATGGTGATAGAATTGTTTTGGTTGAGGATAAAATAAATAAAAATTTTATGCCAAAAAATGCCAGCGGCTGAGACTCTACTGGGCTACTTACAGCACTCCAGGAGTTAAAACAATAAAATGGTCTCGATTAAATTATACAGTGAGGCTATATAAATTAAGAGACGACAAGTTATCTGTAATTAAATGGACAAATGTGTAAAAGACAAATTTAAATTTCAAACATTTAATGAAAATAAAAATTGCTTACCACTATTACAGACACATAAAAACAAGGCTAGACAATACTACGGCTTAATCACTACCCATTGTCTATGCACATTTAATTGTCCCACAAGAAAAACACACTTGATGATAATTCAATTAATAAACGAAGCACTTTTAAAATCAATTAATTTACACTTTGCGATGAATATATAAAGGATCCCGCGTTGAGGGCGCCTCTAGCATGAAAATGCTTAGAGGCAGCACAAGTTGAAGAAAGCGCCCCTTGGCGCAGTGCTGGGAGGGCGAAGTCCCACGTCCGAGGCTCCTGGAGGCAATTACCAGCCTACACAGGTGCAGAGTTGGCTCGTCATGACTTCAGGAGGAGAATATCTCGACTCAACTGAAGCCCAATGACTAGAGACTCTTGTCTCTCTGAAGGTCAGCTGATGAGTGATGGCAGGAGCGATCCTTATACCAAGGACGCCTGTTTACGACTGATCACTACCGATGACTGGAGGAGACCAACTGATCTTTCAAGGACATTTCTCCGCTGTTCCTTGAGTGGTGTAGAGAGGGGTTGGTCATATACCCCTCCTACGCTGTGATGCATCTCTGTGCAGCGCCGTGATTGGCTAATTGAATACCAATACACGCTCACCGCAAGTTCCATTGTTTTGCGGGGACACCTGGCCCCTTGTCTGGATTCCAAGAATTATGTACATGATGAAATAAATATTTACAAATAAGTTTGATATTGTTAAGCGTCCAATGCGCTGATTTATAATTATTAATTAATTCACATATGAATATTTAAAGCGTCTCTTGCACTGATATTAAATATAAAACATTTCTTGTGTCCATTATCACCATTATTATTATAGCGTCTTTTCGCACAGCACAAATAACACACCTTATTCTATTACATATGTCACAATACAACCCTTTAGGTAGATAATTAAATACTCAAACTACGTATGTTACAATAAAATTAAAATTCATACCTAAAGAGTCGTTTACATAATTCAAAATATATCATCGATATCAAAACTCAATAGATCGAAGCGTAGGTATAAAAAATCCAACCAAGCAGATACTAAATAATTACAATACGCAGACATTCTAGAATCTTCATAAAATAATTTGATACATAATGAATGCGCCTTAAGTTGATACATAATGAATGCGCCTTAATCCTTTGTCGAATTATTCTTTTTATTACCCCTGTTGCTATGCAGGTACAAATATATATAAACAATAATATTTTGTATGCAGGTACGAAGATTAGTAAACAATAACATTATTAATGTAGGTACCTTTTAAGTGCAGCTATATTTTTAATGTTGGGTTATTCTAAATTCTTATGAACTGCATTGTTTATTTCGGTATTTCAGTACCACTTTCTAAATACCAATTATTATTTTAATGGTAACTTTTCGGCACAATACCTACTACACCGGGCATAACAAATCGCCACCCATTCCTTGTCGAAAAGTTATCCATTATTTCCAATACTCCTCACACAATTTATTTTCAAATTCAATACAAATAATTTACGAAAATATCTATAAAATTCAACACAATTAGCAAGTAGGTAGGTGCACACACATTTCCATAAAATAATTAACAACATTTAAACGCGATTCTTCTTCCTTTACATTTCCTTTAAAACCAGCTAAATTTGAATTACAAAAACACATTGTCAAACATACATCTCGTATGTGACCAAAATAAAACAACGTAGATGTGACTCACAATGTCAAAACAAATATTATATTCTTCATACATTTCCACTCCTCAAGCATGCTTTGTGACAGCAGACTGGGGGACTGGTTCTCTCAGTTGCACATACGTCTCTCTACACAAACATCGGACCTCCATGTCCCTCACAAACTCAATACAAATGGACCTCACTGTCCACGACGAAATCAGCTGGACGGAACACTCATCGCCTCTGTGCTTATCCCATAATAATAAAAAACATACCCTTCATACACGCAGAATTACAACTCAATACACGCAGCATTACTTTCTCCTCTTACAAATAACTCCCAGTACCAACTGAGAATCCCTCACACATCTCTGTCACACAAAGCATCTCACTCCTCACGATTCTCATATTCAGAATAAACATTATATTTTCTTACACACATCCAACATCTACATAGGTCTTCCTCACACAGTACAAACACTCGCTGGGTTCTTCAAACAAATTACTTTTTCCATTTTTAAAAATTATCTCATATAAAAATATCACAACGATTGAAAAAAAAATAATGCACACGTAGGCATTTAACAAAAGTTGCACCTACCTACCTACCGAAAAACATTTTAAACAAGAAAACTACACCTATACATCATCATAAATTAATTCTGGGCGCCAGAGATATTTTTACGGAAAATATTCAAACCATTTAAAAATATTTAAACAAAATGCATTATTCCTATAACAATCCTAAGTCAATCCCAATCCAATATAACACACATATGTGACTATCTGGCTTGATTGAATTTTCTCCTCGACTTCAAGCATCGAGAATCCATATCGATGAACAAATTATAATAATAATCATCGGTAGCATAACATTCATAGTTGATTCGATTGATGGACGCATATTTTATCTTTGTGAACAATATCAACGCTGTTCTACGGCGACGCGATATTTTTCTATTCACGAATCTCAATATAATTATAGCTGTACCTACAAGCAAACGTATGCAGCTTTCCGCGATCAATCCTGCGACGATCAGCATTGCCAACACTGATTTCAACACCCACGCGAAAGACTTAACCCATTCGTGAATAGAGGGAGGTGTGAGTACCTCCCGTTCGGTGTCCTCATCTATCTCTTCCTCCGAGAGGGTAACCCCATCCTCTACGGGTACAATTTCCTCCCTAGCGTCCTGGCTAGGTACATACCGAACCTCATCGCGAACAGATGCTATGTCTGGAAGATTATCTAACACAACCTGATAACTCTCTGTGATCACCTCAGGTTCAGATTGTCCCTCCGGAATGTATTCTGGAAAGTCCAGGCGCCATACCAACTCTTGCAAATGTTCCAGATTAACTAACTCCCGAACATTAATCCTCGTCCTATACCAGGATGTCATTTGCTTCCATACGCTCATTGCTGGTCCTTCATCTTTAAATAATACATGGCCATACCCTTTTAAACGATTGTTTATCCTGACCTTCCAGTCAACAAAATCACTCCCCAGTTCATCCCGACCTTGACACACTGTCAACAGGTCATTATAGATCGCATTTATCTGCCCTTCCACACCAAACCTTCGCAAAATTACTTCTTTGAATACACCCCATCGACAATACCGAAACCCCAGAGACTTCCAGTACCGCTTTACGTCGCCGCGCAAGCAATACACAGCCTCCCTTGGCAATTCATGTTCCCACTCAAGCTTCCAGCATTCCTCGCATTCTTTGAGGAACCGTTCAGGGCCTTCATCAGTCCAGCCTCCGAACGAAAGCGAAAATTCGCGCTCATAGCATCTGATATCCGACACCTTATCCATCGATCGAATCATACCGTAAAACACAATAAACACATGTCAGATAAACAAGGCCAAAAGTCAAAACAATATACATTCGCCATTACAGATAACTTGTCAGTTCATTATAAAAAAAAAAAAATATACACCCTCCTCCGATATCACAAAAAAAAACTAATTACAAAATCTCAGGGATGGATTCGTTGTAACGATTATGCACAGGAGTGCAATTTTTCGTTACGGACCCACGTTCGGAAGCCAATATGATATGGGGGGGGGGGTGAGAGATGGTGATAGAATTGTTTTGGTTGAGGATAAAATAAATAAAAATTTTATGCCAAAAAATGCCAGCGGCTGAGACTCTACTGGGCTACTTACAGCACTCCAGGAGTTAAAACAATAAAATGGTCTCGATTAAATTATACAGTGAGGCTATATAAATTAAGAGACGACAAGTTATCTGTAATTAAATGGACAAATGTGTAAAAGACAAATTTAAATTTCAAACATTTAATGAAAATAAAAATTGCTTACCACTATTACAGACACATAAAAACAAGGCTAGACAATACTACGGCTTAATCACTACCCATTGTCTATGCACATTTAATTGTCCCACAAGAAAAACACACTTGATGATAATTCAATTAATAAACGAAGCACTTTTAAAATCAATTAATTTACACTTTGCGATGAATATATAAAGGATCCCGCGTTGAGGGCGCCTCTAGCATGAAAATGCTTAGAGGCAACACAAGTTGAAGAAAGCGCCCCTTGGCGCAGTGCTGGGAGGGCGAAGTCCCACGTCCGAGGCTCCTGGAGGCAATTACCAGCCTACACAGGTGCAGAGTTGGCTCGTCATGACTTCAGGAGGAGAATATCTCGACTCAACTGAAGCCCAATGACTAGAGACTCTTGTCTCTCTGAAGGTCAGCTGATGAGTGATGGCAGGAGCGATCCTTATACCAAGGACGCCTGTTTACGACTGATCACTACCGATGACTGGAGGAGACCAACTGATCTTTCAAGGACATTTCTCCGCTGTTCCTTGAGTGGTGTAGAGAGGGGTTGGTCATATACCCCTCCTACGCTGTGATGCATCTCTGTGCAGCGCCGTGATTGGCTAATTGAATACCAATACACGCTCACCGCAAGTTCCATTGTTTTGCGGGGACACCTGGCCCCTTGTCTGGATTCCAAGAATTATGTACATGATGAAATAAATATTTACAAATAAGTTTGATATTGTTATGCCGGCTGTACACTCTCGCCGAGACACCCCGAGACATGCCGAGTGCGAGAGTGTACATGGTAGCTCTCGGCTCGCCTCGGGGTGTCTCGGACATACTCGTCCGCTCTCGCTCCCGTGTCGGTTTTTGTGCCCGAGTCAAAGGGTCTCGGCATGTCTCGCGAGGAACGGCGAGAGCATTGATGTACACTCTCGCGTGCTTCAGTGCACGAACAGCAAGCGACCGTGCTGCACGTGTCAACTTTTCTAATTTGCGGTACGTGTATAAACGTAGTTATCTGCAAATTTACCTTGGTATGACGAACAGCAACGAATTAAATATGTGGAACAATGAAAGTGAGTTAAACTTCATAGAGATATTCCAAACGGAACCCGTATTGTGGGAACCGAATCACAAGTTTCATAAAGACAGAAAACGTTTACATGACGCTTGGGTTAGGATATCGGATCAAACTGGATTCTCTGTGGACGATCTCAAGAAAAAGAAGGACTCTTTAATGGCGACGTACAGAGGACACCTACGAAAAATTAAAAATTCTTTGCAATCTGGTGCAGGATGTGAAGAAGTACACAAACCAATTTGGTTTGCCTTCGACTTAATGAACTCGTTCTTGGGTAATCTATACAAATGCAAGAATACAATAAATACAGAAAATCAGGTAAATATCTTTATTTTGTATACATATACATTTTTTATTATTATATAGAACGAAGTGTACAGTAGTAATTTTAATTCGTATTTTTAAAAAAATACGATGTAAATTCTTCTCGAATTTGTCTGGCATCAAGTGGCGATCTCCGCGCTACATTTGGCAAAGGTGTTATTGCACAAGTTTCTTGAAATTCATTCATATCTCCTCGCCAAGCACCACGTTGAATCAATTCCCCATTATTATCATAAATATCCATAGTTCCTGGTGGCGTGTATATGCTCCTTGATGTTTCACTTTTACGTAGAAAATTGTGCAATAATATGCAAGTCATGGTTAAGGCAGAAGTTTTTTCTGGATCTAATAGTATAGGCTTTCTAAAAATTCTGAATTTTGATGCCAGTATACCAAAAGTGTTCTCTACAATTACTCGAGAAGATGAAAGTCTGTTATTAAATATACGTTTTGATGTTCCTATGGTGTGTTCACCTGGATATGGTTTCATTACATGCGTGCTAAGAGCAAATGCCCCATCTCCTAAGAAAACATAAGACGTTGGTTTTGTTGAACCTGGCAAAGGGGTCGACGGAGGTAAATTAAGATCATTAGAGCAAATTTTCTGCCATAACAAACTATTACGGAACACACCACCGTCACTGATCCTCCCTTGACTTCCTATATCAGCAAACAAGAATTTATAGTCATGGTCGACAAGAGCTAAAAGGACTATGCTAAAACATTTTTTATAATTAAAATATTCTGATCCACTGAATACTGGGCTTTGCATTACAATGTGCTTTCCATCAATAGCACCTACACAGCGTGGAAAGTTGTCTTTAAAACCATTTTCCACATGCAGCCATGCTTCTGGAGTTGACGGCAACTGGAACAAAAGAAACACATTTTAATAACTTTTCATGTTTTTTTACAGAGTCAACTTTTTTCTCAAAGTGGACGTGAAGACAGTAATGATAATACCGATATTAATGAACGTGAAGATAATAATGCTACAAATGAAGGTGAGATAGTTCGCATTATTTAGATTTTTACTATTTAATTAAAATTTCGTGATGTTCAACAATCAACAACTGCATATGTAATGAATAAACTCCGTGTTCTTATAAATATTTTTTTTATTTTTCAGCTGGATCGACACTTGAAACAGAACCGCTTGATCCTCCAACGACACAACGAAGGCGAAAACATCCACCAGAATTACTTGAAGCAGGCAAACACATGAAAGACGCAATCTCTACTTTAAATAAAGTCATAAATAAAAAGGAAACACAGGAAGACGATTGCGATAGATATGGAAAAATATTAGCGAATAAACTTCGAAAACTCAGTGATGATGAGCGATTGCAAATGATGTATGAAATCGATGGGTTGTTCATAAAAAAAATGCGAAACTGGTCTGGCGCCTATGACTATGCTCCACTGTATAGAAATAACGTCATTCCACCATGTAGTCCATCGCCCAAAAATACATTTATTTCCCCAAGCCCTTCATCTACCTATTGGTCGAATTCGTCATGCTCATCATACTCAGATGTTCCGCCTCGTCAATATTCAGCATCTTCACCTATGATGACTAGAGCATTAGACAACATGCCAGTCCTTCACATACCAGAAACATCTCACGTGATAAATGAATCACCCCATTCTTCGTCTCGCCAAATAACAGTTTTGTCGGATGAATTAGTTTATTCTCCTAAGACTGATATTGTAAACACTGCTTTTAATCATGCGATGAGAAAGTAGTTAAAAGTTATAAAGAAAGTAAGAACCTAACTGTGAGATCTTCGTACGTAAATTAAAATTTTTGACTACCTACTTAATAGTTACTTTTTTGTCCACTTGTTTTTAATTAATAGTAGCTCTTTTACCCACTTGTTTTTAATCGATAGTTACTCTTTTATTCACTTTTTCTTAATTAATAGTTACTCTTTAATTCCCTTATTTTAATTGAATGTAGCATTTTGCTCTTTTCTTTTATTCCGTTATTTTTAATTAATTGTTACCATTGTACGATACTTTTTTGTTGACATATTTTATATTAGAAACTGCCATTGTACGTTACGTGTAATTTTAGTATTAATGCATTTGTATTGGCCCAATGTGGCCGTGAATATTAAATAAATAAAAAGTTGATTCTGGAATCTGAAACTTTCCAGCCAATAAGAGCCAAAAATTAAGTTGATACCGGAATTAAAATTTAATTTACATACGAAAATCTCACGATAATAGAATAAAACGTTTTTTAAATTGAAAATAAAAATATTTGAAAATAAAGTATTTTTTTACTACTCACCTTAATTTCATCCTTTAATACGTTATTTAGTGCCATGCACACCTCTGGTATTATTCGTGATATCAACGAACTGGATATCTTGAAAAGAAAATGAAGACTCTCGAAGCTATCTCCAGAAGCCAAGAATCGCAATGTAATCGCTAGCCGTGTTCTTGCCGGAATAGATTCTCGAAGTCGAGTGTTTTTTTTCGATATGATAGGTTCCACTTTTTGCAACAAATACTCAAAGTCAGCTAGGGACATTCGAGTAAATTTTTTGAACTGCCCAGAAGGTTCTACTAACAATTCTGATAACTGCTTCTCCATCAGTTGCCTGTAAAAGTAATTTAAAATCACATAATAATTCAGCTTTACTGTTTTAAAACTCTCATTTTATTGCAGAATTGATAAATATAGGCCCCTTTTTGGAAATTTACGCCTATTTTTAAATGTCTTCAAGAAATATATGTACTGACTTACCGGGTCCTATTTCGATGTATAGCAACCATCCACCATCTCCTCTTACGCCACTTCGTTTTAATTCTTTTTGTATGGTACGCGTGTGCATACATAAAATAATTGATTGCGCATAGCGCGACAGCGGAAGCAACTTGTACTGCGTCTACGTCCATCGCCCTTGCCGTCACGACTACAACTGAAGTGACGCGAGTGTACAGGGCCACCACTCGAGCTCTCGCTCCTCGCCCGAGAGTCTCGGCGAGACATGACGAGAGGTCTCGGCCGAGAGTGTACAACCGCCATTAAGCGTCCAATGCGCTGATTTATAATTATTAATTAATTCACATATGAATATTTAAAGCGTCTCTTGCACTGATATTAAATATAAAACATTTCTTGTGTCCATTATCACCATTATTATTATAGCGTCTTTTCGCACAGCACAAATAACACACCTTATTCTATTACATATGTCACAATACAACCCTTTAGGTAGATAATTAAATACTCAAACTACGTATGTTACAATAAAATTAAAATTCATACCTAAAGAGTCGTTTACATAATTCAAAATATATCATCGATATCAAAACTCAATAGATCGAAGCGTAGGTATAAAAAATCCAACCAAGCAGATACTAAATAATTACAATACGCAGACATTCTAGAATCTTCATAAAATAATTTGATACATAATGAATGCGCCTTAAGTTGATACATAATGAATGCGCCTTAATCCTTTGTCGAATTATTCTTTTTATTACCCCTGTTGCTATGCAGGTACAAATATATATAAACAATAATATTTTGTATGCAGGTACGAAGATTAGTAAACAATAACATTATTAATGTAGGTACCTTTTAAGTGCAGCTATATTTTTAATGTTGGGTTATTCTAAATTCTTATGAACTGCATTGTTTATTTCGGTATTTCAGTACCACTTTCTAAATACCAATTATTATTTTAATGGTAACTTTTCGGCACAATACCTACTACACCGGGCATAACACACCTATTTGTTGCTTAAAACATCGGACTCTTGTTAATATTGGTATTTAATACTATGGAATAATATCTCTCGCATTCTGCTAGGTGTAACTTTAATATCCGTATGGATTTCTCGTTAAAATAGAATAAAAGAAAATATAATTTAAAGGATCGATCTCCGTAAATCTAACGATGTAATGAAAGAAAGTGATTATGTCAAGGTACTTATTAACAATTCAGGAATGTTCGATGGAAGGTAATATTAGAATCTCATTATTTTTCAAATGTCCGTGAAACATGAAAAAGGAAATGTACATTTATAATATTACTTAAATAAATACGATCTTTACATACCTACCACTTAAATCTCTACGAATATTTTACGATACACCCTTCGACTCGCGATGTAATCTGTGTACTTACTTGAATATTTTTTATGCTAAATTTGTATACTCATCATATTTATACGAGTGAATTGTAAATCTTGTAGTATAAATTTATCGAAATGATTTCACCATCCCGACACTCGATAAATTTTGATAATAAACCACTATTTCGTATGAAATTTATCACAATCCCATCTATAATTTTCTCAGTATCTCTCACTTAGTTTTTAATATTGAAAGTAATTTGATTTAATAAGATATTGTGGCAACCAGCGATGCTTGCCAACATTAATTGTTAATTATTTATTTGTAAGATGTTAAATAATGTTATGTTTTTAGAAATTGCAAGAAAGATAATATCTTATCTTATCATATATTATATGGGTGATAATTACCGCCATCTATAGAGATCAAGAGAGAACAATGTGAAGACAAACTATACTGGAGAGTGAACCTGTTAAGCTGACTAAAAACTTAGAGAAGAAACCGATAGGAAATTATGCCATCCGTAGTTAGGAAATGAATTATCAAACCAGTCGATTCTAAGCAGCGTTACTAATTAGTGAATAATTAATTTTCTCTTCAATTTTCATTGCTTAATATATTGTTACATTTACTTTTTCTTGTAAAACTTAACTTGTGTTATATAGAATAAAAGAAAAGTGATATAAGATCGATCTTTATTATTTAAAGCCACACAATTAACTGTAAGTAAAAATACAATAAAATAATTTAGGTTGTGGAGAATCGTTTAGCAAAAGATTATTTTCATGTTCACTGTATGTGAAAGAAATATAATTAAAAGATTTCCTTTACCTTTTTTAAAGGTATAAAACTCCCATAATATAATTAAAATAGTGTCTTATATAAATTTAAATGTTTTTCTTTTTTGAAAAAACATGAGTGAAGTACAATGAAAAAGTATAAGAATAAAATAATTTGCGAACAAATAAAATCGTCCAGGGTTCTGTGATTTTTACCAAATTCTACTAGAAACGTGGCGTGTTATCTATAATCAATGAGTAATAAAAAAATATTATGTTCCATCTAAACACAATAATATTTTTTCTCTTTGTTACTCTGCTTAAAAAGTTAGGAATTTTTTGATCTATCGACATTTCGATGTCGATATTATCCGACCTAGGCGCGCTGACACTCGCTACAACACAATGGTAAGGAGAAGTTCTCCACCCCTAGACGGATGAGAGTGGAAGACGTGTATTATAATATATTATTTTGATGGCGTATGCGTCTGTGAATGAATCTAGTAAATCACCTACTGACACTCGACAAAGTTCACAACGTGTTCAAAGCTCTGTCCCTTTATAGTATTCCTAGATCCATAATTTTGTGTTTTACTCTTAATTTCTTTTTTATTATTGTTTTTAATTATGTATGACAACCAATTGGGCTTTGATTTAATTTAACAGAATAATATATGAACACTTATAAACTGGACATTGCATTGTATACTTATTGTTGATGATTGTATTATTGTACTAAACATATATGTATTGTCTGTAGTGTTCCGTTGACCAAATAAATAAATAAATGTAAACAACATTGCTTACAACTACGATTATGATAATATCACACATTAACTAGTTTTCTCAATAGTTATTGTGAGTTCATTCGATGTTCGTAACTTTACTTAAAATTTAATAAATTTTGGCATTTGTATAACATAATCCATGTAAAGATTTTATTAAAATCAATATTAGAAATGTTTTTTTCGTATAAACTATACATGAAAATAAAAATTTGTCATAACCAATAACAAAAAAAAACAGAAATAGTTCTAGAATAATACGTGCATATAAAATATATTATTAAATAATTTTTGCGTATTGAAATAAATACTCCATTATGTTTTATTTTTGAATGAATAGACATTAAATGTTATTTTTAAATATACACTTTCAATATAATATGAATTAAAAATTGTCGATTTATGACAAATGAAACGAACTCAATAAGGAAAATGACTTGACACAAATGAAGAAATTTTTAAATGACTTATAGGTTTCCAATAATTACTAATACTATACTATCACGGTATATCCCACAAGAAGGTTAGCCAGTAGATCAGCTGCATATGATAAACATGCAGGTTTTTCTCTCCGTGCAAACAATTTAAATATATAGCGAGCCTCCCTTTTTTAAATGTTAAGTTTGATGGGACATCGAAACCGGTTTTATGGTATTGAGTTTTAAAAAACAAATATGTGTAAAATATAATTAAAACAAATGTTTTTCCACGACGCATAGTTTTTTTCCTGAAAAAGACGTGTTTCACCTTTCAAGAACATTGATAATCTCTGAAATTCTGCTACCTGAACATCGAGGCAGAGAATAATTTAAAATATATTTTTTTTTCTTTTACAGTACACTTTCTGAAAAGTGTAAGAGATCAATTTTTTGCCTGGTGCTTTTCAAGAAAATGAATTTTAAAAAAATTCCCGAATAAATCTTTTCAATATTGGCCACGATCTACCAACTGTTTCATATTTCCACACCCTGATGGCCAGCTTACTAAATTTAATTACTATAAATAAATATTCCATTATTCATACCAAAATCATTTTTAATAAATAAGTAAGTAAATAAATTAGCTAGTTAACAACTGTAACGATGTCATAGCAATGGTTGCCTATGTGTACAGCATCCTTTATACCCATACAGAATATTTTATCTCTGATCTTGACTGAAAGCGCTGAAGATTTTGCATAATAAGTATATAAAATATAATATTATTACAAGTATTATGATTCCTTCGTAATTTCGGTTTACTGAATAATCATTATATTTTAGCTTCGTTGCCAAAAGTTAACAATGAGGTTATGATATTACACATAGATAATATTCTAATATAATATTAAGTTATAATAATACTTATTCTAATACTTCCACAAAACTACACTTTTTTCATAAATTTGTACGTAAGCATATGTGATATTTTATTATATCCAATCCTATTTGCTTTCAACACTCCTCCTGGGAATAGCAAACAGAAACCAGCTTCCTCCATTCAAAGCGTCTTTGCAGCATTTGAGTTTCGTCTTCTCACTTCATTCTTAGGAACGGTGTATTGTGAAAATGAGACGTGCAAGTCGTCGGAAACTTTGGAGGAACACAACAGTCGTAAACTATGATCTTATCATAATTAAATCTGTCGCAATAGTCTTCTTTTCAAACATTTCTCCAATACTAAGTGTTATTATTTATTATCACGAATTTACGAAACCAGTTTTTATGAATATTTTGATCATTCTACATGGTAAAGTTAGTAAGAGATTTTTATATTTTTCTACTGAATAATCTTAATATATTTTGTTTGTGTGGTACAAGAGAAGCAATAAACCTTCCTAGTAAATTGTCAAAATTTATTAAAGTCAAACAAGATCGCCGTTTTTCTTTGTATCGAATCATACTATTTTTATTGAGACATCAATTTGACGTAAGTATAATTAGAAATCGGAATATAATAAATTTAATAGTATGAAAACAGATTCAGCCACTTTATTTGCTCTGAACTGAAGAGAATTATCTGTTCTCATGATTTGTTTTCATTATTTTGCTATGTTTTCTGAAAAATACCAATTATTTTTGGATTAACCGAAATAATATTTTTAGCAAACGTGGTAAAGACTTTGTAAACAGAACGTTCGAAAATACCCATTTTAATACAAGTTTTTTTTAATCAAATTCAAAGAGGTAATGTTTTAAGCTAATAAAAAATGTGTATATTTACGTAATGGAAAAGTGTTTTCGCTTATTAATGGGGTGTTCACATTTGGCGAATATCGCCAGCCGAATTTCAAAATATAACGCCAGGCGAAAAAACAAAATTCGCCGTACGCCCATTGATCGTCACACCTGTTCACACAAGTCCACCGATATAGAAACGATCTGTCAGATGCGCTTTGATTTTGACACTGTTTTCAAAATGGCGTCGAGATGGAGATCGCGAAGTGTTTATTTTTAGTCGAAAATGTTATAGTAGAGGTTATAAGGCGCCTTTTAATTAAGGAAACAAACCAACAAAAAAGATAACAGCTGTCACGAAGCGGGAAACATTATAAAATTTATAGGTTATAAAGCTTTTACCATAGACACAAACGCCGCGCATATTGGGGTGTTCACATTTGGCGAATATCGCCAGCCGAATTTCAAAATATAACGCCAGGCGAAAAAACAAAATTCGCCGTACGCCCATTGATCGTCACACCTGTTCACACAAGTCCACCGATATAGAAACGATCTGTCAGATGCGCTTTGATTTTGACACTGTTTCCAAAATGGCGTCGAGATGGAGATCGCGAAGTGTTTATTTTTAGTCGAAAATGTTATAGTAGAGGTTATAAGGCGCCTTTTAATTAAGGATACAAACGCCACAAACCAACAAAAAAGAAGCTGTCACGAAGCGGGAAACATTATAAAATGTATAGGTTATAAAGCTTTTACCATAGATACAAACGCCGCGCATATCTGCGCGTGTGCAAATCGTTCAATCGGCCGAGGAAGTTGGAAGGTGGTCAACTCGAGACGATATCGTTTCTACTGGTTTTTATCGTTTCAGACTAGCTGTCATTTTGTTCACACGGTTCAAATGGCTGGCGATATTTTGGTGCCCTAGCGATATTCGCCAAAGTGAGAACACTACATATCTGCGCATGTGCAAATCGTTCGATCGCCCGAGAAAGTTGGAAGGTGGTCAACTCGAGACGATATCGTTTCTACTGGTTTTTATCGTTTCAGACTAGCTGTCATTTTGTTCACACGGTTCAAATGGCTGGCGATATTTTGGTGCCCTAGCGATATTCGCCAAAGTGAGAACACCACATAAACGATCAACGAATGTATTTTTGAAAGGAATATTTACGCAAACCTGTGTAAAAGATAAACAGTGGGAGTCAAAAGCTTACAAATTGCTAACCTAGCTTATAAAATGTATTTTCAGCAAATTCTGCACTTTATAAACCATAAGATCAAACAAAATATTATTCCTTGGAGCACTAGGCAAAAAATTAGTCTCTCGCTCTTTTCTGTAAGTTTTTTATATCTTGAATTCAGCAATGAGATTTGCAACCAATCCTGAATGTCTTTATTCTTTATTGGCATGGAGAAGATGGTTTGCATTATTTATTACGTACCTACCTACTGGCTATTTATAGCCTACCGGCTACTCCGCTTATGGGGTTTGTCGTGATGGAATAGTAGTGATTACATGAATGTTACCTCTTTTTGTTTTTGTCATTGATTATGACACACCTCTCATTCCAGTCCAATCTTGTATATTGCGCAGCCACGATGTCTGCCTTCTGCCAGCCCCCCAGCGTCCCTCTATTTTGCCTATCATAATCAATCGCAAAATGTGGTACTTTTTATCTAGTGTTCAATATCAGAAATGAACATTGGTATATCATATATTATCTATTATATACATAAATATAGGTGTATAAGATATGAATAAATGGTGTATCTTACAATACAATATGTTTGAAAATTTTGTACTTCCTTGGATGATGAGCCGTGTGTACCTTAGGGGAATGGAGCTGTCCTAAATACGTACTTCAAATTGAAATGAACTTACATGTTCTGACATTTTTTTTTTTATTTTCCTCCAAATATGTTTCTTATAGTGGGTTACAATCCATCGGATTGGTCTACAATGTTTGGATATTCTTCTCTATTCCTCACTATTTTCTGTCTCTTTAATTCCACATATTATTTGTCACGGTTCATGTCCTTCTTCACTTAATCCATATATGAGTCTATAGTATTGAGGCCAATCTAGTAGGATCGTTGTTGGGTGTTTTTTTTTGAGTTTTTACACTGTGTATAATTCATAATAATATAGTATAAAAATTATATATATATATATGAAATAAAAATTACAATATAATTGTAAAAAAGAAGATTTTCCGTAAAGAGGTTTTTTATTCGTGTTTAGAATAACAACTAACAATTTTTATAATAATGTGAACCAAATATTTTATAATAAACTTCACACCTTGAAAGTTTTTACATTCTCGGAAATTTATTTCGCCCTATTCTACGTAAAACTAGCAATTTTTAGTAGAATCCCGTGGAGCACCCGGTAAAGAATTGGTCTCCCACTCTTCTGCGTAAGTTTTCGAGTGTCCTGTAAAAGGCAGGTTTTCGAAAAAATTAAGACATTGTACATCTTAAATTCAGCGATGAGGTTTGCCACCCATCCTGAATGTCTTGATTTTATATTGGCACGAAGAGGACAGTTTGCATGTTCCTTACATGCAGCTGGTCTGCTGGCTACCCCACTTGTGGGATATGCCGTGATGGTGTAGTAGTAGTAGTAGTAGTTTTTTTACTTATCGTATTATTTATTAATTATCGTGCTCAAACATATTAAATGGTTTTGCAAATTTCACTATATTTGTTGTTAAGTGTCAATCAGCTACTAAAAAATGTGATACAAATACGTGATATCACTAATGAATGAATGAATTAAATCACAAATACAAATGATCATGAATCATGAATCACAATTACACATTGTTTAATTTCGTATAATAAAACTGAAAATTGTAAAATTCCACGAAATCAGTTCAACGCATGGTGTAATCAGACAAAGCTTTTATACATAAACTTGTACCTACATTTATTATTCAAAGGTTTTCACTCAACGGTTCAAACATGGACCATTTGAACATGAAAATGTGTCGAATATAAATGTTAGGAGATACTGTATACATTTATTACTTTTAAAATTACTTTACTTAGATAATATATTCAATTAAGTTCCAATATGTGACTATAAGAAATGTTTACAGTTGCAAATGCCTTATAACGCCTATAAAGTAACTGAAGAAATTCTTTTTATATTGGTTTGCCTCCATTTATTTTGCATTTATATCGGTTACTTGGATAAAAACATGGAAATTTAATATCGTAAAGCACCCACTTACTTATCCACCCATGTTCAAATTGGAATTTTTATAATGCACGAAAATATTTAATATTCAATATTGTATGCCACTAGATATTATTATTATATTATTGCCAGTAGGTAGAAAATATTTGGACAAGTTGGGAATAGTTTCAGTGCTAATCAAATTACTTGTTATGTTCCAATATTCTAGTGACCACCAGTTGTGTGACAGTGTCACAAAGTGCCTATGTTCTGATGCATACTTTCATGTTGATCATATAGGTACTGTACTCGTATTATACCTGCATAAGTATTACATTTGTATACGGAATTTCCTGATGTAATTGTTAGATCCGTATGGATCGTTTCCATTGAGCGCATAATTAGAGAAATGTGTCGGAGTGGTTGTATTCAGAATGACTATAGGTTCTCTATAGATATATAAATGTCGTATTAGCAAATTACCGTACCGATGCATGTTGAGAGTTACGACAAACGTTAATTCAGAGGTAAAAATTAGAATAATGATTTGTGATAGGTACAAAGTAATGAAATATTAAATACAAGCGTATGTAACCCGGCATCGCTCGGGTTTAATTAAATAGAAAACCTTGCAAATACATGGGTTTAAACAACAAAATCTTATTGAAAAAAAAAAACGGAGTAAGCACTTACGTGGATAAAAGAAGTAAAAAGCTCTTCCCAATGAGAAAACTTAATTTTTGACTCCCTACATGCCCATAGCTTAGTAACAATAAATAGGTAGGTACCTACATCATAAAAAGCATTGCAAATCTCTAAATGAAAAATCTTGAAGTTTGATACCTCACATGCCCATATTTAGGTAAAAAAAATAGGTAGGTACCTACATCGAAAAAAGTGCTGAAAAACTCTTCCCAATGAAAAATCATGAAGTTTGATACCTCACATGCCCATACTTAGGTAAAAAAAATAGGTAGGTACCTACATCGAAAAAAGTGCTGAAAAACTCTTCCCAATGAAAAATCATGAAGTTTGATACCTCACATGCCCATACTTAGGTAAAAAAAATAGGTAGGTACCTACATCGAAAAAAGTGCTGAAAAACTCTTCCCAATGAAAAATCATGAAGTTTGATACCTCACATGCCCATACTTAGGTAAAAAAAATAGGTAGGTACCTACATCGAAAAAAGTGCTGAAAAACTCTTCCCAATGAAAAATCATGAAGTTTGATACCTCACATGCCCATATTTAGTTAAAAAAAATAGGTAGGTGCCAACATCGAAAAAAGTGCTAAAAACCTCTTCCCATTGAAAAATCTTGAAGTTTGACACCTCAGATGTTCACATTTATGTAAAAAAATAATAAGTAGGCACCTACATGGAAAAAAAAGTACTAAAAACCTCGTCCCGATGAAAAAGCTTGAAGTTAAGAAATTCCACATATTGGTAGGTACCTACATGGAAAAAGTGCTAAAAACCTCTTCCAAATGAAAAATATGTGAGCTCGACACCTCGAAAGCTCATATTTTATTTAGAAAAATAGGCGGGTACCTACGTGCAAAAACTACTAAAAACCTCATCTTAATGTAAAAACTCGAAGATTGTCATCCCAAATTTCTATAAGAAAAAAAGGGTATACATCCCTTTTCGTGAAAAAATTGTAGTCACATAAATGTTAAAATATTATAATTGTCCACATTCGAATTTTTATTTTTGGTTTGCAGTGCATAAATGGGTATTTGCTATGAAATTAAAAAAAGTCAAGAATAAATTGTCATATAAGTATTTACTCTTTATTCCCAAAAAACCTTAAAAATGGATTATCTGCATCCTTCAATATTTCAGAATATTTTACTATCAAATATTTCATAATTTATGTAAAAAATATTAGGTGAAAATAAATAGGTTCCCACTCATTGAAAATCATTTAACATTGTTTATGGATTTTATAGGTAAAACTATTATTATTCTACAGTATAGTTTTCTATGGTTTCATAATGTCTTCCATTATGAAAATAGCCCAATATGTCAAAAATATGCAATTTTTATTCACGTAATTCAAGAGCTTTTCTCATTAGCAAACACGATATTTTATTACGAAAATAAACCCTAAATATTTAGTTTCAGAATTGTTGTATTTATTGTTACATCCATTTTGATATTAATTCAATACAATGAAAAATGTTTGACTGTGAATATTGCTATTTACTAAATCTTGCATTAATTTTACATACATTTTGTTGCTAATTTTGTGACATGGTCGCATTAAAATTAAAATATCTTTATCAATACGTAAGATATTTAAAATGTTTTTAGCCTTAAACCTGCCCAGAAGATGAGACCTTGTATAGAGTGTATTATTTTACTTCGGTCTTTCCTAATTTCTGAGTCCATTAAGGACATACGTACATACATACATACATACATACATACATACATACGAACGGACTCAAATATTTATGTGTGGATTATTCTCTCTTTTTAAAAAAAATCTTAATTTTACAAAATAAGCATAATAAAGTACATCAATATGGTATAATATTACAATAAAAATTCACAATAGGCGAGTTTACATGCGACTAAATAAATGAATAAAAAATCATCAAAACTAAAAGAATACGTTACGCCAAACTCTTTCATTTTTTTGTAAATTTTGCATGTTTCATAAATTTAATGTAAACTGGCATTTATTATTTTGCATTATTTTTATTATTTCGCATCAAATTTTATTTTTTATTTTTGTTTTCTTACAACAGGTAGACGAGGTAGACAACACGAACTCTCGGCAGCTGGTACATGGTTCAACGGTAAGCAAGGTTTTTATTCTTCCTAAATTGATAGGAATATTTTATTAATAAATTCATTTAGCCTTCTTTAGTATACTAACAAAACAAAAAAAACATTAAAGTCAGTGTAAACTTCTGTCAGTAAAATTAATAACAAGAGGATTATTTGAAAAATAAAATACTTCATTCTAAAATACATACATTGATATGTATACCTACCTACTATTAAAATAGTTTACATGGAATTTCCAGCAAAGAATATATCTCCCACTCTTTTTAGTGTGATTAAGAGTGTCCTGTAAAATATGGGTATTCGTAAAACATTATATGCAAGAGATTTAACATATTTAATTCAGCGATTAGGTGTATCACTTATTTTGAATGTCTTTTTTTGTCGATAGGGAGGGGAAGGCTTATGTTGTATATACACTAAGCCTGCTGGCCACGATAGGTTGAATAGGTATCTACATAAATGTTATTTATAATTAATTGGTAAATGAAATCTCGTATTACTCAAAAATAAAATGCAAAACTATACATTTATGTTCGTATGCCTGTTAATTATTCAAAGTGAAGCAAAATTCAAATAGATGAATACTACCCAGAGCTTTAAATAATAGAAAAATAAATCCTCCATTCATACTTCCCTCTAAGTATGGAATTAGGTACAATCCATAATTACAAACATCAAGTAAAAATCTTAAAGTAAGTGTATACTTCACTGCATAAAAAAGAAATGCCGTATTCGTTACACGATGTCGGGTTTTACATCATTCAGTCATCTTCTAGACTATCGAGAAAGTACTTTGGTGACATGAGCTGTATTTTCTAAAAGACGTTAATTACAAAAAGCTCTTTGATCTGTCTCCTGTTTTTCGGTCGTATAAAGTTAAGCTTCTTTCTGAAAAGGATCGTGGTAATTGTAAGTGCGTCTATCTCGCAGCGATACTTTAATAAGCAGTATTTCCACCTCACGTTAAATCTCAAATCTGTGGCGTGACAAAATAATGAGAGAATTAAAATTATCTCAAAAGAAACGTTGAAGTGGATGTCTTCTCTTTTGCACAAAAAACGTCTGGAGTGGGGGGGGGGCACGTCGGAAGTTGAAACAGATTCAAGTTTTCCATTTTCATAAAAGTGCTGATGATGCGGTGTGACTTAATTTTTAATTTTTTGACATCTTAAAATATTCTTCTCTTAATTATCCCAAATTACGTGGGTGAATTTTATTTAGGTACTCTCTAGGCTCTCAATGAATATCAATTAATACTAATCAGATTTGATACCCTTAATAAATGGTAAGTGTTAAAGGTCTCTTAAGATATTTGTTAGTTCATCTGTGTATAAGCGCAAATAAAAACTTTAAAAGAATTAAATTTTACTATCTTGTTTACGTTGAACTCTCGCCTTGGAGTTTTTTCATTATGGAAATTAGTGTTGATATTCGTATAAAAAGAAAATAGATTAAGTGTAGCCAATAGGTTAAATATTTATTTATTTAACAAAATTTGATTTGAATATTTCATAATATTTTCTTATTAGTCACGCCTCTGCTATTAACATTCTTTATATCAGTACTTAAACAGTAGCTGCTTGTCCTTTATTCCACGTCAGTCTAGGAGAGGCTCATTAGGCCATATTTTTCCACCCCATACATTTCTGAATAAAGCAGCGGGTCTTTAATCTTACTCCCGTATAGTTACCCGCTCGTTCATTCTTTTTTCAGATAATAAGTAAAATTATCAATATAAAAAAAATAGAATTGAGTATGTTTTCATATGGCATGGTTATCCGATAATTTTATGTAAAATTGGATATATCTATAATCAATGAAAACTTCGTTTTAAGAATCTGAGAGTTAATTATCGAGTTTGAAATTGAAAACAGTTTGTGGCTATGAACGTTAAAATGTTCGTTGTTATTAATAAAACAGATCTTCATAAATTAATTATTGTTAGGCAATAAATCACATCACAAACCAGAATTATCCATGACGTTTTAATAAAATGATCGAGTATATTGGTTTCTGTAGCTTATTTATTACCCTCCAATATAACCGTAAAACTTAAGTAATTAATAATTTTCACCATTAATATTTTTCGCTTAAGCAAGCCATTAAGAGCGTGACAAAATCCCCTTGTATGTGTCTCCCTAACGCGGCACCTTTAAAACGGGCTCCTGGCTTTTCTGCCTCGGGGCCTCCTGAGTGGGTACTTGAAACTCTTTGCGCAATGCCGCTATTCTCAGCAAAGGGATATTCCCTACACCGACTCCCCATCTAGACCCTCAAACATACAATCAACTCGTGCTTATGAGGGGACAGCTTTAGCGGTGAACTTAATACTTTTTCTTTTATATTAACTTTTTAATGTACCTCCAACGTTTGCACCTAAAGTAATCACTAAAATATTAATTAATGTGACGAACTTTGCTTTGTTTTCATAATGAAAATTTACACCTATTTTAACTACTTCCACCTTTTTTCCTACCTAGTTTAATTTATCTGCAGAAATGCATGGTAGTACAATAATTGTTATTATGTACAAAAACTATGATATCACAAATGAAGCACAAAAATGATATGCGTTTTCAGACAAAAAGTTTATCATAACAGGCGATAATAACCAATGAATGTTACTCATGAATTTTCAATAATGTTAACAATCCAAAATAAACCATCTTTGTTATAATTTATATCAATATAAAACATTAACAGGATCAATCTGCAACGCTTTCAATTTTCTTTTATAAATATTAATCTGAATCATATTATTATATGTGTTTGTGAGATGAAATCTATTTTACGGTAATAATAAGAAGTGTTTCTTGGCGAACGCTTCTCACTCGTATGCATAGGTGGTAATTGCAAGTCAGAAATTGTATACCCATGTTATATATTTAAAGCTTACACGTATAATTATATCGGATTGATTCAGTACAAATCATACAAAATAAGTTTAAATAGCCATTATCTTAATTGATGAAGAATAATTATATACGTATTCTTTTTTTTTTTTTTTTTAAAAAAAGATATATCTGGGTTTTGTTATAAACCCAAATACAACTTCATACACCTTCCCGAATAATATTTAATTTGTAGGTACAAAAAAGTTAATTTAAATTGAATTGATTACTCAAACAAATGATTTAATATGTTTTTATTCATATTTAGTACAATATCGTTATTAATTAGTTGGTTTAGTAGAAATCATACAAAATAAATTACTCCATGATCCAAAAGCCGAACTGTGAATACTTTTTTTAATATATATTTTTTATAAAGTTACCTTATAGGGGGTATTTGGTCTGTACCTATTCGGGATAATTACATAACCCCATACATACTTATATTAAAAATATTAAATTAAATTATTTTTCAATTCTATAATACTTAAACACATGGAAAAATATTGAGTGTGAAATGTTTAAATATAAAAAAAACTATGATACTGAATAATGGGAATATTACCTAGGTTCGGAGAGCACTCTTAAGCAAGCCTCGAGGAGCGTCAAAACTCCGGATCATGCAAAGTTACACATACATAATATGTAAATCATTCCTAATGGCTAACTCAAGTAATCTGACTAGCTATTTATCCACTAAGCGAGAGGTCGTGGGTTTGATGAGTGAACATAATGTTTCTGCTCGTTTTCGAGGATGAATCGACTGTAATGACTAACCTAGAGTAGTTTAAAATAAATATATGACTATCATCTACTTATCTTAGTAACTATATCTAGTCTCTGACCACCCACTGTGTCAAAATTAAAAAAAAAAAACTTATTTTTTTAAGAGATTCAACTGAAAAGAAGTTCAAGTCCTATATGTTGCTGTAATATATCATTTCCATTCTGTTTTCTAGCCATTTTTCAAGATTTTTTATATTAGCTTTGTTTTTAAATACAATATGTGTATCTGTCCATATTCAAATCTCACAGAATCATTATAATAAACATTATCCATCCATTAAGATTTTTTTCTTCTATCAGTGCCGTATCAGGTCCCCCGACATTGGCGATCACTCTGGAAAGTGCCTCCTTACCACTCCACGACGTCCCTCAATCTTGCCCTCTATCATCAACTGCAGAAGCCGATATTTATCGCCTCGCAGGATGTTGCCATAATATGAGACTTTGCGAACCTTAATATTTGTCAGATTAAGATTGTTACTTTTTTCATTTTTTCTCTGAAGATGTAATATAATATTAATTTTATTTGTTAATTTAAAATGAAGTGTTACTAAGTTAATGCCGATACAATCAATGAAATATAAAAATAGGTTGGGGAAAAAGTTTCTTCACATTTTATATGAAAATACAAGACATTTTTTTTTTTCAAAGTTAATTTACATTTAATTACAATATATATGTGCCATTTTGTTCGTAGACTTTCTGCCATTTTGTTCGTAGACTTTCTGCCATCTTGTAGGTAGAGACATAATCCTGTTGCTGTAGAAATGTTGGGACTTCTGATCAAAAAAACGCAACAAGTAGTTTTGGCAGTCCTCTCTTGATGTTAACCTGACACTGCCTAAAGAATTCTGAAGATACCGAAACAGGTAGAAATCTGAAGGTGCAAGGTCAGGACTATATGGCAGATGCATTAACACCTCCCAGCCAAACTCTCTTAATTTTTGCTGAGTGGCTAAAGATGTATGTGGTCCAGCGTTATCGTGATAAAAGACCACACCCTTTCCATTAATCAATTCTGGCCGCTTTCTCTCCACTTCTTGCTTTAATCTCATCAGTTGTTGGCAGTAGAGATCCAAATCGATGGTTCTGCCCGGCGGTAAAAGCTCATAATAAACAATGCCCTTCCAATCCCACCATAGACACAGCATCACCTTATTGCGAATTAACCCAGGTTTTGCCACAGTCTGTGAAGCCTGACCGACCTTTGACCACGACCTTTTTCACACGTTCTTGACTTACGTGATCCACTTTTCATCACCAGTTATCAGTCTCTTCAAAAACGGTTCGGTTTCATTACGTCTCAATAAATAATCGCAAATAAGTACACGGTTCATTAGGTTTCTTTCAGTGAGCTCGTGTAGCACCCAAATATCGAGCTTTTTTGTGTACCCAGCTTTTTTCAAACGGGTCAAAACTGTTTTGTTGTCAATTTCCAGTTCTTCAGCTATGTTATTAGTGCTGATATGCCGATCTTGCTCAACTTTTTCAAAAATAGCATCCATTTTATCCGTAACATGGCGTCCAGAGCGAGGTGCATCTTTGACATCTAAATTTTCGGATTGAAAACGCTTAAACCAACTTTGTGCTTCTCTTACTTATACTGGATTAGGTCCCTAAACGTCACAAAAAAAAATCGCGTCTTGCATTGCATTTTCTTCCTTTTTTGTAATAAAATTTTAAAATGTATCTAATTTCTTCATTCGATTCCCTCGTTTTGACAGAAAGAAAAACAAATGAAAAATAGTGGGAAACAAAATTTTCTTAATTTGATTCTTTTTTTGAAATGTCACCTTTTTAATGTCATGTAAACCAGCCAGATACAAATAGTACAGCCAAAGATATTTTATTACAAGTTTATACATACTATATGCGAAAAGACTTTTTCCCCGACCTAATATAATGTTTGCATGCTTCTATGGGAGGTACGCAACTGATTTGAAGTAGATATATACATATGTGATTATAATATAATATAGGTATGTATGTTCTATCATCTTACTATAGCAGATGATTTCAGCAGCATTCTACTTGTAAATGTGGTTACCATTATGTCTATCATATATGCATGTACGAAGGTGTTATTACAAATGCTTTTAAAGGTACCTATATATTACTGCTTCATAATATCTCTCACATATTTCAATGTACTTGTAATAATTTTAATAATGCGTTAATACGAAAACGAGCATTCACCTATATCATTGTTCTACCCTCAACGTTATTCATAGTATCATGAACACCTCTTGTGGATCAATATCCCAGCTTCTCATCTTCACATTCATCACCTAATTCAACGTAATCCTTTGTTTCATTTACTTAAGGATATTAAGTAAAATTAATTACTTTTGATCATAAATATAGTAGAATTACATTGAATGTGAATGAATATCCCTGTTTGAGCCAATCTACAAGAGTTTTATAAAAAATAATAATAAAAGTAATTAAGTAATAAAAATATATAAAAAAGGATGATTAACACTGTAATTAATTCTTTCTAAATAATTAAATATGAATTTTCGCAGTGTGAACACAAACACCCTTCAACAATTTATAAAATGGTATATTTCTATTCCTTCTATATGGCTGCGAGTCTTGGCACTTAACCAAGGCTCAAGAGCGGAAGATACTAAGCTTTGAAAACAAGTGTCTTAGAAGGATTTTGGATGTCAGATGGTATGAACATGTTACAAATGATGCTGTGCGCCGGCGCACCCAGCAGAGACCTGAGGCCTGAGTCAACAACACACTTTCGTCTCACGTTCCCGCTCCGTTAGCGTTCGGGTGCAGACGATGTTGCAAGCAAGTGTCAATTTCGTTGCTAAGATACACAATAGTTACGAAAATTAACACTTTGGCGCACCATCGTCTGCACCCGAACGCTAGCGGAGCGGGAACGTGACGCGATAGTGTGTTGTTGACTCAGGCCTCTGTAATCTTCGTAATACAAGAGAGACGATGGTCCTGGCTGGGACATGTTTTGAGAATGCCCAATGATAGTTGGCCAAAAAGAGCACTGTTTTTCCGTCCGCAGGGGTTCCGTCGGCCCGGGCGTCCCTCTTTCACAATACACCGTTCCTATGACAACGATATCAGAGCGCAAGGAATGTCGTGGGAAGAGGTGACGCAATTGGCACAGAGACGCTCTGAATGGAGGAGGCTGGTTTCTGCCCTGTGCTCCCGAGAGGAGCGTTGAGGGCGATGATGATGATGATGATATTTCTATTAAATTTCATTTGATCTCTTAAACTATACGTATAGTTATAAATTATATAATATATACTTATAGTTTACAAGATCAAAAGAAATTTAAATTAAACGACAAAATTCTATGAATCGAATAAAAATGTAAACATCGAGGTAAATGTAATTAACTTCGTAACGTGAAATACGTCAAATGTTATTAAAACAAACGTTTTTTTCAATAAAAATCTGTTATTGAGAGAGCATCTATCGTCTTTCAAGGACATTGTCAATTCTTGAAATATCTATTTATTTATTTATTTTATTCTTCTTGCACATCATCATTCATATAACAAATAAAATAGGGCAATATACACAGGAAAAAATGTGATGATGTGCAGTGGCGAGATTATCACTATATATAGTGATTTCTTCCATCTAACCACGTTAATTAACCACGAAATATCAGTATAGTGGAAAAAATTATTCAAACTGGAATAAATATATTGTTTTATATTTCCATCTACATGAAGACATTATTATTGACGACTGTTTCCAATGAGATCTTTTGTACAATTAAACAACTTAAATATTCCATTATACGTTTTTTATAAAAAAAAGTTTTTTTTTTTTAAATAGAGAAATAATAAACAATTTCAATGCTGAATTATTTAGCATCAAAACTACAAATTGACGTTGGTCGTAAATTTTCATCATTCAAATAAATTTATTTTTATTTTTTCAGGAGCGGACTCTGCTTCATCGAGTAAAATGGCGGTTATTCTGCTTATGGTTCCCATACTTGTCGCATTACTCACGTAAATTTGGAAGATCTGCATAAACTTACTACGGTTAGTATTTAAAATACTCGATGTTTATATTTATTTATTTTATATTTATTTATTTATTTTATTCTTTACTGTACATTGTTTACAATAAAACAAATTAACATATAAATATCATTTATACAATTCAATGCACAGAGGGCGAGTTTATTTATATAAATTTTGATCTCCCCAAAAAGCTTTAAATTAAAAACAGTTAATATAACTTTACTAAAAATATAACATAGCACTATTTAGGATATCTTGGCTTCATTCAGTGCAGTTGATTTCCAGACACATTTGATTCTACACGTATATATATCATTGTATTTTACTTCTCAGTTTTTATTGGTTAAAAGACTTATCATTTTACCTACCAATAGAATACAATTTACAAATAAATGCACAGAAATCAAAGCCATCTCTTCTGTTATTATTTTCCGATAACAAAATGCAATAAGATTCTAACTTAATAATATATTAAGCTATTTAATTCAACCCAATTAATATGTTGTGCTTCTTAAGTTTTTGTTCTAGTGTCCTTATACAAAAAAAATCTAGTAGATGATTTTCTCACTACAAAGTTAATCAATATTTGTTTTAGATTTTTTACAAATAAAATTTCGTCGATCTTTTTAACAACATTTTTTTTCTTGTTTCAGATAATTATGTTCCACTACATGAAGCAAATGTGAGCGATTGATTCATTTTGGGCATTTTATGTGATTTTTCTAGTAAATGTTTATATTAAATAATTTATTTTATTTATATATGTGTAGTCATGGACATTCTCAAATCAGAAGAAGTAATGCACCAAAAAAACATCAATACCGTTGTGAATTGACAATATTGTAAATATAGATTTAACTAAATGAAAAGAGTCATTTATAAAAGAAAAAATATATCTAGCGAATATCAGCAGATATGAAGAAACGTTAATTGACCTTAGAACGGAGTGATTAATGGAAGAAACTAATTATATTGATAACTCATTCAAAAAAAAATTTTCGGTAGCATATTTTATTTCATTCAAGAAAGCTTCGGAATATTTTTGAAATTATCAAGCTCTGTTTCAACAAATTAACATTTTAAAACTTGTAACAAATTAACTTACTGAAATTTGAAGTTTTTAAATGAATCCGGTTTAAATATCTATACTCAGAGGTCATAAATCCTATATATTCACCATTTAAAGTATTGTACTAGTCAACACCCAAAGTTTATAATATTTGTATAATTTATTTAAAGTGAAGAGAACTTACCATTGATTTCCCTATGACGTCTACTACATAATATTATATGTAAATATATTTTTGTTTTAGGATCTCTTTCCAAAAATGATCGAATTTTTAGAATAAGGTAAAATTTTATAAATTATTATTATTATAATTATAGATAGGTATAATTAAACATAATTACTTGTAAGTAATTAAGATATTTATTAAATTATATGAATGTAATAGTTAATATTATTAATTTATAAATAATTTTAGATTAATATTCAAAACATTTTGTAAATACAACACAGCTTTTAACTTATTTATTATTCATCACACAAATTTAAAATTCCTTTATGATTATAATATTATTTTTCGAAATTGGTTAACTTCCATGAAGAGTAATTTTATTTGGGTAAATTTTTAATTACACACTAGGTAAATATAATTTGAAACTCATCGGAGTTGGGTTTATTTTTAAGCTATTTTTTTGCTACCAAAGTATATTAATTTATTTTATTTTGTAGATTATAATATTATATATTTCATAATAGGTGTTAGTTGATATGCAGATTATTGTGGATATTATACGTACATGTTTAAATTTTAATGTTATTTTGTTACCTTAAAAACCAAAATTATTAGTAAAAAATGTGCATTCCAAAGAGATATTGATTGTTTTATTTTAAGATAAACATGATTTATTTGTATAATTTAATATGTAAATGTATTTTAAAAACAGCTCACGGAGGTTTGAGAGCAAAGAAGTGTGGTCAAGAAATATTTTTGTAACATAAATTACGTATTATGAAGCTTACTTACTTTCTTGTCGTTATATAAATTATATTCATTAAATGAATTAAAATATAGATTTATATTAAATTTGTGTGAAATCTATGTGTTGCTTGTTTGTAAGCAATATTTGGCTATATTATTGCTTTATTTGTCATCGAGTTTCGCCAAAGAGTATAACATATTATTATAATTAATAAATAATCTAACTGTTGTCATTGATGTATAAAAAATACTTTTCGCTCATTTAACATTGCATAACCAGTATCAAAATCTCGTTGTACTTAAAATAAATAATATATTTGTTAAATGTATATTGTACATAGCTAAATAAAATTCTATGTCTATATGCATTTTACTTCATACATGTGTGCAATTATTATATCTGGTTATCTGTTTGCTGTTTTAAATGTCATTAAATATACTAAATGAAATAAATATTCTATCGACTCATTTTATTTCTCCCTCTAATGCTTTGTGGATTTATATCACCTTTGGCAATTCCCTTCTGCACCATCCGTAACAGGATAAAAATAAACCAATTGAACAAATATAAAAATACAAATTATGTTTAAAGTCGATCATTCAGAAAAAAAAAACAATTTAGAATTGATGCCATCGCTAAATTGAAAAGATTTTTTTCTTCTCCGAGTACTAGACATTAACATTAATTCAGCGGACCAAGTGCCTGGAGCAATATGAATTCTGTAAGAAAACCGATAATATCTTACCAAAACTACCAGCTACATAGAAAGTGCTGCCCAAGTTATTATTTTAGATATAATTACCTACTTCCTTTTTTTCAAAGATGTACGATATTTTTTTATTCGTAATGGTATTTATGTGTCTTGCGCTAAGAAATTCTAATAAACTTTATTTATATAATTATTTATTTATTTATTTATTTACAAATATTTACGGCCAAAGCCTTTAACATGTTAAACCTCTGTATACATACAAAACATGTAAACAAAGGAAAGATCTGTTACAAAAAAAGACACAAAACAATTAGACTAAAGAAACGAAAGTTTTAGAGACAATATAACATTAATCATGTTATAATTATAAAAAAGATACAAAAATGTTAAAAAAAATTGGTAAAGACATCACAAAGAGAAATCAAAGGTATATAAATGTCAAATATAGTAAAAAGTCAATTAGTTAAAATTCATAAGTTAAAAATTTGGTCAAGACATTACAAAGAGAAATCAAAGTGGTATAAAATTGTTAAATATAGTAAAAAGTCAGTTAGTTAAAATTCATAAGTTAAAAATTTGGTCAAGAACATTACAAAGAGAAATCAAAGTGGTATGAAATTGTCAAATATAGTAAATAGTCAATAGTTTAAATTCATAAGTCAATAAAAAATTGATACAAAAAAAATTATATAAAAAATTTCAAATACTAGAGATCAATTAAAAAACATAAGTTTAGGATGCATAAAAACATAAGTGGTTAAAAGAGCAATTCGCCAATAATTATGATGAAGAATAATGAAATGGACTATTTTTAAAAATATTTTTGAAGAAATTCTGTGCTAAATTTATGAACAAAACAAAAACTTAATGGGATCTTACATTTTTCCAATGTAAATAATGGTACTGAACTTGATGACTAAATATATATTTTATTATGTAGATTATTTCTCAGTGAACACAGATCTACTGCTTAGACAACAAATATTTTATTTATGTAAACGTATAGATCGAGTTCACCAGCCAACGTAAGACAAAATCCTATGATAGATCCATAATCAATATACCTACATAATACTGACCCGATGAACACGGAAAAAAGATATCTTGATTATCTGCAAGAAGCCATGAAGATTTTTGAAGAATCGCCCTTTGAAATTTGAAAACTTTACTCAATGTGCCGATGTTAAGGTAGTAGAATATTTTATTCGTATTTTTATACCACACGTTGCCTCGTTCACCATAATATATGAATGTTTCTTCTTTAAATTAGGTACTTTCATAATCGTTAAAACAGTTTCCGCTCTCCTCTTTAGCTTCCATCCTCATCAAGTGATGTCAATCAGAGTTCATACATATATTACACGGACCAATTATTTACTACACTGAAAATGATTTGAAAGTTAAGTGGGAAACTCAATCAAAGCATAAAGGGGAGCGTTGTGATTACCATTTTAATCACCCCTTTTCAACCCCAATTTTATGAATTCAGACGGAACTCTGTGGATAGAACTATTAGAGGGAAATCTTGAGTATACTTTTTCATATTCATATCATACGCATGTTATTCAAGTACTGGGTACCGGAAAAGAAGAACATGTATTTAACACATGACAACATTAATTCGATGTTTAAAATAGGAATTCGATAAAATAAACAAAATATTCCAATAAATTTTTCACATCACACACAATCTAAAAATAATTTTTTGATTATGCTTCTATAACAATGATGTGTTGGTAGATATTGATATAATTATACAGGCACAAGTGTTTTATCTATATATAATAAGAACATATAATAACAATAGAGGTTACGTCAAGAGTTCCATTCCACTCCAATTAGTCTCCAACTTTAGCTTCCCTCGACTCCACCCTCGAGCACAGCCAGCTAAGCATTTATTGAATCTTAACATTTTCAAATAACGGTAGACATCAAGGTAAAACAGGGAGAACAATGCCATCAACTCTCAATAGACTATGAAGGAGCGGAAAAATCAAAGGAAGTGTAGAATCAAAGCCAATCTAAAGATCTTAAGCTCAGGGTTTTTATAAAACTTATTTCAATGTCTTATTTAATGAATTAATGGGAATATAATATCCACAAGCAATTTATTCAAATAAAAACATTTATAGTATACTTTGAAGCGCCATACGATTGACTGTTGGATCAATACAGAATTTAACTCTTTGTTAATACCGTATAAACAATATTGTTACATTTCAAATTATTGATGAGTATTGTTCGAGGTAATTCAAACAAAAAACTTAATCATATTTTATCTCTTTATATTTATTTATTTATTTGATCACTTTTATACGGCAGAGCTTTTTATGTTAAACAAGGAGAAATAATAAGATTTTGACGGACGAATATAGTAAAACACACTTTGTAGCTGCAGGCACATAAATTGATGAAAAAACATAGTTTCATTATTTAGAATAAAACTTAATATTTATGTAGGTTCAAAAAATAAATTATTGTTTTGAGATGTTTCAAGAGGGAACTTTGAAATACTTATATTTTTACAACATCTGTTGTTTATTAAGGATAATCTCTTCTTTAATTGATTTCTTAACAATTTGACGACATGAAAAACTCAGAAACAAACTGATCATAGGTATATGATCGTAGTTTGGATAAGTGGCATATTATTATACCTACTGCGGTCCCAAGCGAAAGTTTTTCTCGTTTACAAAAGTGCAATAAAATAAAATGTGCTATTTGGAAAACACAAGAAGTGTAAAAACAAACAAATAATTACGCTCCAAGGAGCTTTTACCTTTTATGTTTCATCCAAACAACGTTTGCCACAGTTTACCACTGGCAAACAATATGGAATACTCGCGTGTATAAATAACATGGTTCCGTGTTACAATTTTCTTCTCTTGTAAGATTTTTTTAATTTGATGCTCGTAACAAATATACTTTTAAAAATATCATACTATAATAAATATGTATTTCATAGATCTGTAATGAAACAGATATATGTACAGTTAATTGATATTAATTTCATTCAAATATTTATATAAACTAAAAAAGTTGCTGTGGATGTGAATAAAAGTTCCGCTTAAATACAATATAATCAAATAAAAACCTATGTACTCTTTTAAAATTTGCATAAAATTATACTACTATACTCATGCTGTATCTCATGTGGGGTACGCAGAGAACGGAACGCCATATAGATCTATCCTTAAATACATCTTTCACTTCTTTTGCATTCATACAATTTCTCATACAAACATTTTGAATTTAACTTAACACATGGCCATCCTTGAGAATTAGATCGTTGTGATAAAACCACGTGATTCTTGGATGCCTGCGCTTCCTCACTCCTCTTTCAGATAAGTAAATCGTCTTAATCAACTTTTCCTCATCCATCCGTTTCACATGTCCAAGCCATGGTCGTAACTTATTTACATGCCTTCTTTCCACTATACTCCTTTGGTATCCGCTCATTTTTCTGCTACCCTCATCCCTCACCTTACCACGCGACATTCTTCGATAAATCTATAGGTATTTTTTTTAATATAAAGACAACTCACACAGACCGAGCTAGTCCCAAATTAAGATATGAATCTTGTATTATGGGTGCTAACGCGACGATACACATATATACAATCCACTGAACACATATACATGTAACACCCAGACCCAGGACAATTTGAAAAAGGTCATTCTTCATTTTGCCCTGGCCGGGAATCGAACCCGGGACCTCGTGACTCAAAGGCAAGTGCGTTAGCCTCTGTGCCACACCAGTCGCCAATACATAATAATATCCTTATACATAATAATATAACGTTATATAATACTAGAATATACATAAGTTATAGTAACACATAAGTAGATAATATTAGCAAATAATGAAGGATTGCCACACATCCAATCTTCGGATTTGCACCATCTTATAATTTAGATTAATCCAAAACCTAAATCTAAATACATAGATACGGATAAATACATATTCACATCATAATAATATATATATAACGATATGAGTAGATATGTAGAATTCCATTCCATTCCTTGATTACACTCACACCACATTTATATACGAATCTAATATTATTATACAAGTGATACAGGTATCATTTGCTGCTTACATACATAATATAAAGTTATTTTGAAATCTCTTTGATGATGAAAGAAACAAATAATTTATATCATCATGAACATTATAAATATGTAATCCCTTTAATAATGTGTACGAATGTTTTCCTCGAATGAAATTGTTGATATGTAGAAGTAGAATTACAGGTACTATACCTAAATATAACTCAATGTTACTTAGCGAGGAAAGATAATATAATATTGTTCATATTTGAAACGATGTTGATATATATTATTATTCATACACATACATGTTCTTGTACAAATTTACTAAATTGTATTAACATAGATCAATTTACATCTCTGCCACTCGCTTGTAAATTTGTATCTGAACAGATTCACGTATTCGTTGATGATATGACTGTGATGTTCACAACCTTTTAACGCTATCACTGATTGCAATCAATAATCATAATAATATTTGGAATATAATGTAGCAATCCGTCTCAAATAATATCAATATTTGTAATTCATTTATTAAAATATTTCATTTACTCACATACTCAATGTACTTCGCTAACTCTATACATTGTATCAAGATGTGCATATCACCAAGTACCTACATCAAAATCTGCCGACTCTGATGACTGGGGCATGTGGAAAGGATGAACGACACATCAACGATCAAAAGAATATACTCCACAAACCCCAGTGGTAGAAGAAGCGTCGGGAGGCCAAAGTTAAGATGGATGGACGGAGTGGAAAAGACCTGCGAGCTCTGGGCGTGACCAATTGGCGACGAGAGGTGATGGATAGAAGGGAGTGGAGGCGACTTTTTGAGGAGGCCAAGACCCACACATGGTTGTAGCGCCACTGATGATGATGAAGATGTACTTCGCAAATTGTATTATAGAGTGTGAATTGTTATTGAGTATCTTCATTAGTATTTTTTTTTTGTTTTCGCATTACTCGAAAAATGCTTGAAAAATAAAAAAAAGTTTCATTTTAATTTATGGTATGAGGAGCAATAATGACAAATAAAATTTGAAGAAGCTACTAAGCAAAAGAGATGACTTCAGATAGATGTTGTCAGTGAATACTATTCTCAGCAGTAGGAAAACATTAAAAAGACGAGCATAGCTACTTAGTTACCTGTACTTGATGAGTAGAGTTAAAATTATGATAAGTATGTAGGTATGTATTGAAATTAGTAACAAAAATGTTTGAAGACTTCACATTATACATTTCATACAAGATAACTATTACAACTATGTTGAGAATATTTTAATATTTAATAATAATATAACACATTTTGTTTATATTATTTAAACTGAGTATTTCTCATCATTCATTATATATAAAATACATTAAAGAGAACATAATACCCTCATATATTAATATATAAGTTCAAAATGTAGTAAATTTCCCATTAAATTATTATGAAGAGCCTACCGACCCAACCGAACCTACATTTAGTCAATCTGTCCAAACCATTCTCCACAAGTAGATTCCACCTATTCCTCATAATTTATTAATGCAAGAATACTTAATTAATAATATGTATTCATTGTTCGTTCTTCTCTCTTCTAAAAAATCTCTTCGAAGTTATATAATGAAAAATTCTTGCAAAGCATACAAACATATTTTGAACTGCCTTCAATATAAAATTTTGAAACCAATCTTAAAAAATACTTCTTCTTCTCCTAGTTAGGTCAGAGACCCATTACATCTATAGATACCATTCGAAGTCAAGTTTTTTAACATAGATATTTGAACACCTCAACTAGCATATTATTGAAAAAAATATCAACTTATCACAGGAAATGATCTATAATTAAATCACAACAGTATTGAAATACGACCATTGTTTTCTAGATATCGTCATACTACTGTAGTATATAAATAGGCATAATTACGTCTCTTTTATGTATGAAATATATGTTGTATCTAAAAGAAGTGGAAGATACTGAAGAGATTTTAAATTTTCATGTATTAATTGTTTTCTACATTATTGACACCTTCAAGATCACCACTGGAGTCCGGCAGGGCTGTCTATTGGCACCTTTTATCTTTGCCATAATTATGGACTACCTGCTCAGAAAATCTATTCTGGGCCCTGGCGGTGTGCCTTTATCACAGCGTGAAAACAGTGAGACGTCTGTGGGAGTGCTGCCAGTCTTGAATATGCGGAAGATCTAGCCCTTTTTGATACATCTGTGGACGGATATCAGTGCAACGCTAATGCTCTTTATGAAAATTCCTTACGCCTTGGCCTTCGTATCAACGCTGGTAAAACGGAGTACAATTGTAATAGTACATGCACAAGTACTCACACCCAACTAATGGTTGGTAATTCCCAAATATCTCAGGTTAGCAAATTCAGGTACCTGGGAGCAACCATAACGCCAGAGGGTGATCTCCGGTCGGAATTACCAATCCGCATAGGAGCAGCTAGCGGGGCTTTCAATAACATGAACAAAGTTTGGAAGGCGTCTGGGCTCAGCATCAGGACAAAATGCCGCTTGTTCAATGCGTGCATCATCCTAATCCTTCTATATGGCTGTGAGTCTTGGCACTTAACCAAGGCTCAAGAGCGGAAGATACTAAGCTTTGAAAACAAGCGTCTTAGAAGGATTTTGGATGTCAAATGGTATGAACGTGTTACAAATGATGATGTGCGCCGGCGCACCCAGCAGAGACCTGTAATCTCCGTAATACAGGAGAGACGATGGTCCTGGCTGGGCCATATTTTGAGAATGCCCAATGATAGTTGGCCAAAAAGAGCACTGTTCTTCCGTCCGCAGGGGTTCCGTCGGCCCGGGCGTCCCTCTTTCACAATATACCGTTCCTATGACAACGATATCAGAGCGCAAGGGATATCGTGTTGGCACAGAGACGCTCTGAATGGAGGAGGCTGGTTTCTGCCCTGTGCTCCCGAGAGGAGCGTTGAGGGCGATGATGATGACATTATTGATTAAAAAATATCTTCAAAATATTTCATTATGCCTAATAATTTTTTTTGTAAAATTAATGATCTGGTTTTTCCAAGCAATTGATTTTTGGATGATCCAAATGCAGGTCACCTTGTCGTGTCTATAAATAAGACATTTAAAAAAATCCAAATCATCATTAATAATTGTGAATCGAATTAGGCAAGCAATCAATCATACATCAAATGAATGGTAAATAATATACTTTATTTTAATTGATAGTTAAATCGCCTGTTTTTTTGGTCCTCGTTTATTGGTAAAATTAAAAACACATAGTTTGTGTTAATTTACCATAAACTATCGCGTTACACTGATAATGCAGAGAACCTATTGACAATCCTTACATTAATTATGTAGGTACAATAAGAAAGGTGCTCCAATGAACTATTTATACCTGTGTACATAATCATATAATGAATATTTAATCAGATCACTCAAAAGATTTAGATGAAGATTTTCTTAGAATCATGTTATCGAATTTAATACAAATAAATATGTAGTTTCGTAGCTTTTATTTCTGAAAATTTACGTCATAATTCTACACATCTATAATAGTGATAATTCCTTTTCACATCCTTTATCATACATCTTTTATTTAAGATCTTTATTCCGCTTCTCAATATTCTTTGAAGATAAAATTTCATAAAGCATAATAATACTGCCTATGTACTTACTATTATTACATATTTTACTCACTTTGAAGATGAAATATATTTTTATTTGTAAATACTAAGAATCCATTAATATTCATTTGTAAGAAGATCACTAAAATAATGCAAGCAATGAGATCTAACAACTTGATGTTTTAGGTAGAAGGCACAGAGGTACGGGAGAGGACTGCGATGTTCCAGAATGGTACAGTAGAGAAAACGACGTGGCAAAGAAAGCCGGAGAAAGCAAACCCCACCATCATGTGACTACAATAATTGCCGATGGAAAAGAAGACATTTTTCTTAAATGTACGAATATTATAAATTTATTAGTATGAAAAAGTATTGTCCATGTCGTGCTTTTTAAAGTTGATAAATATTTTTTTTATTAAACATTTAACATCAAATTCAGCGATGAAGTTTGCCACCCATTCTGTTGGCACAGAGAGGACGGCTTTCATGTTTATTATATGCAGCTGGTCTGCTGGTTACCCCACTTGTGGGATATGCCGTAATGGTATAGTAGTAAATATTTTTTTATTGCAAATCTATTCAATTATATAATAGTACAATTTCAGGCATATGTTGACTGCCGAATATCAATTAATGTAATAGTTAAGAATTACAATAAATTTTATTATAAATGTTATGGTAATCTATATAAATAAAAATGAGTTGACCATGTACATATATTCCCCCATAACTTGAGAACGGCTGAACCGAAATGGCTGATTTTTTTTGTTGTGTTCCTAATTATCAGGAGACGGTTTGCATGAAAGATTTTTTTTTTGAAAAATGCAACAAAATCGGAAATTTGGATTGTATTTTTGTATGAAAGTGACGTTTGTAAGCTCCGCTGTCACTTGTTGCCATAACGATTTTTTTTTTTTAATTATCCACCATAACATATTTTTGTTGTGTTCGTAAATGGTTTATATGAAAGAAAACTTCTGGAGAATCTCTTCATGTGAATATCACAGTACAAAAAATTATTATTACATGTTTGAACGACATAAAATTGCAATCACATGTCAATCTAATTTAAAAATATCTGAAATTGTACTGAATGAACTGGAATGAAATTCAATTCACATAAATTCAAGGGAAGATTCGATTGAATGAATTACTTCTCAACTACCTGCAGCGCCTTAACCATTGGAGATAGACATAAAATTCACCCTGGCGACGCCGGGGAGGAACATCAAGTAATATTATATTTATAAATGTCAAAGGAATCTTACGCTTTGTAACTATGGATGTATGAATAGATTTTGGAATGCCATCTGTTATTTCAACATTTATTTTTATGTTCACCTAAAATAACTAAAAAAATATATAGATATAATATAATCGAGGTGTAATATAATTTTATTTTAGTATAATAATAATAGTGTTGAGTTTATCATGTGAATATAAATCATCGAAATTATCATCAACATGAATTCATTATCATTATATTATTATTATACTTACTTACTATGCACTGAATAAATAATCATCACTGAGATTATACGTAGAATAAAGTGTTTCAATACATGTATTACTTGTTATATTTATGTACTTGTAATAATATATTCAAATGTTCTCATAAAACAGCCCCTATAGTCTACAGCCTCTTTGTGCTTTAAATATTAGATATTATTATTTATCATTTTGAATAAATTCATATTATAAGGAATATTATCACTCAGACACACACTGTACTTACACACCCCCTAATTAAAATTAATAAATATTTGATTCTGTGGTAATAATTATATTTATACGTATTTGAAATGTTAAATTTTACATTAATATCTTTATCAGGCAAGCGCTCGGAAAATCAATAACTGTAACTTAATCAAGAAGTCATTTTTTACAAGCAAATTAGACAAAACATGATTTAAAAGGAAAAACACCCAACATATAAAATGCAATAAAATAAATATCTAGTAAAATTTGAACCACTTTTTTATTTATTATTCATCATATGTATATTGATAAATTTGGATCACTAAGACTGTCTTAAGAGGGATGGTTGAGATTGGATGACTCCATTAAATATGTTAAAAATTCAATAAGATGAATATTATATACTTGCTTTTCAGTATTCAGGATCATTTTTAGGTTTGTTGGGAGAGATCGCGCCTTTGTGATAAACTCGCCCTCTGTAAATTGATTCTATGTAACTTGAATGTTTACCTGTGGTATATTTTTATTAGATATAAATGATGTCAACTTCGAAAAAATAATATTTCAACTGATAATAAATTCTAGACTATGATATAAAATAAATCATTAATGTTTTTCAACTAATCTAATCTAAAATTACAATTTTCATAAATAAATATCAACATTATAATATCAAAAAAAAATTTCATTCTTTGTCAAGAATTGTTCTAATCATACTTTTTGACAATTATTCTCAGGGTAAAGCCGGATACTGAGCTAGTTCATATTATAAACTCACAATACTTTGGATGAATATTTTGGACTATGCATTATTATTTTTATTATTATTAATCCTTGGTCCTGACTAAGAGCTGAGAAAATAATAATATTATCAGCGGAACTTCGATACTCGTATTGAGACGTACCTACCTACTATTATTATTATTTATACTGTCGTGCAGTTTACTAATACATTCAAATATACCATTTGTCTTAATACACACATATAAGCAATAAAGGTGTTCTTCTATTGGAGAATTTGGCGGAGTTTTTTTATTATATACTAAACGCCATTTTACCGAATCATGATATTTTTTTTGAGTAGGTCTTCCTCTTAATGTAATTGTTAGTAATCATTGTACAGTAAAGAATGAATAAATAAATAAAAATCATCTTACGAGATATCTCATTACCATTTCTTCTACTACATCATCAGTGTTTGTGTACTTAAACAAACGGATCTATACGTAGGATATGCGAGTATATTCCACAAAATATGCGGTTGCAAAGCTTGTTTTAATCATCGTAAAAATTTAAAGACTAATTTATCACAGTGAAGAATAAAATAAATAAATAAATTTATTATTTTTCCGCATCAGATTTATAGCTAGTAATATTTAAACATAGCCCTACTATAAAATATACATATACCAACATGTATTTTATAATGAAATTCTAAGACAAAGTTGATATTTTCAACCGACGGTACTTGGTGGAAATTCATGTTGAATTAATTTAAATAAAACACTTATTTGTAGTATATCCACGGTGACTTTTTATTGGACGCGAGCCGGCTTTCAAGAGCTTCCGCTCTCATCATCAGGCTGGCGAAAAGTAAAGAAATTACAGGTTGGTAACGAATATATATGGTATGTTATTGGATAGCAAAACAAAAGTGGTGGTTAAGACAGTGGTAACAAACAATTGAAATAGAGTACCGTTGTGGATTTTAATTCAATAACCGGGTCATTTGTGAACAGACTAACAACGTCAAATGATACTAAAATTGAATTATTGGGCGGTTGTATGTGCTTAATTTTATTCACTAACTCAAGTGTATTTTTTATGGTGTATTTAGGGTTGTATTTACAATATCTATATGGAATAAAGAATTGGCTTTTTTGCTAATTTATAAGTGGGAGCAGTGTAAAAAGATAAAACTGGTCTCATAGGCATATTTTCTTTATGTACCTTTGGAAGGCCATACAAGCGGGGGCATGTCCAAATGAATCCACAATGTAAAAAATGGGTAAAACTAAACTTCGTTGAAGGTATTAGTAACAAAGTTTCTAAAATAATCACTAAAACTGGTAAAAACGTTGCATTTTATAACAAAAAATCATTACATAGTTTCCTGGTTAACAACAAAGATAAAATTAAATCTTTAGATAATAGCGGCATTTATCAGTTGTCCTGCAATGATTGCCCCAGTGGAAGACAAACTGGAAGATCCCTCAATACCAGAGTAAAGGAACACTTGGCGTGTCATCGTCTAAAAACATAGACAAATCAAACTTTGCTGACCATCTTACGTCTAATAATCACACATTTGACCCTGATACTGGTATTAAATTAATCCATAGAGGGGTGAAAGGTCAACTTTTAAATCGCCTTGAAACTTTGGAAATAAATAGGTTAAAAAATAATCCTGATATTCACATTATTAATGAACAAATTACTCTTAGTTCTTCTCCTTTATTAAAACCTATTATCTAATTCTTATTATTGTGGCATTCCCAACTAGCTAATCCTTTCTAAAAACTTGTGTACTGCCGTTCTTTTGTTCTTTTGTTTCAGTCACTACATACCTGCAACAGTGATTCATAACCATCGGCCTCCACACCTTCTGACAAGATCAACAATTAATTATCTATAAAATTTATATTTTTTACAATTTACTAATTAGTTTACGATTGTATAGACTCATTTTAATTTTAAAGATTATTTTTCATATAAAAACATAACATTATATCAAGCTGATTCATATTTTATGTATACTAACTTTCAGAGGAAGGCTATCTCTTAAAAAAATAATGCTCATCTCTGATATGGGTTTTTGTGGTTTCCCCAATATCGTTAAAAGGCAAATGCTGGAGATGTTTTTCTTAAAATCCGTCCACAACGGTACTCTATTTCAATTGTTTGTTACCACTGTCTTAACCACCACTTTTATTTTGCTATCCAATAACATACCATATATATTCGTTACCAACCTGTAATTTCTTTACTTTTCGTCAGCCTGATGATGAGAGCAGAAGCTCTTGAAAGCCGGCTCGCGTCCAATAAAAAGTCACCGTGGATATACCTACTACAAATAAGTGTTTTATTTAAATAAATTCTAAGACATTGCAACAACAACATTGCATTTGATTAGAAAAATATGTTAGAAAAATATCATATAGAAACAATATGACAATAGCTCTCATACTAAAATATTGCTTTGTAACAATACAATACCAGTTAATAATACATACATATCATCACGCCGCTTCCCTCGCGGGGTAGGCAGAAAGGATCGAGCGCCACTTCCTTCTATCCTTGCATACATCTTTTGCTTCCATCACTGTCATATAATTTCTCATGCATGCTCTCCTATTCAATGTGCTCCACACGTGACCGTCTTGTAGGATTTGATTGAAATAACCATGCCATTTGATCCTCGGACGTCCACGTCTCTTCTTGGTCATTCTGTCCTCATTCATTCTTTCCACGTGCCCAAACTATCTTAACTTATTCACATGCATCATTGTGTAGTATAGTACTAGTTACCTAAACCAGAATTTCAGTTATTATGGCTGTTTTTTACCAAAATTTAGATTCAGTTATGAGAAAAAAGTTTTTAAAAATAAAACAATGGAAAAAAATTATCTTCTACGTAAATTAAACCTACGTTTATACTTATTATCCTGACCAACTTATTTAGTTAAAAAAATAAAACTAAAATTGAGTTACATAAATAGTTATGGTTTCGATCAAAACATTAATCCTAATAACTACGATAATAATAGCCAGTCAAATGTGGTGGTTAGTGGCCTGAAGCTAAAATCTAGAACCACCTGCTGCCGACTAACTATACAGCTTTACGACATATGGGTGAATTTTTCAAATCCAATTTCATCTTTAAGAAAAGGATGATCTTAGCCAGCTTTGCATATTTTCACAAAATCACTCTGAATGAAGAAACTTCTTTTATATCATTTAAAAAAAAATCAACGTCTGCTGAGCATTCATTATTTTTGTTACTTGTATTATATCGGCATTACTTTATCTCTCTTGAATAATTTTCAAATTGATACTATATAATTTTATCAATGGACTTGAACGTTGATCCTAGATATTATAAAGTGCCCTTGAAGTAATATAATCACAATAAGGCACTATAGAAATTGTCATTTTATTATTAACCTTTTTTCGACCCCTAAAAGTAACAATGAGAAGCGACAAAATAATTATTTAGTTACCTATTGTTTATCAAATATCTTGTAATAGAATATTATTAGAATATATCGTGGAACACCCGGTAAAGAATTGGTCTCCCACTCTTCTCCGTAAGTTTTCGAGTGTCCTGTTAAAGGCAGGTGTTTGAAAAAATTAAGATATTTTACATCTTAAATTCAGCGATGAGGTTTGCCACCCATCCTGAATGTCTTGATTTAATATTGGCACGGAGAGGACAGCTTGCGTGTTTCTTACATGCGGCTGGTCTGCTGGCTACCCCACTTGTGGGATATGCCGTGATGGTATAGTAGTAGTATAGTAGTAGTATACTTATTAAATAAAATACAAAAAATCAACTCATAACAGAATCTCTTTTTTCATAATTATAATAAATATGGAGTTATACAAAATAAACGTCAACTCAATCGATAATAAAACAAAAGGTATATTTATAGCAATCGAAACAAATATTTAGAAAAGCATTCGTTTAAGATATGTCTTAATATTTAAGATTTATGTTTCTATCTATGCATACTTTCAGCTTTCTAAAGTATGAATATATATTATTATTAAGAGGATTAATGAAGGATTAGCGCTTTTACTGTCGTCTTATATTTGAATATCATAAAGTAGGTAGATTATAATAACGTGCTAAATGTATTCTAAGTACATATATCGTAACAATAATATTTCTCAGTAGTACCTACTCGAACATGTCTTTATGCTAACATATATCTTCATCCCGTATAGTCATAATTACATAATATGTATAATAGATAGAGTGTATGGACGACGAGACGGCCGAATTCAAACCCTAGTTTAAATTATAGATTAGAGGAGTAAAACAAATAGAAGTTATCTAGGTTTTTAAGAATCTGCAAAACATAATCTAGAGTGAGATTTGGACTAGTGAAATGAAATATCTCACTTTCCAGTCCACCTCCAGTGCCGTTAAGTTAAGATGATTAGTTAATTCATTATCCGGGAATGAACGCCGTTGGCTCGACATTGTATAAAGTACTGTGACTTTCTTGTTTCATATGAACAAAATGCAAAACACCTGCGTATCAGTGGCGGGACTAGACTTTTTACATCGATCATGCTTTGTACAAATGTACTATTTCACTTGCAAATAAATGAATATCCTTGAAGTAGATAATTGAATGTATAAATATTAAGTGAGTAAGTCCGTATTTTTCCTATATACTCAACAACATTCAGATTTTCGATAGAGAAATCAAAAGTAAATAGAAATTTTGTGCCGATTCATTAGATTACTATAACTATTACTACGTGGACCAACTAAAGAAGAACTAAACTGTGGCACATACGAAGAACTAAAGACACTAGTTGAAAATGGGAGGAATGGAGAAGAAAATCCAAACTCGTTGCAGACCAATCCAATAGATTGTAGCTCACTATATATGTATAACTATAACCCCAAAATTCAAATTAAATAATAATTTGTGTTCTAATCGATATTCAAAAATTTTAATTGATTATAAAGTTGAATACGGTTACACATATAAAATAATACATAATTATTTTGATATACACACTGAACTTCAACAGCGTCATTTTATTTTTAAAAATGTTTCTTTTGTACTCTTCTTCTGTACTAGTCGTTGCCCACACATTAGTGTGCAGTAGTGGGCTCATGTTTTTTTGTGCGCTCGCAAACGAAATGAGCAAGAAATTTACACGTGTTTGTAAAGCAAACGGGATAGATGATAGAGATGAAAATATTGTTTTATAATCTTCTTGAACAGTTATTAAATTTGTGAGTTAAGGCTAAACTAAAGATCCGTTGTGTTCCGTTGCTGTAGTGGAAGATTAAAACAAGTTTAGTGTTAATACTCGTAATAATTTTAAAAGAGTTATTTAATATATTTTAGGTTGCATATTTGCATGTATGGAAGATAAGTCACTGCTTAATTTGGAACGATTTTAAAATATATTTTTTATTTTATATTTTTTTTATTTCCTCTTAAGGGACACAACCAGTTTAACTCAACAAATAATAAGTCATATTTTTCCAGAAAACAAACCAATCAAGGTCCCGCAAATTACCGAAGCGTATGACGAACACGTTGCAAGTAAACAGTGATAACATATACTTACCCTACCTATATCAACTGCAAAAAACAAAACAAACCTCGTGAAAATGAGAAGCTAAAAATTACACTACAATAGAATTTATAAGAATATATAATAATTAAAAATTAAAACAATTAAGATTAAAATAGTTCAAATTATGAATTGATCGAATCTCTGTCTCTCTTTAGACTCAAGAATTCAGTGTACTCCTTACACCCCTTCTGAACTCTGCCTTGCTGATCGAGAAATATGTGGAGAGTCAATATGAAAATTGAGGTAACGTTTGTACATACTTATGTTTACGTAGACAGTTACTTTACATTCTAAGTAATAAGATTTCAGATGCTTATAAAGACTTCCTCCATATGGATGAAATTGGCAAAAATACTACTTGAGCACGCCTCCCTTTGATTTTCACTTTCCTCTGTAGGAAATAAGATAAACGAATGGAAATTATAATAAAATTCCAACGGTTATATTAATTGACTTATGGCATGAGGTAATTCTAGTTCCGTTATTTGGAGATATGTCAACAAAATTTGATTATCAACATGTAGAGTAGGTATATTTCTGCTCAGTTATTGGCTGGTTTATGAATTGATTGCCAAATAAAATTCTGACACAATTATTACTACGTACGGAATTTAGTAGGTATTTGAGACACTTTCAGCAATAAACTATTAGTGACTGCACTCTAAAAACAATTCAGTCCAACTAGTTTGAAATTTATTCCATGGACCACCTTGTGAACATTTATTGGTCTTCCACTCTTTCCCGTAAATGCAAATCGAAAACCTGAGACATTCCACATCTTTGATTCAGGGATGAGGCTAAGCACCCATCCTGAATGTCTTATTTTTTTATGAGAAGACGACTCGTATGTTTATTGCATGTAGTTGGTCCGCCTGCTACCCCCCTTGCGAGAGACGCTGTAATGGTATGAATGCATATTACACACATTATTATGATTGTGTAAAGATCTATCAAAATAATTTAGTATGTATAAAAAAAATAGCACCAAATTTTCTTCAATCGGTGGTGTATTCACTGTAATTATGGATGTAGGTTATCATAAACAGAAACACATTCAACATATTATTATTCTATGCTCTCTCAATAGTTTGCACCTGAAACGCGATACTCTTCTGAATTCGGTTTGATGTTCGCTCGATATTATTTTAATATAATCATGTAGGTTGCTTTACGATATACATTTACCTATTTATTACCCCGTCTTTGTATTAAGGTTCATTTTGCTGTGAAACACCTCATTGTTGTATTTTTGTTTTTTTTTTTTAATACATATATCATTGTTAAAAATCCGTTGTTCCATATTGGCCTAAATCACTCGCAAACGAGTGGATGGCCTTGAGAAAAATTGAATAGAATATACGTTTACCAAGAAATAAAGAAATTGTTATACTACTTTCTTTGTATTTCGTAAACAAACAATTATAAAACCAGCAGAGAACATTGGTTATAACGAGCTTGAAGATATAACATAATAATTGTTGAAATAGCTTTATTTCTCGAATATTTCAGGAGTCCAAGGACTCCTATTTATCCGTTTAGGTGACAATTTATTAATATTTGAACTCTCTGTAGTCTAATACCACTATGCCAGTGTTGGCATCTCCGATCCTACCACGTCAGTGGGCATAATAAATAAATAATATTTGCAAAATCTAATCGGAAGAAGTGAAAAAAGTATCCGAACGTCCTACGCTGTCTAGAAAACAACGTTTACCAATCCCGCCATTCTCACTGTCACGATTCCTAATTGAAAAAAAATTATTCAAACCATAGAAGCAACCATTTTATGTAATCTCATATTTTAGATCTTAATAACTCCGGAATAATTAAGTTCAATACTTTATTGGCTGTTAGTTCGACCAGTTAGCTAAAAATGTTTTAAATTATTACTAGTTTTTTTATTCTGTAACTGTACATATTTAGGCACAACGTGCTGGTGACAAAACCAGAACCAAATATCTCGATTGGCGAACCATAAATGGGTAGTCGGGTAGCCTTATGTTTTTCCAATCACTTTCTGTATTGGAGAAACATGAATCATATAGTTCTCCAAATCGAAAAATCTGATTTTGTCATCTGCGCATTGTCCCCAAATCCAGTTAAACAGTAAAAAAATAGTGAATAATCTAAACCAGTAGTCGGCAACCTACGACCCGCGATACATTAAGTGACCCATTTGATCATTTTAAGTGACCCACTCTGGTTATGAAAACAAGGTTTAAAATTAAAAAAAAATATTAAATATAAAACAAACATAAGCAAACATATTGAGAATAAAAAAAAATTGATACTAAGAACAAAATTATAGTTAGATTCAAAATTGCAGTAAAGATTAAAATGAAAATACCAGTGACCCAAAAGTCTCTTTAATACTCGCATCGTTTTTGCAGATGTATTCAAAAAGGGGTAGGTAGGTATGTGATTTATAATTTTTTTGACATTTTTAGAATAAACTGCTCATAATGACATCATAATCATTTTATAAAGTGGTTCTTAGTATCAAATATTAAAATTTAACACTCAACAAATAATATCACATGCCAATAAAAAGTCAAAACAATTTTAATGCCCTGATGAACAGTTTTCAAAGAGTAGGTATTTTTAAATATTCGCACATATCTTTTTTTTTAATGTGCAACGAGGACATGTCAGTTGATTTCCACCCGCAGCCTAAAAAGATTGCCGACCCCTTTTCTAAATATTAACTAAAATTGTTAAAATAAATTCTATAATAATCATCATTGAGGTCCTCGACAACCATTACTTAAACACATATTTACATTCGATCCTACAGCTCTCTGCTAATTTATTTTGAATGTCTACATAGTATATATATATCTAAGTACAATACAAACTTATAGGTACCTACTGCATATTGTTAGATCTTATATTAAGAAAATTAATTATGAACTTTAACTAACAAGTCCTAAGTAAACAACTCTTAAACGTCACGTCAATAATGGAATATTGTTATGAGCATAACGGCTGTTATTAGGAAAATCGTTTTAAATAATAATAACTGCTGGATGGATGAACACTAGAAGTGTTGGCCGGCGTGGCGCGGAGGTAACGTTCTTGCCTTTGAGTCACGAGGTTCCGGGTTCGATTCCCGGCCAGGGCAAAGTGAAGAATGACCTTTTTCAAATTGTCCTGAGTCTGGGTGTTACATGTATATGTGTGTAGTGCATTGTATATGTATGTATCGTCGCTTTAGTACCCATAAGTACCTACCCAATGAGTTCGTCGGTAGCCTGGGAGTAGAGTCTCGGCCTTTAGAACAAGGGGTTCGTGGTTCGATCCCAGGTGCCGGCAAACTCCCCTTTCACGGCACAAGCTTTTATCTTAGTGTTAAAGGTGTATAAGGTTGTATTTGGGTTTATAACAAAACCCAGATATATCTTTTTTTATTTAAAAAAAAATAATGCAAGATTCATCTTAATTTGGGAAGCTCGATCTGTGTGAATTGTCTATGTATGTTATGTTATGTTTTTTTTTACAATAAATGTTATAATGATTAACTCAACATTTTTCAGAAATATAGTTGTAATTGGCTTTGTCAAAAGTTTTGTGAAGTGCTTGACAAACAATACATTTTTTTGTTACTTTTCGGGGATGCTGTAAAAGACAGTAACCTATTCATGAAACATCCCATATAACAGCGTCCTCGAAGTGCTATAGCACAAAGGTAGCGCTCTAAATACTCTCCATTATTATTATTATAACAGTGATTCCCAACTAGGATCATATTCTATAGTACCAAAATACCTAAGAACCAATAAATTATTTAAATTTATTTATTGTTATTTTTATTCAAATCATTTAATTTCATTTATTTGGTCTAACTCTATTTTATTTTAAGGGATGTTTAAATACAATCTATTTAAAATTATTTGTCCAAGACGCTATTTTTATTTCATAAAAATTTAACTCTTTTTACTGATAGGTATCTCTAACCGCATTCACCAGATATGGGTATAAAATCCTTAAAAGCCACATGGAATATTTTTTTTCAATATTGAATGAATTAATGGACTTTACTATATCTGGTGAAAAGTGTTAGTTAGCGTTTCTATCTAACATATCAGATTGCATCCTGAAAGCATACCTATCAATGAGGATTATCTACTGGCTGCCCACAATACTGACATATAATAATATCTATGTATGTATGTGCATGAACAAACGGATTGTCTATAATATTTACTAAGGGAGAATATATCGAATATACTTTGTCGATGTTTATCTATTAATTCATTTCATAATGTGGAAATATCTGATATGTTTAAACCAGTGGTTCCCAAACTTTTAATTTTGTGTACCACACCCGAAATTATAAATCAGTACCGTACCACTGAACTGAATTTAAAAAACGTTTTATCTAATTACTTATACTTACTGTGTACGTCGTTGCATATTCAAAAAGAGACATGTGAGCACATTTTTATTTGGGCATACTCTTTTAAAATTGTTGAATAAGGCATTAAAATTGTTGTTTGGACTTTTTGTTAGCATGTGATATTATTCTTTAAGTACCTATTGAATTTTAATATTTGATACTAAGAATCACTTTATAAAATGGTAATGATGTCATTATAAGCAGTTTATTCTGGAAATTTCAAAACATTTATGAATTCACATGCCCCTTTTTGAATATGCAACAACGGATGTCCAATGGCCATGATTGCTTGCGTACCACTGGTGGTACGCGTACCATAGTTTGGGAATCACTGGTTTAAACCATTTTCACACAAGCATTTAAATACACACGCACACGTTTAGTTTTATGAAATATTAATAAAATCAATATCACCTCTCTAGTGAATATGTAATGCCATAATAAACTTTGTAGGTACTATGAAAAACATGTCGTTGTAAAATATTTCTCATGTCCCTTTGAAAATACGTAAAGTGTGTAAGCTAGTCATAAAAGACATGAAAGAAACGCTTTCAAAGTTGTTCCAATATAAATAATACTAGACGAATAAACGACAGGATAATTTAATGACCCAAAAGCTTTCATTCATTCTTTGTAAAAATATCATATTTCATTATCTCCATAATAATCATCCCTTTGCCTCAATCTCTGTATCTTTCTCTCTTGTAATACTGTTCAAGTTTATTTTTATATTATGATAAATTAATGAGGCGATATCATTTCACTTGTTGTATGTATAAATATCAACAGAGTTGCTTCACAATCATATTATTTTGTTTCTTTTGATCGGTGTATTATTTTGTGTTATTGAAGTTTCAGTAAACACCAATAACTCTCCCTCCCTTGTATTTATATATTTACCTAATATATTGTTGAAATCTACGTACATACCTCTCTCCAAGAACCTTCATCAAAACCTTCTACTGCAAAACTCCACAATCTGCCCCCATTGTATCAATCCCAGCTATTCATTCCACAAAGCTTCTATCAATTCCTATCAGATTGTCTCGATCTTACAACGGTATTATTAAATTTATCTTATTCCTCAGATATTCAAAGAATGTGGACGGGGTAAATCTACAATCATTGTCCATTCTATTAAGAAATATTATTTATTGCTAGTAAGATTTTAACATTATATTACAAATACACAATTATTGATTCCATGCAAATATCACAATTTATATTCTGGTTCGTTATATTTAACTTGATAAATAAAAAAAATGTTTGTGTGGGTGTAAGCGCTTACTACACCTTCTAAGAAATAAACTTATAGAACGGGTACATAATATGACAATTAGCAAAAAGCTTCTTAATATCAAAATCATTTTCACAATTTGTGTGAATAATATTTCGCTATAAGATGTTCTACTTTAAATAGGTAAAGATGACATATTTTCATTTTTTACTAGCTTTAAATATTTGACGTGAAAATTTATTTCATTTTCTCACTCGAAAATCGGAAACGTTTGCAAATGACACTCAACACCCCCTAGGGATTTTCAAATAACAGCAATCGCTCCGTTAAAAGTGATATTAAACTGGTATGTACAGAGTAAGTACCCACCTACATACTTAACTCATCTTAAATATCCGACAGGAAGACACCAGCTTATAATATTATATTATTTCAGAAAAATAATCAAATGTCAAAGCGGCTCCTACGTTTAATATTATAAATTGTTAGAGACAGATTTCAAATAAATAAACAAATATCTTATAACTGACATCACTTAGTCTTCCAGTATCAGCACAAATAAACTTGAATGTTATTGTTTGTGTTTTCCAAGAATAATTATTTACGAAATCTATTATATTATTTACATAGTGTTCGTTTTTTTCAAAATTCTAATATTATTTTTTGATCATTATAAACTCAAACTAAAACGATCAATTTGACATTTTAATAAAGTAAATAGTATGTTTGATTTTTGAATTTCTAAATAATTAAATACTGAAACAAATATTGTAGTCTTAGTAAATAAAATTTAGTGTTATATTTAGCTCACACGATTCGTTATTCAATAACACGTACACTGAAAAACTTGTAATATTTATTTGGAATGAGAATGCTCCTATCTTGAACTAACTATGAGCTTTAATAAACAAATAAAATTTATATCAAGTAAGTAGTACATTTCATCGTGAAATCAAAATACTTGTCAGATTTCATGAGCTTAAGTAAAATAATAATAATAGTTGTAACTAGTATTGGAAGTTTTACGCCAATAAATCCATAAGAAAACAATAAATCAATCACTGACTTAATAAATTCGTATTTTCTCTATCAAATCTAGTTAAATAGTTAACACACTGTGCTTCCAATAGTCTCTATTCAATATCAGAATGATTTATAATTCATATTTCATTTCGCAATAACCTTATACATATTATTCCAATGTACGATATAAAGTAACTCAAATTATTTGTAAGAAATTACATTGGAAAAGTTTTTTTGGCGCGAAAGGTAAATTATGGAGTCTATCAAGGAATGATTTCAAACTTACTTTATTGTATTAAGAATATTGACTAATTTTTATTGTTTTACTAGATTTGGGCACAACTTGCAGATGACAAAACCTACCAGATATATCAGATGGAGAACCATGTTTACACAATGTAACATTGTGTAAAATCCTTACGGATTGGCTCTAGGCTGGCTTAAGTGATCACTTTCGGTGTCCATGGACAACGTTTATCAAAGGGTGGAATCAATTGTACGTGTACAACAAGTGAGACAGATAATATTAAGAAAACTCTCTTCAGAAGCTCAGAGGAATAAAGTTCGTTATTCAATCATTATAATATAGAAACTAAATCAGTTGGAGTTTTTCTTTTTCAAGAGTATGCAATCTGCGGTCACAAAGGGCATCTTCGTTACTCTCAAAATGTTGACTGTTTGAGTAATTAAGCTGTCGTACAAACTTTTACTGACGATTCTCAACTAATTCAATTTATATTCATGCTGAGAATTCTAACAAAAAACGAAAACCCTGGGTGATGATTCCTTACTAATGTATAATATAAGATACGTAGAATCGCCTACCGGTGCTATTCAGAGACAATCAGACGGACACCAGCTTCAGAAGCATATTGGAAACTGCACTCTTCACCCGCGCCCTTGAGAAGGGATATGGACTGTTAAACGGCGTCAAAACAAAATCATCCAAAATCATCATCATCATCATATAAATAGATTGATACCTTATTCTCGACAACTTTTTACTCTTTTTGTAGACTTAGAAACTATGTGCTGTGGGTGGGCAACCTGAAGGATCGACCAACCACCATATCTCCAAAACCCCCGCATGAAATCGATGTACTTCTGTACTAGAGAAGTAAACAAAATATAATAAATATTAAAAAAAAAATATACAAAGTATTTTCAGAGCCTAGGTTACAAATTGTTGATAAAAAAAAACTAGTAGGTACAAGAAGAATAAATAAATAAAATTTTGCAAATATGAAAACCTATTTCAAAAATTTCATACAATACCTACGCAAAAAGAACATTATTTCGTCTGGCGCCAAATATCTTAACAAATTGGGTATCTCTTCAAGTTTTGAATGCATAAAATAAATTTGGTACCCATTATATTTAATATTAATATATTTTTGTGACACTTCTTGAAACTACTACCATTAACATAATAAAAAACATACCATTTACTTAAGATTGCGGATATTAAGGCAAATATTATATTCTATGTCTTTAGGAACTGTAATTGCGTAAGAGAAAATATTTTGTTCGTAAGTGCTAACACTGAACATTTTTTAGCTAAATATTTCAATTGTACATATGTGTTGTTTTGTATAGAGCTATCCTAAATAATAGAAAATAATACTGCTATTTACATGAATACCGCTACCCAATAGAGTGAAACAGTTTAATTTTAATATGTATTTATATAATAGTGATATGCTAATCATTATATAATCAGCATTAAGTATAATAAAGTCTTGATAAACCTTTATGTTGTACGAATTAAAGTTAGCTTAGCATTTATTCCATGTTGAATTGTGTAATGTGGAAGTGTGTAATCATAAGACGATATATACCTACCTATCTACTGATAGAATAGTATAAACATAATATCTAGTACCGAGAGATTCTGAGTGATTCCATTTAAATGTATCATCGATATCGCTCGCAAACTATTGTAAAATAATTGAATACAGGCAGAAAATGTTCAAATTTAAATTGAACATTACTTTACAAATAAACTATCTATATTTAAGGCTATATGATAAATTTCTAAATGTATGCCTGTTTGTTTTTCTTCTTGGAATAAAAAATTAATATGCAATCAATGAAATGGTTTCAACAAAATTAGAGAGTAAACAATTCTAGAGGGAATGGTTCTTGTCATAAGAAATAATAATGAAACAAGTTATTCAGTAATTTCACTTGATTTTATTATATAAGCTGATTTTTTATTTTTTATGTTCAGCTCAGTTGAACGATATTTTTTTATTGCATAGGCAAAATCGACCCATCCGATTAGTTTTATTTCGACAGGTTGTAAGTTATATTGACCCGCTATTCTCTGAATAGCCGAAAGCTTTCGACGGTATGTGAACAATGTTGACCAACTTATCCAATATTGAATCATCGACTCATAGTTTTAATATGTTGATAAGTAGGTACTGCCCTGTATGAGAATATTGTATGGGATTGATGCTGTAATAATATTTACGCATTGAACCCTTGTTGTTCGCTTTGTTCTTATCTCACAATATTCAGACATTGATGATACACGCCAATATTATTATTATTATACGAGTACATTCTACAATACTGTCTTCAGTGATACGCTAACTAGTTACATAATATACCAGTTATATGTATTACTGCATCTAATTATTCTGTCTATCATATTTTATCATGGAAAATTAATATCAATCAATATACAGACACGTACATTCGTATCTACACTTGTATCTATATAAACACTATACGTCTACTTTTATTTGTTTCTTTAACACATTATCGTTATACTAGAGAAGTTACAAAACAGTTTAGAATACAAAATATTATTTATCTATGTATTCATATAAAAAAATTGAATACACCTTACGTATTATACAACGATGCAAAAAGCACTATATATTTTTTTTCAAAAATGTCACTGAAAATTTAATAGGTATAGTTTATGTGCAATTTTTTTGGTAATAATGTAGATTATGCACTGTTCTGAATGTCAACCAAGAAGTTGAAGACACATTTTACAAATATTTACTATAGGGAATTGATAATAACATATAATTTATATTTTGAGTTACAAATACGAATCAATCTACTTAGGTACTAAGAATTTTTCAGGAAAATTAAAGTTAGTATGTTGTATTCTTATTGTTAATAGTGAATCACATCGTTTCAACATGATTATAAATTATGTTTCTTGCATTTAATCGAATGCGGAATTCGGTGTAATCAACACTTCATATTAACATCAGAACTATCAGTTTACTACGGCAAATGATAATTAGAATTGGTGGTGTAGACGTATCTTATTAATTGACAATCTGTAGGAGATTTCATTTCTAATCATTCGGCAATTCTCCCGGTGCGGCGGTGTCGCGTCGGCGTCCTGTCAACCCCTCCCATCTGTAACTAAGAGCTTCACATCCCCTACGCATGTTATTACCTGCTCATCACCACATTAATTGAAGTGTGAGGCGAAAAGCTATGAATAATAAATTAATGCGATAAACTAAGAGACCGCCATCATCCAATTTAATCAGCGTAAAAACTCTGTTTTCTAATTACACTCGACTGTAAGGAAATTCTGCGGTGTGCGAAATAAATGAGAGAAAATTGCCAAAGTTGACGGGGACATAATTAACATTAATGATTCTGAAAATTGGGTGAAACTTGAGTTAAATTGATAGCTAAATGGAATCACTTAAATGATCTCTAAATGACGACAAATGTAATTCGTTAATTTGTCAAATGTGCGAGAGAATATTCCATTTGTATCAACATAGAAAAAATAAAAGTCTAATAAAATATCACCCAAAATTTGCTCGTTTTTCGAAACAACATAATTTTTTAATAATTCATGAAAAGATCAAGGAATGTATTATTATGTTGCGTTGAACATCACACCTCGGAACCAGGAAAATAAATATTTGGTATCCACAAAATGTTTATATTTCTCTTGTCACTTTTATCTCTCTTATGAAATACAAAGCTTCATTTATGTACTCATAAGTACAAGAAGCACAACGTTCCCAGTTCGATTTTGCTTAATAAAATTATTTATTGAAAATATTATATACGATTATGATTAAGTATAAAATAATTTTTGCTTCTGAGTAAATTGAAAATCTCCTTTTTTTAATACCCGCTATGAATTTTATTAATTAACTTAAAATATGTTTTTTTATATATATTTATATTACTTGCTCATCATCCGGTACGACAAATAGAATTACGTTGATTACCTGGTCTGGATTAAATCATTTACTTGTTTAAATTTCAAAATTAAAAATGATTATCGTTGAGCTATGTAGTAGTAACGGTAGAAATATTGTCAGCCGCGGGGCGTGTCTGCTTCCTGGATGGACGGAAATTATATCCTGTTATTGGGCGGCTCCCTGCTTCAGGATATTTTTTTTTCAACTAATCCTCAGGACAAATATAAAGTGTATGGCTTATAAGTAGTAATTTTATATTGAACATGCGACAATGTCGAGTAATTTACACAATCTGTCTATTTCATCTTCAGCTACGACCAGTTATTAAGTTACAAAAAAAACTTTAAAATCGTATAACTATCTTAATTTTTCTTGACTTAAGTCATTTTGAAACTATTGGATATAGATGTCTTCCATATTCATCCATGTATCAAGTTTAACACATTTGTTATTTACCCATGTCATACTAATGACGGATAATATCAACAGCTTAGACTTTTTATTCCGAGAGTATCATCTTCCTTATTCTCTATCCATCATCCAAATTTTAAAACGGGTGTGTTTTTATCAATTCATTGTTTTACTTAACGTTATTGTAAATGTTTTCAGTGATGTGTTTGTTTGAATATCGCAGAATATTTTTATGGGAAACTGCGGTAAAAATAGGTATGTATGTACGCGACATGATTTGGTTACTGAAAACCCCTGTGTAAATGAATCACGGCGGATAATTGGAGGCGGGTGAAGAGGTCTTGTCTGGTTTGTCGGTACGATAAGACCCTGGGGGTACGAACAGAACGCCGCCCCTTTCATCAATATCATTATTTTTCCTATAGCCCACATGCTGTATGTTTCTAATAATTATTAAATATGAATGTATCCGATTTATTATAAAATATAAGTAGTAATATTCATAGTATACTCGTACTCACATTCTAACAGAATCACGTTCATTTTAATAAAAATATTATTAAATGTAGGTAGTTTCTTTTTATTTAATGTGCATTGTTATACGCCCTAAAACTACAATTATCATTAGATAATCGAAGTTTTAGGGCGTATTACAGTCTTTAGACCAGCACAAAAGAGTTAATGAAAAGTGTATTTTCATTAACTCTGTAATTGTTCCTCATACCGTTGATAGGTAAGTTTTTTGTCGATGGCGGCAAACAAGAATCGTATTTACGATTGAGCAATATCTCTTAATAATTATTTTCAAAGTTAGACCACTCAATTCACTTTCAATGCATAAAAGTGATTTATTATTATAACAATGTCTGGGTGTAACATGTATATGTGTTCAGTGCATTGATTATTATGTTTATCGTCGTGTTAGTACGCAAAATACAACATTCATATCTGAGTTTGGGACTAGCTCGGTCTGTGTGAATTGTCTTTACGTGTTATGTTATGTTATGGTAATGTAATTTATAACAAAAACATAGGTATCTTTAATACGATTTAAATTTTCGTAATATATCATAACAAAATTCTATTTACTAAAGATATGGCTTTTCAAACATTTAGAAAGTATTAAAATATTCATATTATGTACAAATAAACGATATTCCGTTGAATAATTTTTCTTGCTGCTAAACTATTATAATATATTAATACTATATTTAAAGTAATAAAGCTTATCATCATATTATAGTCTGACACTATTCAAAGTATCAAAAGTTCATATCAATGATTATGTTGAAACTCTGATTTAGTGAATATATATATATATATATATATATGTAGGTAAAATTATTAAATTCATTAGAGCGCTTCAAAAACAGTGAAACATCATTCTATCTAATACAGAATTGCTACAAGTGAAACATCATTCTATCTAATACAGAATTGCTACAAGTGAAACATCATTCTATCTAATACAGAATTGCTACAAGTGAAACATCATTCTATCTAATACAGAATTGCTACAAGTGAAACATCATTCTATCTAATACAGAATTGCTACAAGTGAAACATCATTCTATCTAATACAGAATTGCTACAAGTGAAACATCATTCTATCTAATACAGAATTGCTACAAGTGAACATTCATTTAGTCTACACTTAATAATTACTTTCATTAGACAGGTTTTATGTTTATAAATTACGTTGAAATACAATATCGCAAACAAAATTAATTTTATGTACTAGAGGAGAGCGTTATTATCATAATAATAATTACTATAACTTCACCACAAAAACATTTCGGAGTTCATAAAGTCGCCTACCCGTTTTCCTACACAATAGGATGTTATCCAACGGAGGTTCAACATGTTAACGGTATGCTCGTAGACCGGCTGCAGTTCGGCATTATTCTAGATTGCAAAACTTCTTGTCGTTACGAGAGTATTATGTACATCAATGTTTAAACTATTTTGTACATCGGAAAGATGTCACTGTTTAATGACATATATGTAAAAGACAGTCTCACTATAATGTGCATATCGAGTGAAGGATTTACTTAACTACCTACGGAGTACCTATTTTTGAAGAATTGACCTACCAACATCATGGTGCGAAATTTGATGCGAAGGAATTCGTTAATGATTTATTGGAACAATGATGATATTGTAAAATATTATAAAATAGGGAAAAATAGTATTATATTTGCAAAATTTTAGATATCATTCAAAACTCCCTCCCATACCTGGACAAATATCCAGAAGTCGAGAGATTTTTTAATATCAATTGTATATAGAAAATATGACAGGCGAAATACCTAAAAAACATTTTATTTTCTGTACACTTAATATTCGCCCGTTAACTCGCAATCCCGCCCGTGCCGAGCCATCTCTCAATTACCATTTGATTTTTAAACTGCGATGTTTGTGTTTTAAGCACGTTTAACATTCTAAAAGTATTAAACAGGGATCTCCAAACTACGGCCCGCCGGTTCCATCGATCCATCTCGCGATAGCTATTGGCTCATTGCTGTCATTGTTTCTGTAATAAATAGGATTAAGTCTTTTATAAAAGTCGTTAAGTCGTCGTCAAGTCAGAGAATGAAAAAAAGTTTGGTTTTATTTACTTACTACTAACTTCAAAGCATAATAACCAACAAATAATTAGCGTACTTAGCGACTAGTCTAAACATTATAAATAAGAACAAGAAAATTAGTATGGCTTTCAGAATGGAAAGTTTGAAGACCCTTGTTATTAGTCGTCAATGAACTATTGACTTTATGGCTTTTTTAATTCGATCCAATTATTTCTAGTGGAATTAAAATGGTTTATTTATGATTTTAATTTGTTCAGAAAAATAAATACGGACGCGAAAGAAAATCTGATCTTCAGTATACAGTGCCTATGCCAATTAGTTATTTGAAGAAAACGAGCAGAGAGAACTACAAAGTTAAAGAAATAAATATAGATTTTACAACGGTTATAGCAAAAGAAATATAAATACCAATACCTACACAAAAATATAACTGAATTTTAGAAACGATATTTCCTTATGGTGTGTGATTTACAAAATATACAACTAATCAAATCACTCTACCGTTACTTGAAATGCTTATAACATAATGAAAATATGAATATCTATCTCTCATTAAAAAGAGCTTTTAAATAAATTATGTTTACAATGTGTATAATAAGTTATCGTCAAATTTAAATGAATTTGTTTATACAAATAGGTAATAGTTTCTAGATTTCATTATACTACTTATTCTTATGTTTTGCATTTGTAAAGTTAGAATGCAAAAAACTTAGTCATTAATACTAAAGAGCCCAAATATTCAGTGACTGATTTTATACATATCAGAATTACCAGAACATGTTTACATGTATATTGTATATCGTAATATACAAGTATATTGTATATCGTAATATACATGTATATTGTATCTTATGAGATAGCTCATTATCGAATTGTATCTTACCCCATTTAATTTTAAATTTTCTTTCTTTGACCTGCTGTTATCAGTGGTTTATATACTTAATTACTATTTCATTCTGACACTCCATAACTAACTTTTTTATTGAATATTATTATTTTGATCTTGACGTATGAATTTGTAATGTACTTGTGTGATTGTGTGCGAATGTTTTTTATTGTTGTTGTTGTTGTTGTTATCTGTCATAATTTATAAACATGTAAAAGGCTCACGCCGTATATAATTGAAATAAATAAATAAATATTGTATATCGTAATAAACATGTATATTGTTTATCGTAGTATACATGTATATTGTATATCGTAATATACTAGTATATTGTATATCGTAATAAATATTGTAGCCCACTACTCAAATCTGAAATTTGTCTTTATTCTGAAGTAATTCACTTGACTACGGGTGCTTTTCCGTGATTATATAGTCACAATATTCCTGTTATCCTTGAAAGTATGACATTTTTTGATGAAATATTGGCAATAATATTAAAAGGGGAAATTGATAATGTTTTTGATAGACAAAAGACGTCTCTATCATGTCCTCTGAAAGATGTTTCTCTCAATAAAAAATCATTTGTGTTTAATTTCATTATAGTAGTCTTGGTTTTGAAGAAAATTGAGGGTAGTCGTGGAGTGGAAAGGTGGCAGATGTCCTGAATAAGAAACATCAGAGAGTGGACCAGAATCAATAGGGCGGAAAAGCTGTTCCGGCTAGCACAGGATAGATAAGCCTACGCCAGGGTGATAGCTGTTGTCGAGGGGTCCTAACATGGCACTTTAAGAAGAAGATGGAAGTCTACACAGTGAATAGATTAATTCTTATAAATTTGAAATCATTTTAGCTATTGAAAGCATAATAATTTAATACAAAAATATATACCTACTTAACTACTTTTATTATATTTGAATATTAATTGGTTTATTTCTCGTGCGTACTCCGCCACCCTTCCTTCCGTACAGCCGATGTTACAATATAGTGGGTGAACTGGTGAACTAATGCACGTACAGATATGTCATCAATAACCACATTTTGAGAAGCGATAGTTAAATTATTATTAAAGCTGTCAATAGCTGGGAGCTGGCTGGTGTGGTTAGCAAAGTATCTACCTCCATACTCCATATACAATACTGTATAACCCTCATTAATTAATATTACCTATTATGGAACAGCGGTTGCTTTGTAAAATATTTCCACTCGATATCTCTACTGGAATAAAATTCCTTTTTTACTAAAACAAACACTCCCCCTAATAATCATTATCGTTTATAAAATAACTATTCAATTTGATTTCAAAACACGAATATTATCATAATTTAGAAAAAAACATTAATATTCAACCAAGAATTTAGGATTTCCGATCTGATATTATTTTTTGCGTAGTCAAAAATTGTTTTATTGTGAATTAACTTTTTACCCATCAACAGATCAAAGGCTTTGAAATTAAATTTAATAACCGCAGATTGCCATAAAATTAATTATACTTCAAAAATTTAAGTATGTAGTAAAGTTCAAAAAAAGTTTACTTATGTACTGATTTTGTGTCATAAGCAGTAGCGTGTATTCCGTACAAGCCGAAAAAATGTATTTTACCTGAGGTTTCCAAGCTTGAAAATAATTTTAAAATTTCGCGTATTGAAAAGAGACCCACCCGGATATCTCAGGAGTCATTAATTTAAGTTGTTAAGTCGTTATCCTTACTTATTACGTTAAATTTTCCGCGGTTTATTAATAATTAATGGATAATTGACTGTTACTTGTAATAATATACAGAAAAATTTAATATATATTATATTATTATGATACCTTTTGTTTTATTTTTATAATATTTTTTACCTAGGAGTGAAGTGGAACTATTGTTTTTACCTTACATAATATTATGTATTCCTCAAGGCTATTCACTCATTTGCGAGTGATTTAGATCATTTTTATTTATTGATAGTAGGCCTACCCATTTTGGAAATCTTTGACACGTCTCTGGTCATACCTACCTAATGGATACATTCGCGCCTGATTAGATGCAAACTACGAGTATAAACAACAAATGAATCAGATAAAACGACAGTCAATACGAAAAAGATTAAATATATGGGTAATTTGTTTTACCTGCGCCAAATATAAAATGAATCGAATATCTATATAAACTCTTTATATTTAGTCTACATATACTCTCTAAAACATAAGCAACTGTGATAAAGGAATTGCACGGGCAATAACATTACTATGTAAAACGAATAAGTAGGTACCTATATGTATTAGTATTTTAGACGTAGGTACTTTATTTTCATAAATGGATCATATTTCATTTACAGTAAAAAATATTATTCTAGCAGCCGTACATGTGACGTGTCTAAAACATTTATTGTACATGTGGAATCATTTAATACCTTTAAAGCACCATTTGTATGAAGTCCTTTCAGTGAGTAGGAGTTGGTTTAGGTACCTACTCGGAGCCTACATTCATGTATAATCTTATTAATATTTGAGTTTGCTCCTCTGTGAAAAGCCTCCTTTATTACAATCTAACTGCCCAATGGGGTGTACTGGACGTTCTCTGGATTTCAAGGACTTTCCTGAAAACAGGAGGTTCGTATAAATAGTTAAATAACCTAGGGATGAGATATGCAGTAACAAGACTTACCTGTTCAGTACCATGTGTCTACTACTTTCATTTCCATTTATGTATCTTACTTAACCAACCATATGATACAACAAAAATATCAAAAATTTCTACTTACGTATATATTATTAAAAATATTACCCTTTGTTTTAGTCATTAATTCGGTCAACGTATATGGCCATTTGTGGCTCTAATATTTTTAAGAAGTAATCCTCCTAAGTCATTTACGGCTAACCATAATATGTAGAATATATCAAAGAGAGACTTATAAACCATCTGTGAATGGACTTGTGTAACTGTGTAGCAGATTAGAGGAACGGCATTTAAGTGCCTAAAGGTTTAAGAGTGAAACACATCCCTGATTTCCAATGCGTCCGAAAGGTCTAAATGTATAAATCACCGAGGGCCGGTCATACAGTCGAGTCGGTTTCTTTGAAAGAAGTTATTTATATAGGGCAATTTAAAAATGATTCCCTCCTAAAATTTTTGAGGGCCATAAAAGAAGTATTTAATGTATCTCTTATTCGAAGATTTTCCAAACGTGACTAAAATGTTGAAACTCTTCTTAAATTTATTCGTGAATTTTTCATGAGAATATTTTGACCTGTTTCTTTACGAGGGATGTAAATCAGACAAATTGACGTTATTTATGTGGACCACTTAGATATATTATTATCAACAAGTTATTACATTGACACTTTCCTTCCTACTTTTCCAACATCCGCACCTAACATACATATCACAATCTGCATAAAGGATGGGAACTTAAAAGTACATTAAAACTAGATGTTTACAAATATAACTAAAGCTTTCACATACATAATAATACTGTAGATTACCTATATAAAAAAAACTTTTTTTGGGATTATATTTTCAACTATCTCACGTTCAAACATATCCACACCTCTGAGAGTGTGTAGTGGGTTTTTTTTTTATTCATTTTAATATAGATTTCAGTGTGTACTTTCGTGATTATTCGATAATGAGCAATACAAAACAAGCCAAACAAAATTTTGATAGATAATTAAATAATAATATTTTTGCCCTCACATGTCGGCCAATGTATTAAAAAGGTAATGTTCTTGCCTGTTAGTCGCGAGTTCCCGGGTTTAATTTCCAAAGGGGTAAAACGAAAATATACTTTCTTATTGTTCTGGGCTACAAATTTAAATTTTTTGTGCACTGACTTCATATGTATCGTTGCGTTAGTACCCATAATACAAGTTTCACATCTTAGTTTATCGATCATGAATTTATTTATTACCTCTACGTATACGAGTGTATAGTGTTATGCTTGGTTAAAAAAACTGGAGCTTAATTTATTTAAGAAATAATTAATTGTTGGAAACAGGATTTTGATATAAACTGAAAGGGTGTCTTGGAAAACTTGTTGTGATGGCTGAAACGAATAATTTCCTTTGTTTGCTTAGACTAATATACAGAAAATATTTCTTTAATTGAAATACTTGATTCCATGGCAACAGACTATCGTAGACATAATATTTTTTTCTGAAAAAGATTAGAAGACCCATGTAGACTGAATCCTCTATATTTAAATTTTTAAATACAATTTTCGTACATATTATAAAAGGAAGTATGTCTTACCCATGGCCAAATACAAACTAATTTTGAAATTTCGATCGTAAATATTACTACAACATCACGGCATATCCCACAATTGGGGTAGCTAGCAGAGTAGCTGCATGTAATGATCATTCAAACCGTTTTCTCCGCCCAACAAGAAATTAAAACAGTCAGGATTGGCGGAAAGCTTTTCGTTGAATTTAAAATTTAAAACGTATTTTTTCGTTATAATAATATATTCAGGATGGTTGGCATATCTAATAACCGCTTAAATAAAAGGATTAAATGTTTTAATACCTACCTTTTACAGGACACTAGAAAATTGGCAGAAAATAGTGGGAGACCTTTGTCAAAGACTCCATAGAGTAATTTCAATCTATTTACAAAAAACAATGTAAGAGTTCCATTAGCTTATTGTAAAAGACAGATAAATGAATTATGAATAAGATAATAATTAGCATCTTCAACTCAGCTGTAATGAGGTACAATGCAAACCATACTAAATGCATTAATTATATTGGAATGTTGAGAACGGTCTGAACTATCGCGACGAAAAACTCGGTTTTGAGAAATTTCATGTTTAGGTATCTTTTTCTTTATTAATTTATTATCGTACAAGTATTTTTCTTTAAGTATACCTATGATATATAACAATGAAAGGTTCATAGTAATATAGGTATATTTTATGATGAGGATTTTGTTAATGTTTCTGGAGCATCTTTGTAACTAAGGTGAAATATAGCTCAACTTACGTATTTATATATCTAGTAGAGATGTAACGATTATCTTATTTTGTATATCCAAAAATTGGAATGTCAATGTCAATATCGTTTTATTTGAAGACACTTTTTTCAGAGGAGAAGATATTGGACCTTCTACTTTTCTAGGGTAACTTGTGTAATAATTTGTCTTACAACAAAAAAAGTTTAACAAAAATACACAAAAAAGGAAAAAAAAAGATATTATGAACTTTTGAAATATTGTGTGAATAATGTAATCAAATCTCATTTTAACTGTAAAATATTTATATTTTATATAAATTGATAAATCGAAAACAAGGTGTTTTCCACTTTTATTACACTTGCGAAATAATAGGGGAAAAACAGTGCTTTAACTTTTTTAATTTAAATAAAATATAAATATTTTACAGAATAATGTGAATTCACATAATATAAAATAACGAATATCCATTCTAATATTTTAGAATATGTAAATATTCACGTCACAACATCACTACATTATGTAGTACCTATCAGCTGTGAGATAGAGACATGGATGATAGAGTAATAAAATTAATATTTACTCGTAATTTTACTCACGCTTCACGTAGTTGGTGCCTATTGTCGAGGGAAGAATTTAATCAGCGCCGTTCGTCAAATATTCGAAAACTTGTCGGAAATTGTTTGAAGATACGCTTGGTAAGTTCATATAGAAGAGACAGAAGTACATATATGTGTGCACATCACAAATTACACGGACTGTGATCACTCTCAGTCTCTTACTAACTTACTTTAATACATATGGTTTGATAGCAGTCATTAGGTATTAGCCTCAGGATATAACTACACGCGCATACATTCTAAGCTTTGTAGACACGACTGGTACCCTGCCTTTCAAACAAATATTATATTGGAGATCATAAAATTTACAGAATGTCGGCCTACAATTCCTTCCAAAGGTTTACTTTGTACTTAGCAAATATTTCAGATATTTAATACCTATTTATTTGATATCGTATCATATCAGTTTACATACCCGCATATGAAATTGAAGATACGAAATTTGCTTCTGTAATGAGTAATCAGAAGCACATTTTTTTTAGTTTTTTTTTAGTAAAGATAAACAATATTTTGTTTGTTTTATAAAAAATTGTTTAACACATCTTTATTTATTTATTTCTCTCATCTACGGCATAGCCTTTTACGAGATCGATATGGTTACAGATAATTTTTGAAATTGCTTGGCTTGATTTGGATGATTTATTCGGTTTCGTCTCTTAAGGATAGTAATCAATTCATACACAAAAACAAGGAATAAAAAGAAGTCCTTATTAGTCAATCAATGAAACATAATAAAATATTGGTGCATTTAAATTTTGAAATATAGACTACATTCAAATATAAACACAAGCGTATAGGCAATCCACCATGTAGTATAAACATTACAAAAATGTAAATTAACATCTAGGTACTAAAAGATGAACCAGTGCATACCTGCAATCAAAATACTTATATAATAATAATAAAAAGTGATATTTCGACAAAAACTTAACAAATATCTTGAATAACTTAAAAAATAATTTTTGAATTCACTTGCATGCAACTTTCCATTAAAACAATCATTCATGTTGCAGTGACTCCGCCCTTTTTAAAATATAATTTCAAATTTGCATGTTTTCATTAAAATTTCTAATGCTTTTTTGCCTATCATTTTTCGGTTATTAATTTAAAGTTTCTCGGAAGTCAAGTGTATTTTAACGATCACAACAGTGCAAGTAATGATTCACATATATTAGATTTGACGCGTAAACTAATTTATGAAGAAGAATATCTCGACGCTTATTATTCGACTCGTGGAATGTAAATAATTTTTTCACCATTATTCCAAATTTAGGTTCGTCTTTATATAAAAGATTGAATAGAATAGTGTATATGATGTTGTCGATTAATATCTAGGCACATTTTTATTTGTTTTTGTTAGCGTACAAAAGCGAGGTGAAGGTATACTATATGTAGTAGAGATTAATAAAAAGTTGGATTGGCTTTCGGAAGTGAAACTTTTAAGAGCTTAACTCCTTTTATCAACCGTCCACTGCAATTAAGGAAGAATGCTAAAGAAAATAAAAAAACGATATAAAAGTTTCCTCTAATATGACATAAAACATTATTATTATTAACTAGCTGGCCCGGCGAACTTCGTACCGCCTAAGAATCAATGAACGATTTCATACATACATCTTCTTCCCCTTGTCCTAGTTCGGTCGGGGACCCATTGCCCCTAAGTATCTCCTCCAGAGATAACTGTCCACCGCTGCTTCCAGGACCTCTGGCCACTCCAAACCTAGCCTTTCAACACATGTTCGACACCTGCCCTATCTTCTGCCCTCTCCCACTGACTTTATGAATGATTAATATTATTAATCTCTTTACAAACTCCCGTAATTGTCAAAGTGTGTCATCGAAGGTATAGTGTAAAAAAATATAATTCATTTGGAACTTTCGCAGTTTAGCGGCCCCACCCGTTGTCGAGTACTTTTTTCCATGTAAAAGTAATATTTTCGAAACTTGAGGAAATTGTTGCCATATGGTGAATTATTTTTTTGTCACCAAAATTTTGAAAAATTCTTTTATAGGAAAAAAAAATCGCAACTATGAAACTTGAGCGGCCCCACCCGTTGTCGAGTAATATGTACGGAATTTTAGGAAATTAATTTTCGAAGTGGATTTTTTTTGCCGGCAAATTAAAATATTTCTACATATGGCAACAATTTCCTCAAGTTTCAAAAATATTACCTTTTCTATGGAAAAAAAGTACTCGACAACGGGTGGGGCCGCTAAACTGCGAAAGTTACATTCATTTTTTTTACATAGACAATTCACACACATCGAGCTAGTCCCAAACTTAGATGAATCTTGATTATGGGTACTAACGCGACGATACACACATACAATGCACTATATACATATATATGTAACACCCAGACCCAGGACAATTTGAAAAAGGTCATTCTTCACTTTGCCCTGTCCGGGAATCGAACCCGGGACCTCGTGACTCAAAGGAAAGAGCTCCGCGCCACACCGGCCGACATGAACAATTTATGTTGAACAATTATACTTAACTCAGATTTGTTTATAAATTATCTGCAGTACGTAATATAATTATGTAGGTACTAATTTTTTATTCAGGTAGATTTTACCTATTCATTTAAAATTTATAAAAATTCTTTCCATGATTTTTTAAAAATTGAAATATCAGAACTACAGATGTTAAATTGTATGGATAACGATTCTAATTTGAGAATGTATAGAAAAATTATCATATAAATAGGCCAATCTATAAAAAAAACTTCATTGTTGATTTTGTATAATTCTCCATATTGCATTTTTTATTGAAATTAAAAATGTATGGCGTAAATAATTTTCTTTGTAATTTTTCTTCTCTGTCTGCAAATTTCACTACACAATCTTGCATCAGAACTACCTACATGAACACATTCTTATTTTCATCTTTAATAGCACAATTTTTGGTTCAATAATAATTTTCCATCTGCAAAAATAAAATACAATTTCAAATATAATCTGTGCACGTCCACATTTATGTGACAGACGATCTATCGATACATAAATATTAGTCGAATAATTCGGTTGTTACATGGCAATAGGTTGTATCTCGCATTTTTTGCGTTTTCAAGTTTGTTCCATAAAATGCTCAAAATAGTGTAATATTTGATGTGGCAAAAGGATATGTCTCTTTATAGTCAGAATAAAGAGAGAAAAGACGTCACTTATTGACATGTAGAAAGATTGTTTTCTTCAACATGGCAAAAAAACTCAAATATTTTTAAACTGCAAGAAATTATTTAGTGAATGTTACATACATCTTGTAGAAGAAATTATTAAGAGAATGTTACATCTATCTTGTAGAAATAATAATTACCTTCATTTTGATATATAATGCTCGAAATTTGGCTGAAATATCTGTTTTGCAAACTTTGTTTTTCTCTCCTGTAAAATTATGTTTTAGTGAGATACAACCTATTGCCATGTAACTACCGAATTATATAGTAAATAAATATTAGTACACATTTCGTTCATATTAGTTATAGTAATTTGGTTCTTAATATAGCAGAACCTACGGATTATTTTAGCACAATGCAACAGGCGACGTGGGGGCGCTAATAGCGTATGGACTCTCCATATTGTTTTTATTTTTGAAATTAAAAATGTATGGCGTAAATAATTTTCTTCATATTGTTTCTTCCCGTGAATTTGTAAGATGTTTTAATAGCCTATAGTTTAATCCGGGCGGAGAAGAATCCAACAAATCAGAGATCATTCAAATCGGTACAGCCATTCTTGAGTTATAAGTGTTGTAACACACACGTCTTCCTTTTATATATTAGATAATACTTGTTTAAGACGTCTTCACTTTGACTCGTGGAAATTAATATCATTATTTGATTAAATTTCTTGGAAATGAAAATCGTCGAGGCTGACTAATGATGTTTGGGAAATATTATCTACTACTCAGCTACTTACCCTTAACACTCTTGTCATAGATTAGATTTAGATTATCTATATCTATACTAATATATAAAGAGGAAAGATTTAATTGTTTGCTCCGAATAGGCTCCAAAGCTACTGAACCGATTTGAAAATTTATTTTACTGTTGGGAAGCTACACTTTCCCCGGGTGACATAGGCTATATTATATTTTTTTTAAAATAGGGATCCTTACTAAAACTTTTTTTTAAATACCTATCTACCCGTGCGAAGCCGGTGCGGACCGCTAGTTTAATATAAATACATAATACTCTAAGCCTTAGAGTCTAAAGACATCTACTAACAATTTCAGTGCAAATTGATTATTTTATTTTATTTAAGCGCATTCACGGCGTCCGCCTTTAACATGTTGACAATACAAAAATAAATAATAATTCAAGAGTTTTTTTGTGTTTACACTTTGGATATCTATTTTTAATTTTATTAAATAAAGTATGAAAATATATTATTGAGCACAAAAAGCACTTTACCTTACAAAGTGGAGATTAAACAGTGCTCATTAATATATTTTTATATTTTATTTAATAAAACTAAAAAATAAATATAGGTAACAACAAGTGCCTGATAATATCTACACAGGACTTGTCCTCATGAGGTACATTTTTGTATGTATTATTAATGGTAATGTATTTATTAATTGACTGCTGGTATGGTATATAACTGTATGAAACAAATAAAAAATAAATAAAATAATAATATGTCAATTCATAAAAATAATATCTTCAATATAATACATGAACTTTCTTACATCTGATAAAAAGTAATATTTATTCAGTAGATACTAGGTATCACTTATAGAGATGACTTTCAAAATGAATTGCAACAAAATTGTATTTTTGAGCTAATCTATTGAATTGAATATATCTTTTTGCAGTTAATATTCTTTGCTGATAGGTATCCTTATAGATCCTTAAAGAGAAATAGCGACGCTTTCAGGAGATATCGAGTTCATGTTGAAAATTTTTAAAAGCCTAATTTTTAAACATACTATATTTTAGTCAAATTTCCTCATTTACCTCTAACATGTAAATTGAATTTAAATTGCATACCTATGAACAATATGCTTTACAATTTTTCTTTTATTTCATTATACATTATTAATTTATCACAACTTGAATAAGTCTCCCCATTGATTGGTCGAAACTTTTCAAAGTTTTCCCGTCCTTTTTCATTCATATTATATTATTAATAGGTACCTAATAGCAGCATTAATATTTTGTTCCGTTTGTATATAACTGTACGTTATATTATGTTTAAAATTATAACATAGAAATATGTCATAATTGGACAAGACCGAGTAGATATAAATAATTTTTCATACTCGTATATTCATCAGATTTCTATGGCAATGGAATATTATATATTGAGATGCATATTTAGGCTGTGAGTCTTGGCACTTAACCAAGGCTCAAGAGCGGAAGATACTAAGCTTTGAATACAAGTATCTAAGAAGGATTTTGGATGTCAAATGGTATGAACATGTCACAAATGATGCTGTGCGCCGACGCACCCGACAGAGATTTGTAATCTCCGTAATACAATAGAGACGATGGTCCTGGCTGGGACATGTTCTGAGAATGCCCAAAGATAGTTGGCCAAAAAGAGCGCTGTTCTTCCGTCCGCAAAGGTTCCGTCGGCCCGGGCGTCCCTCTTTCACAATATACCGTTCCTGTGACAACGACATCAGAGCGCAGGGAATGTCGTGGAAAAAGGTGACGCAATTGGCGCAGAGACGCTCTGAATGGAGGAGGCTGGTTTGTGCCATGTGCTCCCGAGAGGAACGTTGAGGGCGATGATGATGATGTTATTTAGAAATCACAAAATTTTCATGTCATTGGTTTCATTATACTCATATTTGAAATCAAATCATGATGTCTACCGAAATATTTGTATCATGCATCATTTTGCCGTTTCTCAAAAAAGTCGATCCACAATACTATCAGGCAAGTGTGAATTTGTCGATTTGATGATTATTATTTTTAACGAAGTCGAGTAAAATATCTCTAGTTATATAATATCGGGGAACAAAATAATACGCCAATTATTGATTTATAATTAATTAATATTTTACAAAAGTTTCGTCATCTTTCAATTCTCAAAAGTGAAATATAAATCAAAAACACAAGTACATAATATTAATTATAAATATTACATAAGTAATTAATATTTGAGGTAATTAATAACGTTTGCGCTAGGGCAATTAACAATAACCAAAGACAATTATTTGCTTACAATAAAATCGATATTATAATAATTTAAACACGGGAAAACTTTGACTCTGCTAGGAAGATAGGTAGGTACTTATAATATAAACACTTAAATGATTTTATTTCCCCGTCGTCCCCTCATCTCTTCAACCCTTCATATTTCTTTACATCTATTAATTTACAGCCATAACTTCACAAGTCACTTTTAAATCAAATAGGTAAGACAGGTGTATTGCCTGACAACACTAACTTGTCAGATTGTAATACAAAACCTCAAATTACTCATTATCGTTTTAATAACCCATTCATGTGAAAAAAATTATATTTTAAAATCAAATGTTTATTAAAATGTTTATTTTCAAGTGTTCTGTCAAAAACATTTAGCTATGAGCTACTCATCATATTAAGTGTCATATTTTTATGACACAAAAAGGACAACCTATGTGTTAATTACAATCAATTAGTCTACTGCTACTACTTGTGGAAGATGAAGTGAAGTTATCTATTCCTCTTTCTCTTGATAATAATCAATCAATATTATTATCATCATCAATCTGCCTCAACACTCCTCTCGGGAGCACAGGGCAGAAATCGACCCCCTGCATCAAGTGCGTCGTTGTGCCAACTGCGTAACCTTTTCCCACGACATTCCCTACGCTCTAATATCGTTGTCATAGGAACGGTGTATTGTGAAAGAGAGACGCCCAGTCCGACGGAACCCTTGCAGACGGAAGAACAGTGCTAAATATCAACCAATATTATACGCGAACGTAATCTATGCTGGTACATAAAAAGTAGGTATAAAAAATAACATCTATAGAAATATATTGAATAAGGTCACAAAACTTGACAACGTGAAAAGAAAAATTAATTCATTGGTTGATAATAGACTCTTGACTCATTCAACTCACTTCGTTCGTGTTTTTTCTTTATAATCTATAAATATTTTTTCTGAAATTTGACTTACTGGATGAATTGACGGGAACATTTTTTTACAATTTTTCTTCACAGTAAAATAAAATAAATAAAGTTGTAAAATGTTACGTGAAAGTTTATTACTACTCTGTATAAAAACAAATGGTGCTAAGGAAAAGTTTGACTTATTAAAGTTTATACAGGTACTTATAGAGATATCTAATTATTACAGTAAAAGAGATAGCAAGTATGATAATCATTTCTCATAGAACGATACATATTTTTACCTATTTGCTAACTTTTCTTTTTTGAATTTGTTAATATGTTATCTTAATTAAAAAGAGGTACTAGACTTCACATCCGTGAAACGGATTTTGTTCATATTTGTTTGTAACTATGTACATCAAATTTCTAATGCAATGTGCAATGAATTAGGTAACGTAGATGATTAATAGCATATTATTTGCTCTTTTTCTATATTCTGTTCTATTCCCTCACACCGCATATCTAATGTGGAAGCCAGAGAGATCGAAACGCCATATAGATCTGTCCCTACATAATTCTTTCGCCTTCTCTACATTCATGCAATCTCACATGCACGCACGTCGATATCTCTTACACAACACACGGTCGTTCTTGAGAAATTGATCTACGTGATCGAGCCACGTAGTTCTAGGCCGCCCACGTTTCCTAACGCCCAATCTTTCAGACAAGTATATCCTCTTTGTTATCTATTTCTTTCTGTTTCCTCTTTGTCATCTTATGTTATGTTAGTTCATCTTTTTGATTCTATTTTACCAGATAGGTTAATTTTGAGACTTAATCGGAAGATTCTCTCGCTGGTTGCTGATGGTCTGGCTAACAGATAATTCTGACATCGGCTCTACAGTGGTGGAAGAAATATGGACCATAGCGTGTCGTAATGGTTGGAGAACTTAAATGAATGATACAGATTATTCTAATACAGCAGGTCACAACTCTCCGAATTGAGAACAACGACGTAGAAGATTTGATTTATTTAAGACAATTTATCTGTATCTTGGATAATTTTCTACCATAGTAATATCGATTTAATGTATGGCAGGGTATTACCTAAGTGATATGGTGTAATATTTTATTGTTGGATACAGAATATTCGGTTGTATGGTATGCTCCGTGATGATAAGTTTGCATGACCTGTAGAAGTGTCTAGACTCTAGACAAATTAATGACTATGGAAAAATACTGAATCCAATATGTATTTCATTCTTTGCTGATTCAAAGATTGCCATATTATTAGGTATACGTATAGGTAATATGTCTGTATTTTAATGCTACAATTTTGTTTGTCCAATATTTCACATAACACATTAAGTTTAATAACGGACCGTCAATTTTCATTCAATGAAGTAATGTGAAAATTGAAAAGATTGACAACTTCCATAAACCTACAAATACCAATATTTCATTTATCTCTATCTATATATATCCCATTGAACAAGCGACATTTTGTCCTGATGATGAGTTCAGACGCCTTCCAGACTTTGTTCATGTTATTGAAAGCCTCGCTAGCAGCTCCTATGCAGATTGGTAATTCCGACCGGAGATCACCCTCTGGCGTTATGGTTGCTCCCAGGTACCTGAATTTGCTAACCTGGGATATCTGGGAATTACCGACCATTAGTGGGGTGTGAGTACTCGCACATCTACTATTACATATGTACTCCGATTTACCAGCATTGATTCAAAGGCCAAGGCGTAAGGAATTTTCATAAAGAGCATTAGCGTTGCACTATAATCCGTCCACAGATGTATCAAAAAGGGCTAGATGCGTGCATCATCCCAATCCTTCTATATGGCTGTGAGTCCTGGCACTTAACCAAGGCTCAAGAGCGGAAGATACTAAGCTTTGAAAACAAGTGTCTTAGAAGGATTTTGGATGTCAAATGGTATGAACATGTTACAAATGATGTTGTGCGCCGGCGCACCCAGCAGAGACCTGTAATCTCCGTAATACAGGAGAGACGATGGTCCTGGCTGACACATGTTTTGAGAATGCCCAATGATAGTTGCCCAAAAAGAGCACTGTTCTTCCGTCCGCAAGGGTTCCATCGGCCCGGGTGTCCCTCTTTCACAATACACCGTTCCTATGACAACGATATCAGAGCGCAGGGAATGTCGTGGAAAGAGGTGACTTAATTGGCACAGAGACGCTCTGAATGGAGGAAGCTGGTTTCTGCCCTGTGCTCCCGGGAGGAGCGTTGAGGGCGAGAGAGATATATATCGGTCCATCAATACTGAGGATCGCGTAATTGCCCGTTAGGCCCCTCCATTGTGTCCTCACCTCTGGTTGGCTATTATACCTACTTGTAAATCCCTACATTGTCGCTCCCGTTTATCTGCATGAATTGCTTAAAATATTTAATGCTCTAGGCCACCTATGATGACCTTTAACCACTGAAACACCCAGGGGTGTTACCTAATATAAGCTTTTTAGAAGATTTGAAAAGATTTTCTTATCTCACGAACATAATACAAGTGTATTCATAATTATAACATACATGTTTTTCATTCATGCATCTGATCGATGAAAATAAAGTACATCAATAAAATGGTATCCATTGAAAGTCTTGCAAAAAATAGGTCTCACTCGTTTCAATAAGTTTTAGAGTGTCCTGTGGAAGGTATTCGTAAAACATTACATTTTAAAACTTTTACATCTTCATTACATATATGAGTTATACCTCCCATTCTGAACATTTATTGGTAGGGAGAGGACGACATGCAAGATTATAACATGTAGTTGATCCACTGACTACCCCGCTTGTGGAATAGACGTGATGATATGGTTCAAAACTAAAATACAGTTAAAATTACTCCTGCTGTTAAAAGAACTTTATAATACATAGAAGAGTACATCCATTGAATTTCAAAATAACATTTCGAACGTAAATATTAGGAGTTTGCATTATACGTACATCGGTAGATACTATAAGGTACTTTGTAGAAATATAGCAGTGAGTGCTAGTCTATTATTGTTATTGATCTTCGTAAAGATAATTAGTTTCAGATTAACGATCAAAAAGAGCAAACTATTTCAAACATTGAACGAATGCACGCGATGATTTTGTGTTCAAATAAAAATATATATTATTCTCTGTAATGTTTACACTCACTTGATGATGGGAATGAATCGTTATAAAAATTGCTCTGCAAACACATTAGCGCTCCTCTATGCACTACTCTACCAAATAATGTTTTGATTAGTGTAGGTAATGTATTGTACAACAATGATTCAAGTGACACTGACCAACTGACGAGTCAACTCGTGAAAAATCTATTTTTGAGTTAATATATACAAATAATACACAAAACTGATACGATCTAACCGATCAATATTTATTATATAATTATCTACCCTCTACAATCATGGCATCTCCCACAAGAAGGATGGCTAGTAGGCAAACTGCGTAACATAATCCAAATAAAGTGTAGACTTTCAAGATGAGTCACATATTAATAATAATGCCTTGTACCAGTTGCCGGGTATTATTGAGAGAGTGAATGTGATCGTGTATCTTTCCGACGGTGCTATCCACAAGGTGACTGTGAAGGCCGATCCTGGACATGCACACTTTGTCACGTTCGGGACAAGGCTGCTCCTCGTTTATGATGGGTCTGCGAGTTGTTCCACTTTGCGGGCCGCTATAGCCATAAGTGGGTTTTCGCACATACTTCGTCACTGAATTGATTTTTTTAATGTATTATTTATGGTCTTTAATGAAAACCTGCCTTTCATAATATTACCTACACTCGTAAAAAATTCTCGAGAGCTTCACGGGTTGATTTTTCAACTAACACTAACTTTTAATTAAGAATCGTTGTCTTTCATCAAACCAGCACTAATCATTGCTAAATTTGTGAAATTGCGAAAGTACCTTATCAAAAATAGAAGATAAACAGGCTTGAATTATAACATTAACTTATTTTTTTCTATTGACGGCTTGATACACTGTCGCATAATACACTTCAGTGTGTGGTTGCACTACATTAACTTGGATCTGAACGAATGATTATATACATAATATAGGAACGTTATATTAAAATAATAATACCATGTACTTATTCATATTATGAAACAATTTATCCAGAGGTAGCCACTTTATTCAATGTATACCTATACCTACACATTCCTTAAACTTTGTCCACATTTTAGTCCATTTTAACTTGCATTACAGGAGTCGTCGGCAATGAATAGCTCTCCCAATCTTTTCTGCAAGTTGTTTCGAGTGGCCTAAATAGAAATGAATAAACTTTAATATGTGGTTTGTTGAAAGGAATCAGACATTTAATATCTGTAATTTGAAGATAATGGAACGGAAGAAATGTGAAAATGGCATAACATACTTAAATATGACGTAATTTCTCCACATTTACTTCTCTTTTCCAAATCGATGTTGTTGGACGAAGTAATTCGCACTAAATCTAATATATAAAAGGAAGTCGTGTGTGTTACAACACTTATAACTCAAGAATGGCTGTACCGATTTGAATGATCTCTGATTTGTTGGATTCTTCTCCGCCCGGAATAAACTATAGGCTATTAAAACATCTTACAAATTCACGGGAAGAAAATTATTTACGCCATACATTTTTAATTTCAAAAATAAAAACAATATGGAGAGTTATGGCGCTCTTAGCGCCCCCACGTCGCCTGTTGCATTGTGCTAAAATAATCCGTAGGTTCTGCGATATTAAGAACCAAATTACTATAACTAATATGAACGAAATGTGTACTAATATTTGTTTACTATAAATCGGTAGTTACATGGCAATAGGTTGTATCTCACTAAAACATAATTTTACAGGAGAGCAAAAACAAAGTTTGCAAAAGAGATATTTCAGCCAAATTTCGAGCATTATATATCAAAATGAAGGTAATTATTATTTCTTCAAGATAGATGTAACATTCTCTTAATAATTTCTTCTATAAGATGTATGTAACATTCACTAAATAATTTCTTGCAGTTTAAAAATATTTGAGTTTTTTTGCCATTTGATGAAAACAATATTTCTACATTTCAATAAGTTACGTCTTTTCTCTCTTTATTCTGACTATAAAGAGACATATCCTTTTGCCACATCAAATATTACACTATTTTGAGCATTTTATGGAACAAACTTGAAAACGCAAAAAATGCGAGATACAACCTATTGCCATGTAACTACCGAATTATTCGACTAATATTTATGTATCGATAGATCTTCTGTCACATTAATGTGGACGTGCACAGATTATATTTGAAATTGTATTTTATTTTTGCAGATGGAAAATTATTATTGAACCAAAAATTGTGCTATTAAAGATGAAAATAAGAATGTGTTCATATAGGTAGTTCTGATGCAAGATTGTGTAGTTAAATTTGCAGACAGAGAAGAAAAATTACGAAGAAAATTATTTACGCCATACATTTTTAATTTCAATAAAAAATGCAATATGGAGAATTATACAAAATCAACAATGAAGTTTTTTTTATAGATTGGCCTATTTATATGATAATTTTTCTATACATTCTCAAATTAGAATCGTTATCCATACAATTTAACATCTGTAGTTCTGATATTTCAATTTTTAAAAAATCATGGAAAGAATTTTTATAAATTTTAAATAAATAGGTAAAATCTACCTGAAAAAAAAATTAGTACCTACATAATAATATTACGTACCTACTGCAGATAATTTATAAACAAATCTGAGTTAAGTATAATAAATTGTTTAACATAAATTGTTCATGTCGGCCGGTGTGGCGCGGAGCTCTTTCTTGTGAGTCACGAGGCCCGGGTTCGATTCCCGGACAGGGCAAAGTGAAGAATGACCTTTTTCAAATTGTCCTGGGTCTGGGTGTTACATATATATGTATATAGTGCATTGTATATGTGTGTATCGTCGCGTTAGTACCCATAATCAAGATTCATCTAAGTTTGGGACAAGCTCGATGTGTATGAATTGTCTATGTAAAAAAAAATTAATGTAACTTTCGCAGTTTAGCGGCCCCACCCGTTGTCGAGTACCTACTTTTTTCCATAGAAAAGGTAATATTTTTGAAACTTGAGGAAATTGTTGCTAAATGTAGAATTATTTTAATTTGCCGGCAAAAAAAATCCACTTCGAAAATTAATTTCCTAAAATTCCGTACATATTACTCGACAACGGGTGGGGCCGCTCAAGTTTCATAGTTGCGAATTTTTTTCCTATAAAAGAATTTTCCAAAAATTTGGTGACCAAAAAATAATTCACCATATGGCAACAATTTCCTCAAGTTTCGAAAATATCTCTTTTTCTATGGAAAAAAGTACTCGACAACGGGTGGGGCCGCTACACTGCGAAAGTTCCAAATGAATTATATTTTTTTACACTATACCTTCGATGACACACTTTGACAATTACGGGAGTTTGTAAAGAGATTAATAATATTAATCATTCATAAAGTCAGTGGGAGAGGGCAGAAGATAGGGCAGGTGTCGAACATGTGTTGAAAGGCTTGGTTTGGAGTGGCCAGTGGTCCTGGAAGCAGCGGTGGACAGTTATCTCTGGAGGAGATACTTAGGGGCAATGGGCCCCCGACCGAACTAGGACAAGGGGAAGAAGATGTATGTATGAAATCGTTCATTGATTCTTAGGCGGTACGAAGTTCGTCGGGCCAGCTAGTTATTTATAATTGCCAAACGATTCAAAGTGCCAAATCAATCGTCTACAGATGACAAGAGAGAATAAAGAAAAAAGTCCGCCGAGGATAAACATTTTTAGTAAGTATTTTGAAAATGAAGTTATAATAAATTTCACAGAATTAAAAATTATTATTCTGTCTACTAAGGCTAAAAATATATATGTAGATTTAAAAAGTTTGTACCAAAATAAAATGATAATGATTACTTTAAAATATTGAGTAGAGAAATATTTACAAAAATAAATCTTAAAAAAAAAACTTTTAAATTATACTAAATGGGATATCTTGAATTATAAATTAGGTACAAGGACAATATATCATCCTATTAGGTGAATTAATGTGGTGGGATGTAAAATATAAATTATTTTACATTAGCTTCCAACTTAAATAGCATTCACATTGCTTCACTTTGGATGATCATCCAGAGTGTCAGGGTCAAACCTGTTCATCGAAAGTGAACACGTCTGTTCCCACTTGTTCATCCTATGCTTTCACTGCCATGTCAACACTCTCAGTCATGTTGTATGTAGTTTAACATATTTTCGTACAAAAATAATTGAACAAATTCAAAAATGAAAAATAGCACATAAAATAAATTAATATAGCTCTCGACTGCATAATAATTTTGTACATGATTCTGACATTCAATACAAATTCATAGAGAATAAACAAATAATAAGATAAAACTTGTTTATGGTCGTTTCAGTGAAAGGACCTTTCATCAAAATTATGACGAGTGGTAATCTCTTTCCTCCGTCATCGCTAGTGATCACTATTGATGAAACGCCCGTTCACACCTATTCATCTTGGTGGATCATCCGGAGTGATCACTGAAAGTGAACAAATGTGAACGACCCTTTAGATTAGAACATGTTATTTCAATCATAAAATAGGCAAAATAATATCTACATAATTATGTTTCTAGTATAATTACCAGTGTTAGATTAAGACTTTGATATTCTAAATATTTTGGGTTAATAAGGAGCAAATAATTATTTTTCGTAAATATGCATAACTAAAAAATATAAATATAACTCAACAATCTAATATGAATCGCTTTTTAATGAATATTATGTAGATTTGTATTTTTTTATTCAAAGTAAGCAGTTCATGGTTAAAAAAGTACTTCGGCAATATACCTATTATATTATAAAAACCATTAAAAATATTACTCAACAAACACCTCATTCGCACAATCTACAGACTGTGGAAACTCATTTTAGTAGGAAACAGGAAAGGTGTTCCGATGCCTACGACTTGGTTTAGGCTGGTTTAAGTGTTTGAAACCATTATGTTCGATATCTGTTGAGCATACATTTCAACTAACAGCAACCATCTATATGACTGTGTTCAAGGCTCTTGACACTATCTTTGATCGTAAACTTAAAACACTAAAAGGGGTCAATATTCACTTCCTTCCTTCCTCTTCTTCTTTCTATAGCTATTTTTTATAGTTTAGATACTTTAATTGGCGATGTAAATTATTAAATGTATATTATTATATTATTCATTGCTAAATCTGTTGTATCTATGAAAATAAAGTTAAAAAAAAATCACAAAGAAAACATCGCTGATACTCGTTTAATATGAACAGCAAAAATTGCAAAGAGATGTCAAAAATTGCTTCAAATAAATAATAGAAAAAGTGTCAATTATAACAAAACGCAATGCACTTCTTGCAAACATTAAAAAAATTGATTTGAGGTATTTAAGGAAAAAAATACGCCTTTATTTCATTTTTGATCTATTCAAGTTCCGTGATTGTGTAGATAAATAGATGGATAATTTGGAAAGATGTCCCTCGAGATACCTTTCATTTCTAAACTATGATTTTGTTGTTTTCTTTAGAGATTTCGTGACTTTAAAAAAACACTGTAAGCTGTCGCTAACGTCGCTTATTGACTAATGCGACACTCTATTTTAAAGCATGTAAGTCTTATTATAACAAAGGTACGATGGGTCACAACGACATATTTATGGGCGAATGTGCTTTTAATGAAAAGCTATGAAGTTCATAACCAAAGGTCATCTAAAGATAATGGAAGTATGTAATGAAATACTTTACGATTGGGATAATGTCCACATATTAGGTACATACTCGTACTAGCCTCAGTGACGACGTAGTAATCGCATTTTATGGTGATTCAAAATGTGTGAACATTACATTGTGTTTTAATGATTTACTTACCTATAAAGCTATTTTATTATTTAGTCTATCTATCCTACAAATGGGGTAGCCAATGGACTGATGTGTCTAAATAATTATACCTTAATACTCAGAAAATGTTTAAAAAAATGTTTAGGCGTATCCAAGAAGCGGGAGAGGATGCATTCCCTATCATTATTAGTGGAATATCCTTTGTATAAGATTTACATTTTTGGTAATACAATTCCGTAATATTTTTTTTTAATTTCATTCTAATTTAATAATCATTAATAAATGGTGAATAATTTATGTTATTTTTGACAGCTGTTGTTTTATAATACAGATACTGCAACTGAATAAAAGAACTTGTTTATTTAATTTAGCGATAACACATGCTGTTACTACTGATTTCTCATAATTTTACATGTATACTTTTATTCTATTTTGTTTCAAATGTTGTTTGCTTTTCTCGTATAGAGGTACATAGAAGGAGTTTAGTCAAAATATTTCACACGGAGGTTTTGGCGGTTTGGTGGTTTGGCCGGCCAGCCCTTCAGGCTGCCCACTATGGCGCCTCCGACGTGGACAAGATTTGTTAAGTGTAGAGTTTCGGATAAATGAAATTCTTCAGAATTCTGCGCTATCCGGGTGGTCGTTGGGTCCTTCAATCTATACTCATAATTTTAAAGTACAGTTGAGAAAACAACCTAAATGTAGGTACATTGAATACAGCGAGTCCGCGGGTTACCCCGTGAAATACCGTAATAGGACAATCAAAAAGTAAAAAAGATAATAAGTATGTACTTTACTAAAAAATATTAAATTTTAACATAACGTTTACAAATGTGGCTCCTAATGACACCTACCTACTAATTATTTATATTTAGATAGGTACCTATAAATGTTTCGAAAACTGCAACAACTCAGAAAGTCACTTTGACATTTATTTAATGAAAATTAGTCCCAAGGGAACGAGTAGTGTTTTATGTAGCTTTATAAGTAGTAGATATGCCTGGTTATTTTGCTTCTTAATGAAAAGTTGTATTTAGAATAGACACGAAATCGATATCCGGTATCAGACCGATGAAAACTAAAGTCCACTGTAAAGCTTTTATAGAATTCTAGCATTCGATCTACGAGAACTATGTAAGTACATTCTACAATAGAGCTATTATAGAATTCTACCATCCAACTGCCCCCCTAGACAAACATGCACTTGGCGATCGACTACAAACGAATTTTTGTCAATAATTCCAACAATAACGCATAATTATACGGTACATGTTGGTAGATTGTCGAAAAGTTCGCCATAGACGATCGCTAAGTACGGTTTGTCTACATTGGATAGAGCATAGTCATTAATTTTTCGATATCATAAATTAAATCAACACAATTCAATCAATATTATAAGATAGAGTATGGCTTAAACCAAAATATTTCAAAGGTTTTTTTTTTAATTAATACTAAAATTCCATTTTAACACTGAAGCACTATAGTATTACACTACCTATATATTTTTAATTGATTGTACCTATGTTGGATAAAGTTTTCCCCGTGCTCACTTATCCCAATACATATATCAAACTTTTTAATTGAGTAAACTCAAACTAAGAAACTTGAGATAGGCATCAAAAATGATCTGAAAGGCTCCCCGATTGTTTTATTCCACACAAAATAAATTGCTATTAATGAAACTACTAAACACATCATGACATTGGCCGGATATAACCGACAAATGACCGACATTCATAATTATTTAGAATCTCTTTCCGTACCATCACTAATTTAGAGTGCACGGACATAAATTATACGTTATTAATAACGAAAGGAACTCCATTAATGCATTTTGCGCTGACGCTCGCCCTAACAGCTTCTTTGTTTCTATGTAATATATTAATACTTATTATTTAAAAAAAAATGTTTACTAGAAATAATAATAATACCTACCTACTATGTACTAGTAATATTAAAGAGACAAGAAATGCTTTATTAATTTATTTCATTGAGAGTGCATGCAACGTACAAAGTTAAGATAGTTCCAAACTATGATGTGATTTTTTTTATTGAGTATTTATGTGACGATACAAATATATTCGATGTATTATACACTTATACCTGAACACCCAAACCCAGAACTTTTTGAAAAAGGTCACTCTTCATTTTGCAGTGACCGAGAATCAAACCTGAGACCTATTGATTGATCCTTATAATAAAAACTAAAACGTAAATAAATAAAAAAAAAAAAATCTCCTTGATAAAATATTACTAACCTGATTGATAAATAATCATATATAGACAATTTACCCGATGTTGTTGTAGACAAATCAATATAGAAATATTTTAGAATGTTCGCAATGTTAGCAGATTAGCATAGAGTAAAACAATTAATGTTCTCTAAGAATTTATAGATGATGAGAATAGTATCCAACAGACATCTCATATAATTATATGCTAGAGCAGTATTTCCTAAACTTTGGGTCGCGACTCACCAGTGGGACACATGTCTTCTGTGCTTTAAACCATCGAAATATACCTATACATAATAATATTAATAATAATATATTGTAAAAGAAAAAACAAATCAACTTATTGTGCCAAAACATTTTAGTTAGGTATTCATTTTACTGAATAGGTATATTTCAAAAGGGTGGTTTATATAGTTACATCGATCTATAATGGCTAATGTGTGTAACAGGTAAAAATATTACGACTACTGATAGTTAGTTTATTTTGACAATTTAATGATTATTTCTGAGCTTTTTCAGATTTAATGTCACTCAAATATTCTAACCTTCAAATCATAAATAAAAATTACAATGATTAGCGACTCGATAACAATTATTATGGATAGGAATTATTTTGTATGAGAAGTTCTGTCTAGACTATGTTACATATCCACAGAAAAAGTACAAAAAAAATATTTAAGTATAATTTTTTTCTCTGAAACAGAGATTTTTTTAGGTTGTGAAAATAATTCTTTCCTTACAATACAAAATTATAGTCTCGTAACTTTAAGCAATTCTGTTCACTAAAGACATTTTTTCATTCTATATAATATGTACTAAGTCTTAGAAACTTCTAATTAATATTTTTTCTTGAAAGCAAACTACGTTCTTTACATAGTAATATATCTAACTGAAGGTTTTCAAAATCATTAAACTAACTACCTTATTTGATGTTTTGTGAGGTTGATGTTTTCTATTTCCTTGGGCACCATATTAATGTTTCTAGGATGCATACTACTATATTATAAGATGCATAACTAAAACGGTGCAATGTCGGGAGTAGCTCTCGAATAGTTTTCAAATTCACGATCATTGTACGGTGGATTAATATAAAAATATTTTATTTTTTTAATAAAGTGGCATTCACTCGTTTACGAGCAATTATAGTGTATCTAAGTATTGTAATACATATTCAATAAATACCTACAGTTGCGTTAATAGCGCGAGAAATGAAAAAGGAAATGTATCTTATCTTTTGTTTCCTTATGACAGTACCTACTTGCTAAGGAACATTTTTATACAAAATACTTGTTCAATAGAGGGTTAAATATTATCATCATTTCCTTTTATTATCTTTTCAACTTGAAATTGGAGGGAAAAAGTAAAATAAATATCATTTGAAATTTCAATTATTGAACTTACTGAAGCATTCACTAATAATAAGAATAAGTAGGTATCTATATAACAAACCTCAGGCTATTCTATACACCAATCTATACAGATAGAGAAGCAAACTCAACAAATCTTTCGTTTTAAATGTTAAACTTCATTTCCAATTATTATTTTTAAGCTCTAGAGCTTCAATACCTATTATTAAGCATGATGGTACTTACTTGCATACTCATATAATTATATAGGTGCTTACTACTATATCTTATCAAGGATGTAACCAGGATTTTTTTGTAGAAGAAAAGGGTAGTTTAGCTCAACTCATAATAATCGATGGGATTGAGTGCTCTTGAACTATTTTTAAAATTCTATTATATACCTAGATGAAAAACTGTCCGATTGTTACAAATATAACATTTATATGTAGAAGTAGAACTTACTTTTTTCTTCAACTTATTTCTGTCCACTTCTGAATGAAAACTTCCTACATTTCTTTCCAAATTCTCTGATCTTTCTACCCTAAAGACCATCCCACGTTTCGGTTATGATAAATAGAATGGAATGGTGATAACTTGATCTCCATTCCATTCTATTTTTACCTACTTCTGCCCTATTTTGTTTGTACGTTTCTTCCTCTACCAGTACACCTTTTAATACATATCTAATTCAACTAGGTATTTCTCCTAATTGAAAATATTGAAACAATTTAAATGAATATTAAATTTAAAACCGCTCTTTAGCAAAAACTGTAAAATATTCAATTTTAAACAAGTTTGGCAGGAAAACTTGTTGACGCTGTGAACATTTTAATGTGATATGAAAACAAATATATATTACAACATTAGTGTTTTACTTTTAAAAAAACTTAATTATAGCTTCAATGTATTCGTTTAAACAAAAAGTATCGAAATCGGGAGTGTGTTTGGCAAATTTCTTTTAAAATATTTCAAAAAGTTAGATAGTTTTTAAAAATATTGGTGCACCAAATTGTCAATTTTTTATTTTTTATTTTATTTTATTTTATTTTACTTTATAGAGACACTCACAGAAAACTGACAACACAATACATAAATTACAAACATACAATAAGATCTGGCCAGTTCCCCAATTAAGAGCGTCTACAGCATGCACAATCAGAGAATTCAATTAAAGCGTGATTCAATATAATGCCACGATAATGATAATCTCTATATAGTGATAATCCTACCAATGCACATCATCGCATTTTTCTTAGGTAAACTGCTCTGTTGATTTGTTTTATTCGTAGATATTGACCGATTTTTAAATCTTTTTTTTATAAAATTTCTAATTTTTTGAAGTCAAAAATCACCGCATTAACTAGTTTTTTGTTTATTTGAAAAACTTTGCCAAAATTCATGATATTTACGAGTATATGCTTGATAGGATGAATTTTATTCATTATATGCTAGATAGGATGAATAAAAAGTATATATATTTTGTAAACAATTTGTATATTGATATAACAAAGATTACCTAAATAAATCTCCTTACTCGGCTATTTAGTTTTTTTAAGTAAAAAAGTAATATTGGTAACAACTTTTTTATTTTATTTTATCAAATCAAAAGTTTGCAAGGTTCAACAAATTTTGAGAGTTTTTCTACCAAATTTGTTGAAAATTGAATATTTTACCGTTTTCACTTAGAGTGCTCTTAATTTGATAAGACATTTTGTAACTGAAAGTCCTTCGTGTTGATTTAGGTCCAACATCGACAAGTTAAAGCGTCAATTATTTATGATGATTAATAGGTAATATTAAGTGTTAGTATAAAAGCTAGATGGATAGTTTATTTGTAATTTTGTTTTATAATAATTAGTGCTTGTAATAATAAATAGTTAGTCCTTTTAGTATCTACCAGTTCTCGAGTATTATTGAATTATGCTGTAGCTTTTCATAGTCTCTTTATGAACTGTATGTACTCTCGATTGAATAAAAGTTACTTAAGTAATAGTCTTCTCATAATGATCTAATAGTTATAAAATATAGGAGAACTGATGGACTGAATGGGATCATCACACATTACTAGGAAAGTAATATCATTACGTTAACAATATTCAGATTAAATTGACGTTTATTTTGAAAAATTCCATGTTTACAAATGCAAGAAAACACAATTGGTTTTAGTTTGACAACGACTTTGTAAATCGAAACTAGTTCACTACATACATACATATTATCATCACGCTGCTTCCCTCGCGGGATAGGCAGAAAGGAACGAGCGCCACTTCTTTCTATCCTTGCACACATCTTTTGCTTCCGTCATTGTCATACAATTCCTCATGCATGCTTTCCTTTTCAATGTACTAAACACGTGACCGTCTTGTACCGTCTTGACAGTCTTGTCACGTGAACTAGGTCACTATATAATTAAATATGAAGTAAAAAAAAACATTATTGTGTTTCCTTCCATATTTGTCAACAATCCGGTTAGTTTAAATATATCGCAATATACCTACCAATTACTCGTTGTATCATCCGTCAGAGTTGGTATCCCACTCTTTTCCATAAGATTTCGAGTGTCCTGTAAAACGCAGGTGTGACAAAAAATAAAGACATTTTACATCATAAATTTATAAGTGAGGTTTGCCACCCATCCTGGATGTCGTTACATGCAGCTGATATGTTAACTACCCTGCATGTGGGATATGCCATGATGGTATAAATGGATAGGTTTATCATAAAAAAATAATAAGGTATATTGTTTGTTACATAATTTGATAAAAAATATTATACAATTCACAAGATTTTCGACAATTATTGGTAAGACAAGTCATATTTTACGATACACCGTTCGAACAAAAGAATTAGAGTTTCGTTATTGTTATTTATTTATTTTATTCTTCACTGTACGAGTTTATTTATTTATTTTATTCTTCACTGTACATTGGTTACAATTTTTCAAATCAAAACAAAGTATCATAAAAATATCAGGTATACAATTCAATGTACAGAGGGCGAGTTTACCGCTAAAATTCGTTTTCTTCCCACTAACACAGTTATTAAAATACAAACATATACATATTATGTATACACAAACATTAAGGATCTGCAGGACACCCATGAAGCAATACCGGAAGCGGTGAACTGGCTGTCAGCACTGAAGCCAAGAGGATACGACGCCATACAAAAAGTAAAGTACGTACGCAAAAATATCAACAGTAATAATAGAACTTTATTATTGTTGAAATAACTTTATATGTCAGATATTTCAGGAGTTCAAGGACTCCTATTTATCCGTTTAGGTGACTATTTATCTTTCGACTCTCTCTAGTCTGTCAGTACTACTATGCCAGTGTTGGCATCTCCCCCGACCCTACAACGTCAGTGGGCGGGGGACCCGGCTGACGTAGCAGATCCCATCTTGAGACCCACACATCCACAAATGCCTTGAAGTGTGAAGCGTTTGTGGCATTTAAAAATAGTAATAATAGAAATAACTTATTTGTTGTATATAATAATAATAGAAATAACTTTGTCAGATATTTCAGGAGTCCAAGGACTCCTATTTATCCGTTTAGGTGACAATTTATTTATATTTCTAGTCTAATCTAGTACCACTATGCCAGTGTTGGCATAATACTAATTATAGAAGTAAAAATACAACATAAAGCAAAAAAATATAGCTATTATGAAAAAAGGTCTGTCTGCCTCGACACAGGCTTTATCCAAGTGAGGTGGAAAAGTGGAATTACTTGTATTGGCATAATGAATATACAATCCAATACAGTGCAAATATTGAACTGTATTGGATTGTATATGCTTATTTGAGGAAATAGACGAATTTGAATTAGAATTATTTCAGTAATATTCCCTCTGAAATAGAGTTAAGTTTCGATACGCTTTATTCCTCAATACGATTATAATCACCAATAGGTACAGTTTTATCTTGTTGAGATATGGATTCATTTATTGTAGAATGAACTTGTAATGTATGTAACGAGTAATGTACATATTATATGGAATTGTATGAAATGAATAATAATTGTTGCTGCAATATTGTCAGGCAAATGAAGCACTACGATCTTAATCATAACCATACGACGCGCGAAGCGACTATGGTCAAAAATACCGCGCTACCGCTACCGCGAGATTGCTACGCACGTATTTTGATCGCGTGTCGTATGATTAAAATTAAGATCGTATTTAAATTTTGTCAAGAGATCAAAGAAGATGTCTGTTTCTTGCATAGATTTTTATTTATGATACCTAGATGGAGCACTCGTATGTATTTTCATCGCGATAAAGTGAGGCACCATTTTTCGGCACATTTGACAGAACGGTTGGTGAAAAGAAGTGTGGTAAATCGCTAAAAACATCAACAAGAACTGCAAAAAAATGTCCAATTACGTTTATATATATCTAAAAATTATATATTTTTATAAAAATGCGAGAAAGAGTCCATAAAATATAGGATACAACATTGCTTTCGCCAACCGTTCTGTCAAAAATTCATAGAATTTTTGCCTCACTTTTGTGAACGAGTTAAGGCTCTAGGTTCCGTATGCAATTCAGTGGTTTCTTGTGATCCCGAAAGAAGCGTTAACCGAAAAAAGTACGAATAGGTATGATAATGTACATAGCATTATACAATTAATGTTTGATTTATAGCAAACCAACGCTGAGATAATATTAGCAGATTTCAATTAGTAAATTAATCAATGAAACGAAAATACCATCGTCATTAAGATTTATATTAATTATTATCGATATATAACTTTTTATTTATGTATAAAATATTCATTATCTCTACCCAGCAACATAATAAATATATTTAAAAAATATGAAGACGAAAGTTCTAGTGTTTGAAAGAGAGAATGAAAAAACGATTTGAGAGATCAAAGTTGGTGACGAATGTTTGGAGCAAGTAAGTGAGTATGTATATTTGGGAAGTATGTTTGCGAGGGATGGAAGATGCGATAGGGACATTGAAAGAAGGAAAGTGGCCGGTGCTAGAGTGAACGGTGCTCTTCGACCCATTGTCAGCAATGGCAATGTGTCGAACATGGCTAAAATGCTGGTGCACAATACCATTCTGGTACCGTCACTTACGTATGCAAGCGCGACATTGACGTGGCTGAAGAAGGACGAAAGTGGAATAAATGCAGTGGAGATGTGATCGTTGAGAAGAATGGTTGGTAAAACGCTGCGTGATAGAGTGAAGAATGAGGATATTAGAAGAATGAGCGGATGCAAGAAGAGTGTTGTGGACAGAATGCGCGTGAATAAACTACGGTGGTTTGGACACGTTGAACGAATGAACGAAGTAAGAATGACAAAGAGGATATACTTGTCTGAAAGAAAGGGTGTGAGGAAGCGCGGACGTCCGAGAACCACGTAGCTTGATCACGTGGATCAAATTCTCAAGGACGGCCGCGTGTTGAGTAAGAGGAATCGACGTGCGTGTATGAGAAACTGTATGAATGTGGAGGAAGCGAAGGAAGTGTGTAAAGATAGATCTGTGTGGCGTTCCGTTCTCTCTGCCTACCCCACTTGGGATACGGCGTGAGGGTATAGTATAGTAGTAAATATTGAAATTCAAATTTCTTTATTCATAAAAACTTTAACACATTTTTGAGAAAAATACATTAGCACATTAATTATTAACAAAGTGTTGGTGTTGCTGTCCCACCAGGTACAATGAACCTGTATTTATTGGGGATAACATCAAACAACATAGACATTACAAAAGTATAAAATAATAATAGTAGAAACAAATAAAACACAAAAAAATATCAAATACAAGAACACTCACAACTCTTCACCAACAAAGAAAACATTTTCATACCCACCCACATTATATTATCTTCTTTGTTAAATGACGAATTAAGGAATCTAATCTTTGTTACAATTATTTAGGTCATTTTTTGTTGAAATTACATACTTACGTTAATAATACCAATACTTAAAGTTTTTATCTCTTGTCTGAGTAGCTCAGATTATATTGTATAATATTGTCTAGACAAAGATGATGACTAGGTACGTTGTTTTGACAAATATTTTGTGTAATGTGAAAAAAGTATAATAAGTAAAATCACAATAAATTAATTTAAAAAAAATCAAATGAGAAGAAAATTAAGTTCAAAATGTTAATCTTCAAATTAAAAATAAAAACTCTCATCTACGCCATCTAATTAAAGCATTGTACCTAACTATCTAATTATAACATTGTCAACGTCATAATTGACATTGTAAGACACAATTTTTTTTAATTTTTCATATTTTGATACAATTTTAAGATACAATTAAGATACAATTTTAAGATACAATTAAGATATAATTTTATAATTTTTCTTTTGTTGGTACCTATTAATTAAGTTTTGTTCAGGAATATAATTATTTAAAATCAAATTTATATGCATGCCGCTACAAGCTGTATTTTTGTCATCGTCTATCAAATGTTTTATTTTATTTAACATGTAAAAGGCTTTGCCGTATAAAAATGGATAATATAAATAAATAAGATAATTATTACACTTTGTCAAATTGTAAATTAATGAATATTTAATAATTATTATAAAACACAACATTACCTACTTACTACCTATATAGTTTGGTATAAATAGCAATCTTTCTGCTTGATTGTGTTACATCTGCTAAAATACATAGGTAAGTACCTTCATCGAAATTAATATTCAGAGACATATTCATATGTGTGTAGGTATCCATATGTTGTATCACCCTTAGACATTTAAAACGTTCTAAGTGATGTAAAAGAGTTACTGAAAAAATTGATGTAGGTAATTATTTTGAATGTTTGGAGTGTGATAAAGCTTTACAAATACTGATACCTACACTGAGAAAAATACTAACGAAATTTCACAACGAATCATTGGTACGTACTACTACGTACTATCAGATTAGGACCAGAGATAGTACAAACGATTCATTAGTACGAATCTATAATATTAACTCTTCGCAAACAAATTGTTGGTAAATTTACCAACGGATTGTTTGCGAAAAGTTAATGTTATAGATTCGTACTAATGAATCGTTTGTACTATCTCTGGTCCTAATCTGATAGGACGTACCAATGTTTCGTTGTGAAATTTCGTTAATTTTTTTTTTCTCAGTGTGTATTAGTGAAGTATGAAACATTATTAATCATGTTTAGAAACTATCACACCAAATCTTTAAATAATATTTATAGTTTCTTTTACTTAAATGTTTTTTTTAGTTTAATATTGGTTTGCAATGAACCGAATTAAATTTCAGGCACCCTCACAGTAAACAAAATAATGTCTATCATGAAGGTGTTACAATAATTGTAGTAAAGCTGCCAAATTATTTGGCAGCTTTACTACAAATATTTTTAACAAAGCACGTTTGATTTATGACACCATACCTTTTTTGATTCAGGGATTTGATACATTAGGCATCGAATAACACAAATTTACTCACACAAAATAATTTCTCGTAAGATCCTTTACATGATCAGAGAGGATCAACACTTATGAGAAATTTTAAAATTAAAACTGCATCAAAATGATCACTTATGTGATTTTAAAGGTACAACTAAAGGCTGGTAGGTAATGTAATGTAATGTTATGATACAGGAGACAAAGTATAATAATATGTGTTGGTATGTAGGTACCTACTAGTACCTACGTAATAATACAACAAGCTCACAGTGTAAATTAGGCTCCCTCGTAGTGAACATATAAAACATGAAATGGGTTTATAAAATAGAAAGTTTCAACATTTATGCGATACCTTCTGTTGTTACATTAATAATGTAATCAACATTAACTTCTATTACACGCTAAATAAGCGTCGGGTTACTATATACATATGTATACCTAACTATAAATATATTATCTACATACCTACATTCATACATGATGCACACTCTTTATAGTTTTCACAATATAATAGTAAATACACACTATCCTAATTAATTTTTTGGAACCTACCCAAGTATGTACGTACATATAATGTTGCAAGTAATCCTAAACATGAAATTAAAAAACAATTATTTTTTTTCCACTATATTGATTTTTCTTGAGAGAAATCTTGACATATATTTCACGAAGATTGTCAATCTCGAAGAGATAGTGTATGGATAGTATAAAACATTTGGTTTCTAATTTCGGAATTCTACTTCCTACACACCAAGACTGAATTGAGTGAATCTTAATACCATCACCTAGATCCATACCCGTCACTCAATAATTATATGGTGGGCTCAATGCTAGAACTACATAATATCTCATGGTGGTTTTTATTTGTGTTCCCGATGTTCGCCTGAGTGTTTTCTAGTAATGATTATGAATTAAGAGGTTTCCTTGTACTGTAATCGAAGCGTTTCAATAATAAATAACATACTAATTACTATCCTTCTGAGTGAAATGTCATGATTTATCCATTATCACAAAACTGTTGATTTTGAAGAGTCTACTTATAGTATTGAGCCCACGACATAAACTGCGCAATGGTAATTATGCTGAATACTATCTATACATAACAATTAACCTTTAAATTACCGTGTTCAAAACAAAACATACGGCCCCATGTGGTAAATTCAGTTTACCGCTAACTTTATCTATAAATATCAAGCTTATGGCTTGATGAATCAAAATTTAATTTATGTCATCTTGTAGAGAATTTCATTAGGAATCGATCGATATCTATAACATACATGGATTATGTGAAAAACATATCATTATCAGCTTTTTTCTGGAACCATGCGTTTCCGACATAGAATGATGAGACAGCAACCGCTAAATGTGAGCGTCGTTATGTCTCGTCCTGTCGAGACATAACGACGTATTGTACCTACTTGCAGTAGTATGCACGGGTCGTGTTCACACTTGTTATACAGCGTGTATAATAATTTATTTAATTATAAAAATATTTGATTTTGTAAAACAATTCATATACTCTTTTTTCGTGGTTCATATTCCAAATCACTATTTTCTAAGTATTTTTCAATATCTGCATCAGTTAGGTTTCTTCCAGTCATTGTTATTAGTATTCAATTGGTATATAGGTAAGTTCTTGATTTCTATTTTTCAACTTTCACTTTGATTTCTACTCAACTAATATTATGCATTATTGGAAGAAGAACTAATATTATACTACGAATTATTACAACTATGTAACGAATTATTTTTGTAAACACTAACTATAATTTTAGCAAAAAATAGAGAACATTAAAAACTGACACTCAACTGCGTGAAAAATGAAAATACAGTATATTGTTATTTTTGAGGTATGAGGGATAGAAACTTTACAAAACGGCGCTATATAAATTGTTGAATTTGATCCACGTGGTCAAGCAATGTAGTTCTTGGACGTCCGCGCTTTCTCATACCTTCTCTATCAGATAAATACACCCTCTTCGTCAATCTAACACCATCAATTCGCTCCACATGACCAAACCATCTCAATTTATTTACACGCATTCTATCCACAACACTCCTCTTGCATCCACTCATTCTTCTAATACCCTCAATTCCTACTCTATCACTCAATGTTTTACCTACCATTCTTCTCAGTGATCGCATCTCCACTGCATTTATTCCACTCTCGTCCTTCTTCAGCCATGTCCAAGTTTCGCTTGCATACATGTATGTATTAGTGATGTAACGAATGTCTGATTTTGGATATTCGCGAATGCGAATGCGAATGCGAATATTTCATGCCGACATTCGCGAATGCGAATGCGAATGCGAATATTGACTTGAAAATGGTATAGGAATTTGAAATATTCCAAAACTCCTCGGTTTTCTTAAAGAACATTTTCTTGCAGTACCTTTTTCCACAATGTACCGGGTAAGTATCCGGTACTTTCACCGAATTACTGATTTGTTTCTTCATTTACATGGTAGATACACAACAGATGAAAGACATATAAATATAAACATGTAAGCGACAAAAACATTCCAATAGTCTTACATCGAAACAGTGCATACTTCAGCAATAACACACAAAACAATTATAGAAAATCTTACACATAATATAGGTATTAATTCACAATACATCCAATCACCCATTTCTATTACAAATCGCTGCTCACCCAATTTCGCACACATACCTAATACATTCATTCGCACAAACACATTCACACTTCACTAATGTATGCAATAACAATACAAAAAAACTCTTAAAAAAGAAAAATCAAAAATTTAAAAATTTAAAAAACAGTCTAAAAATTAATACTATCCCAAACACTTCACATTTTATCAAACATATACATTTTTTTTTATATTTATTTCATCTTATTCTACCCTCAACTCTCCTTTCTCACATACCTGACGTAATTGGCACTTTAAAATTCTATAAACAGGGTTTCTTGAGTCTGCAATCGTTTTTGTTTTTTTTTAATGTAGAACGGAAAACAAGATCTTGTTAAAGGAAGCATTCTAAAGTTAATCCTATCTAAAATATTAGGCACATCGTATTCGGACAAGCATAATTATTTTTCTCAGGTTGCATGCATCCAGCAAAATTCTTCACAATTCCAATTTAGGCAAATCTTTAATAAATACAGGATAATGCAATCTCTTCCTAACCAAACGAATGAATTTAGACTGAGTTCTCTCAACTTGATCGACATATTTTTTTAAATGTGGATTCCATACAGAGGAACAGTCCTCCAGCTTGGAGCGAAACAACGATAAGTACAAGTACAAATACGATTCATATAACCTAAATGACTTTGTAGATCTCAGAATAAATCCCAGTATTTTATTGCTCTCTTCGATAATTTTGTTCACGTGATCATCAAAGTGAGGCTCAGAGTCAAACACCACACCTAAATCTCTAATCTTATTTACTTCTTTTAAATCATGATTATGGATATTGTAAATTCATTGAATTTTGTTTCTATTTTTGGTAAAAGAGATCAGATTACACTTCTCCAGATTCAAGTGCAAGTTATTTCTTTTACAGTACTCGTGTAGTCTTTCCAAGTCCTCGTTAAGCATTTCATAGTCAAACAATAATTGAATTTGACAGTATATTTTTAAATCGTCCGCAAATAATAGAAGCTCTGAGTGGTCAAAGCACTTTTTTATGTTGTTTATGAATATCGTGAAAAGTAAAGGACCCAAAGAAGACCCCTGAGGGACACCAGATGTAACACTGACACTGCCAGATGAGTAACCGTTAAGTTTAACTGTCATCAATCTATCAGAAATATATGAGTCAATCCACCTTAGTTGAAAAAAGTCGATGTTCTACTTTATCAAATGCCTTTTGAAAGCCGATATAAATGGCATCCAACTGTATACGATTGTCCATAGCTGAGAAAAAAAAATCAGATTTGTTACTGTCGATCTTCCACTCATGAATCCATGCTGCTCTACAAGAAGATACGGCTTCAGGAAAAAAATAATTTGTTCACGAACCATACCCTCAAATATTTTTGAAATAGGTGATAGAATTAAAATTGGTCTGTAGTTACGAACGTCCGATTTGCTGCCAGATTTATGCAAAGGAATAATACTAGCCATCTTCCATTTGCATGGAAAGCATCCTTCTTGTAAACTCCTAATTTATTTATCGTGTCGAAACCCAGAGAAAAAACCCATCAAACTGATTTCCAGTACTGCGCAAAACGCGCAGCAGGTGGATATGCGTCAAAAATATCCTCCATAGTGCAAGTGACAGGGCACAATGGACACTCCAACAAGTGTGGCACAGTCTGTGCTGCACCACAGTCACACGCTCCGGATTCGTCCTGTAGGAAGCCCAATCGTTCTCTATTGTCGCGGCAGTTTCCTACACCAGATCTCAGTCGATTTAGGGTTTTCCATGTCCCATAGTCTAGATTGCCTCCTGCAGCAAGGTGTTCTAATAAATGTCAGATACAATGGTTTGGTTAAATGACTTACACATCTCTTTAATATATTGGTGCTAGACCATCAGGGCCAACTCCTTTTGTCTCATCTATACCTAATAAACGTTTATGAACATCAGATTTCAAGATTTTAACCATGGATAAACATGAGTTAGTTAAAATATTTTCCAATTCTTTAGTATTAGAATCATGCAAATTATTCAGTGAAAATACAGAACCAAAAAACGTCGAAAACAAGTTTGCAATTCCCTCTGGATCGCTCGAAGTCTGGTCACCGTCACCCATTACCCTTGGATAGCCTCTAGATTCTTTAAGGGAATTCACGAATGAAAAGAAAGACTTGACATTGCCCTTAAGTGACTTCTCAGTGTTATTAATAAAAGACCTATAATCGTGATTCTGCGACAACTTCAACTGAGCTCTTAGTTGAAAAAATAAATTGAACCATCAGTTTGAAGAAGGGAATAAATCCAAGTGAACCACATTTGAGAAAACCGAAAAAAACTTCACAACTCTTTCATTTGTAATATTCGTGTCTGTTGTTGTAGGGGACAGATATAAAAAATAATGTTTTATATCATGTGTAACATGAGATTTTTTTTTGCACTTTTTAGTTTTTGAGATATTTAAGATCGAACTTTGTGGATTTGTTCCCTTCTTCAAACTTACAAACATCTTTGAGGCAATCGTTTGTTAAATGTATGATAATTAAAAAACGGTTCTATAAAACTACATTATTTATTTCTAATTTTGAAAAAACATCAACAATAAATGCAAAAAAAATACAACAGTATATAAAAAGTCCCTTTGGCTATATAAAATGGTCATATAAATTGGCCCTTTTAATATGAATATTTTTTTTCTGCCACACAACACGTTTAGCAGTATCATTCAATGAAGAAGATTTATTTTTTTGTTCAAATCTTTAAACACATCTACTTGTGGGCGACCAAATCTTAATCCCATATTTTCATTGAAATATTTTCTATAAAAATCGTTTTTTACAACTGTTGTAAAATTTGGATATTTTGTACACTACAGCTATTAAACATCATTTTAAAATTGAGGTCGGAATTCAAATATTTTACTATTTATTGGAATAGTGAGACACTTAGGTAGAAAATGTTCTTATATGGTTGTTAATAATATAAACTAGGTACTTGAGTTGATAAAATTTTCCGCAGTTTTGGTGTTTCCCCGTTTATCCTCTGGCGATTTTCTTTCAGCAACCAATGAAGTTAGTTGAAAAAAGCCTTATTCTTTATTGAGTATAGAACTGAAAAACCTTTTTTTCAATCATTAATTTTTTTGCTCTTGGACCTTGGAAAAATTGTTTCTATATTATTTTTTTCCTCCTTAGAAAACACTCTCTATTTTTACAGCCGCACTCATCATCGGTATTGGTTTTCGAAGGAATATTGCACCCAGTTGTTGTACTAACATAAAACGAAATCTTTTGTTTTTTTTTGAACTTCATGATTGTAAAAATTTGTATTTCTTACACCTATTATAAATTTCCTAGGAATTTCCTCAGCTTAATTACAAGACATAAAAAATGTACCTAATTTGTTAAAAAAAGAAAGACACAATCATACTTGACACTATTAAAAACACAACCAACTGACAAGTATCAACATCATGAGTAAAATTAGAAGAAAAAAGATCACCATTTAGGGAAAATTCCGAGAAACAGTTTTAAGAAGGGAATAAATCACGGAGTTATTTCCTTCTTCAAACTGTTCAGAATTTAGACAATGCATAACTCCTCAGAAAATATTGTTTTTGCGTTTTTTTTCACGTGGAGGTGTGCGTTTAGATTTCAATGACACTTTGACAAAATATTTCGATTTTTGATATTTTGGCGTTTGTTCCCTTCTTAAAACTGATGGTTCAATTGTAGTCAGAATCATTACGGTTCATCTTCAACTTACGCCAAGCCTTAGACTTCTCTTAAACAATAACAGAATTCTATTAGAGAACCATTTGGGAAAATTATTAGGTGACACCCTCTTCATATGTAGGTGTATGCTTCTCAATTATTAGCAATTAAGACCCCACCTCCATCCCTTTTACCACTCAACATGAAATCCCTATCCTTGCGGTAAACTGTATATTCGTTTTGAAAAAGTTCGCTGTCAAATATGCCACAATTTAGCCAAGCTTCCGTCAGAACAATTATATCATAACTATTTGCAAATAAGTTTGCTCTAAACTCCTCGATCTTAGTCTTCAAGCCCCGAAAATTCTTAGAGAATACTTTAGTGTGGTTCACCTTGTAGTATGATATAAATATTCCTTAAATAGAATATAAAATTATTGTAGGGCCCTATACTCATAGCAGTTGTAATACTTAAAACAAACATATAAATTAAATCTCCACAAATGCATATTTCTCCTAATAATAATAACATCATCAAGCAAACGAACACAGGAAACAATACAACAAATGTGGCCAACACGGAACAGACCAGATACTTTATTACTAAAATAATATTCGCAAAACATTCGCATATTTTTTTGCGAATGCGAATGCGAATGCGAATACTTTGAAATATGCGAATATTCGCGAATGCGAATGCGAATGCGAATATTCGTTACATCACTAGTATGTATGTATACAACGTAGATTCTGTTACCAGGATTCCAATAAAATAACAATAACGGTGATATTCACTCTACAGCAATAAAATTGACGGTTTATTATTTAACTGCAAATATGAAACATATACGAGACACTCTGTACAAACCAAGGAATTTGATTATGGCAATAAGATCTCAACATAATTATAACTTTGTGATATAGGTATAGTGTATAGTAAAAAGACTTTTAGTAAAATTTATATTATTTATATAATGCTCAACGCAACAAGTGCGTATAAATAATTGATCCTTTTGATAAAGTGTTAATATTTTCATAGTTTTAAGTAATATTATTACGTTTCGTGTTGCTTTGCCATCTACCAAGGGGGTATCATTTTACGTAAGACAAAAGGCACTTAGTCAAACATATAATATGTTCAAAACAATGAGAATTTATCACTTTTGATAAAGTTGTAAATATTAGCAATTCAAATTCTACCTTGACACGGATGAAAGTAAGGACAGTCTTTCAAAAATATTTTTTTTTGGGATGAAGAAAGAAATTTTTTGCATTTTTTTTAATTGAGAAGTATTGAGAACACTTCAATGGAGGATTACAATTTTTTTGAAAATATTGGGATGCATAGGTTTTGAGAAAATCTACTTTAAATTGGCAGTGGAAACTCAATTTACCACGTGGTTACGTGAGCGTTAAATACGTAACAGCTATCGGCACTACAGCTAAAATATCATTTTCGCCAAAATGTGTTGGAGACAAAATTAATAAGCTAAAGGCTCTTATGTGCACAATTACACACCAATTTATTTATATTGATCTTGTAAATCAAACTAACGAAATTATATTAAATGTTATAATTTGATCGTATTTTTTTAAATTAGGTATTAGTGTTCGCGCCTTTGCGATAAATTCGCTCACTGTATATTGATAGCATCTAACTTGAATGTTTACCTTTTATGTAATTGTTTGTAATCATTGTTCAGTAAAGAATGAATAAATAAAATAAATAAAAATGTCATACAACAATCTAATTTTTAACACATTGACATTTGTTTTGAATTTTTCTATTGATTCATTATTTTAAATCTCTTCTTTTTCGCCCTCACTTTTATTCCATTTATTTGGGGCCCGCTGATTCATTATTTAAATCGTGATATTATTTTTATAGTTTTACAATAACTGACACAAGCTTAATAACATTGATATACCCAATCAAAAACATCCGCAATATCAATAACATGTATTTAAAAGCGAAACGTTCATGTAGATAATATTAATTTTCCAGAATCATTCACGAGTGGATGCAGGCCTATGTGAAAAACATTGACATTATGTGTAAAATATAGATTGATAGTGAATAACTTCTATTTTTATTGTTTTATCAATGAAAAAATATATAAAAATTTAGGTGTCTCTCAGGGTTTAAATTATGTTTATGAAATAATGTATCTAAATATACCCGCTAATAATTTATTAAATTAAAATCTTCACTTGCCTATGTGCATATTATAGTTTGCCCATATAAGTAAACAAGATAATAAATTATCAAATAAAATAAAATAAATATTTTTTATTATTTTGTTTTGTGTTACTGTTGAGTAAGACTAACGCACGACCGGTTTCGCGGACTCCGAGTTCGCATCATCAGGTGCTGATCTATACTGAATTAAACAAAAACAAATACAAATTATTTGATAATTTAAAATGAAGTGTTACAAAGTAAATGCCGATACAATTAATGAAAGATAATAATATATATGACTAACTTGTAGATACTGTGCCTGCCATTTGTTATTCCTCAGCTACCTTTGTTCTCTGGAGACTCAGTTAATGAATATAATATAGGTAGGTATGTTAAGAGTATTATTACGTTGCAGATTATTATTTTCACAATGCAGGTACCAATCCATGAACTAATTTGGGGGCACTCATGTAAGTTTTGAAAGTAAGCACGAGATATTCATTGTGTTAGTATTGTAAGCATCTACTATGATGTACTATTACTAGTGCACAATTCTATTGTTATCTTCGTTGTGTAAGGAATATAATAAATACCTACAAAATACAGTGTAGGGAGGAATTGTTATAAAATGCTTTTAAGCCATTTGTAAAATATTTACACAAGGAGATTTGAAGTAAATTTCATAGATAGGTATCTACGTGATATTAATTTATGAAATTACAAAATATATAATACATTGTGCACGTAGACGGTTTTTCGTTTCAAAGTGATATGTAACTCCACTTCAAATTAATGTAAAATAAACTTAAATACCTATAGGTAAATAACCCCATACAATGATTAATTGTCAAAATAACATCGATAAACATACCTATAACTAGTTTTTATGCTCAGCCCAGAAGATGTTAATTCATTGGATTAAACGCTAGTTGTGTTTGTGTTAAACACTAAATACACTTATGCGAAACACACGTAATATTTCACATTGAAAATTATTTAATTTACAATAATTTTAATATTATAATTATAATAATACTCAATGGTCTGGATAACGTGGTTTATGCTTTTTAATAAGGTGTCCATACCCAAGTTTAGGAACAAAATAAATTATGTGTGATTTTTATAATTACCGCTATATCATCACTTCATAAGCGCATATCCCACAATTGGGATTACCAGTGGACTAACTGCAAGTGATGATTATGCCAAAAAGACATTCAAAATGGGCTTCACGCCTCATCGCTGATTTGTATGTGTTAGTTGTATTATTCGTGAGATTGCGATAGCACCCGGCTTTTATAGGACACTTAAAAACTTACAGTAAAGAATGGAAGACCAATTCCTTATTTAGAATGTTATAATTTTTATTGAATATGATATAAATGATTATCTTCCGGAGTCCCGGCAAGGAATAGACATTACGCTCATTTCGAAAAGTTCCATTATATAAATAGGTACGGTGCTGTAGTAACTATCGTACAGTAGTACTTTCAGTACTATTCTTTACTAATAAGTAAAAATAAATTAAACTTTTTTTTTAATATCTACTTAAATGTGTACCTATTTGAAGCATGAATTATTATTATTATTATATCATCACGGCATATCCCACAAGTGGGGTAGCCAGCAGATCAGCCGCATGTAAGAAACATGCAAACTGTCCTCTCCGTGCCAATATAAAATCAAGACATGCATGCAATACATGAATACATCATTTATTTGTTAAATTAATTTTTCAGTCATGTTAATCGACTACAACGGTTCATAAATTTTAGAAAGCATTAGAAAAGCATTTATTTATTTGATCAAAGAGCGCGCAGCCTTGTTATTTTATAGTTTTTGAACTCAACTAACTCATATTCATTTTGTCTATGAAACATCTGTTGTCTCTAGTGATGTGAGTAGAGAAAATTCTCCGGAGAAATTTCTCGAGAACGAGAAATTTCTCCGAGAATTTCTCCTCTGATTGAAGAGAAATTTCTCTGATTTTTTCCCATGGGGATTCCCCTATTATTTATTGGCGATAATGCGGTGGAATTCCCCTACAAAATATATGAAAAAAAATCCGGTATTGACTAACTTTAATTGTAGCAATATTGGTGATAAATTGTCTCAACATTTGTACATTGTTATTGATTGATTGAATAAAGTACTGATTTATTATTATTTTAAGTACTGTTAAATAAAAAAAAAAAATTCTCGGTAAATTCTCTACTTCGAGAAATTTACCGAGAAATTTCTCGGTAAATTTCTCCAAAAATTATTTCTTGAGAATTCCACAACACTAGTTGTCTCATGTCCAGTGTGACCAGATTTGGTAGTTTCCTACTTTTTTGGTAGTTTTTGAGGCATTAATTTGCAAATTTGTTTAGTAGTTTTTATTTCTTTGGTAGTTTTTAGTAGTTTTTGGTAGTTTTTGTATTTAGTCGGTAATTGGTAGATAAATTATCGGGTACTTGGGAAAAGTACCCGATACTTACTGATTCGAAAATAATTGTCGGTACAAATACCGGGTACATTTTGGAAAAAGGTACTGCGAGAAAATATTGTTGAAGAAAACCGAGGAGTTTTTGAAATACTTCAAATTCCTATACCATTTTGAAAATTCGGCGACGGGGGGGGGGTAGAAATTCAAGCGAGTAACTTTTTTCAGTAGTCGGTATAAATATACCCGAAAAGTAAACAACAGTCGGTACAAATACCGGGTACATTTTAGAAAAAGGTACTGCGAGAAAATATTGTTGAAGAAAACCGAGGAGTTTTTGAAATACTTCAAATTCCTATACCATTTTGAAAATTCGGCGACGGGGGGGGGGTAGAAATTTAAGCGAGTAACTTTTTTCAAATAGTCGGTACAAATACCCGGTAAAAAGGTACTGTGATAAAATATTGTTTAACAAAACCGAGGAGTTCTTGAAATACTTCAAATTCCTATACCATTTTAAGAATTTAGTAGTTTTTGGTAGTTTTTGATTTCCCCATTTAGTAGTTTTTGAAAATAAAATCTGGTCACACTGACTCATGTCTGTATCGCAGTATCGCTTTATCTTTGAAAAACCTTCCTTCTTGAAATAAATGTTAAAAAGTGCGGGGTGCAATTTAGAAATTGTACAATTTTTTAAATTTTTATATAATGGCGTCAACATTAAGATTCCCTTTGCAAGCGGTTAGACGTACATGTCTTATTTATTCTACCAAAGGAATAAATAGAGCTTTCTGTCAGAGTGCCGTTAAAATAAATCGAGGTAATCAATTTTATTTGAGGTTATGTCATGTTTTTCCAAATACTTTGTTTGCCTAGGTAATTTGCGTATTACAGATAAATTTACCATGTTTATTACACATTAATCTTTATTTAGGTTTTCTTAGTTGTGTAAAGACTCCTTTGTCTATTTACAACTATAGTACCGCCACAGCCAGTAGCTCTTCTGATGACTATCATACAATAATAAAAGATGGAGAAAAAGTCAAAGGAGATGGGGAGACTCGAGAATTTCAGGCAGAAACAAGAATGCTCTTGGATATCGTAGCAAGGTCTTTGTATTCTGATAAAGAGGTAAAATATGCCTTACATTTTATTAATTTTGAACATCCAAAGTTTTCAGTCAATCAAGTGTGTAATTTCTTTTTTTAAATTTGTAGGTGTTTGTGAGAGAACTCATATCTAATGCTAGTGATGCTCTTGAGAAGTTGAGATATGTACTGTTGAGTGAAACTGATACTAAAGCTAAAATTGAGGCACCTGATAGAGCCTTGGAAATTCATATTGCAACAGATAAGCAAAATAGAACATTCACTATTCAAGTAAGAAAATTTCCTTGTCGTTCCATAATGGAACAAAATTTCATCAAATGACTATATTGTAGATTGATAGTAGTGTATCAATTTTTGTATATAATGTTTATCGTAGTGGTGTAATTTTAATGAACCAACAAATTTTACGTCACATATTTTGTTTACGATATAAAACAGTATTACTATTGTTTGTCTAACTATATCTACTTAATTAATTAGGCCTTATTTCATAAATGCCAATAATACCTATAAAGTTGCAGTTGTTGTATGCACATAAATGCATCTTGTCTAAATGAAACTCCCTTTAAATTTAAGTGAAAAATCTCTTACTTGAAGCGCCCATTGCGCCTAGATATTCCTCTTTAGATCCTTGCACTACTTGCCACTCCATTCTTTATAGCAAGGGTTGCAACACACGTGTTTGACACCTGCTCTTTTTCGGAATCAGTGCAGTTTGATGTCTTCATTATCTTAAATTAAATATTTAAACTAAAAAAATTACAGGATACCGGAATAGGAATGACGAGAGATGAGTTAATTTCCAATATTGGTACTATTGCAAGATCTGGATCAAAAGCATTCCTGGAACAACTTAAAGAGAAAGCAACAGAAGATTCCAGTGCATCTTCTATTATTGGACAGTTTGGAGTTGGTTTCTATTCTGCATTCATGGTGGCAGATAAAGTAGAAGTTTACACTCGCAGTTCAATTGAAGGCTCACCAGGAATCAAATGGACTTCTGATGGGTAATTATTTTTTTTTATAAGTAGGTATTTCAGAATATTAATAATATGTCTATCTCTCATGCCACATTTTAAATATAATTTTATCAATAACTTGTCATCAGTTGTCACTCAAGCAGGAAAATACCCATAAATTTTATATGTAAAATACCTAACTTAAATGGAACTCATTGAGTTGGTAGGCCCCAATGTCAGATATCTGTCAAATATAGTTTTCTATGGAGGAAAATTGTTGCTACAATAATATTATTTGGATTTTTTGGCGAAATATTTCTTTTTTTTTATTTGCAAAAATAAAATCTAATTCGAATATAAACTTAAGGAAATTTGTATTCGAAGTAGATTTTAGGCAAAAATAAAATCTACCTCGAATATAAACTTTAGGAAATTTGTATTCAAATTAGATTTTAATTTTGCCGGTTTTATTTTATTTTTGCTTATTTTATTTTTGCCGGCAATAATAAAATGAAACCGGCAAAAATAAAATCTAACTCGAATACAAATTTCTTAAACTTTGTATTCGAGATAGATTTTATTTTTGCTGGTTTTATTTTATTTTTGCCGGCAAAAATAAAATAAAACCAGCAAAAATAAAATCTAACTCGAATGTTAACTTTGCTGGTGTCGAAAAACTTGGTGCTCAAAAATAATTAAACGTGGTGACCAAAAAATAATTCTACATATGGCAACAATTTTGTGAATATTACTTTTCCTATGAAATCTCACATTTGACAACAGTGGGGCCTACCATCTCATATAGTACCACTTAAATTATTTTATTTGGTTTACCAGAAGACATTGCCTTTGTTACATGTATATTTATTTAGTGCATTGTATGTATGTGTATGGTTTTAGTACCCATAATGAAATATTCATATTACAGTTTGAGACTAACGAATTCTTCAAAATTTTAGAATAAATTAATATTTTCAGAGAATGTAGGATAGAAAGTTTATTGTTTTTTTTTTCAGATCTGGCACTTATCACATTCAAGAAGCAGATGGAGTTCAAATTGGAACTAAGATAGTAGTTTATCTAAAAACAGAAAGCAGAGAATTTGCTGATGATCAAAGTGTTCAAGGTAATAATTTTATATGTACTTTAGCAATTAAAACTTATATATATTTTAAAACATAGCTAACTCATATTTTGTACTTATTTTTAGACATTATCAAGAAGTACAGTAATTTTGTTGGATCTCCTATATATCTCAATGGTCAACGTGTAAATTCAATTCAGGTATGAAAAATATTTTTTCTAATATAATTAATTAGGCAAACTATGCAAACATCTTAAAGATACTTGTCACTTAAAACTGCCTCTTGTGAATCTGTTAGGTTGTGGATTTTTTGCAGTGTATTTTATATTTATACCTTAGGACATTATCAAACTAACCGAAGTTATTACAATATTTTATTTTTACTATATGATGTGGGTGTAATGTCCTGAAATTAAAAAATTGTACTATTTGGAGATGCTTTAATTTGTTAACTACACTTAATAATTAATTTTAAACTGAAAATCTAAAATTGAATTTTGTTGCTAATCAAAAAATAAATATATTCCAGCCTCTGTGGTTAATGGAGCCTAAAGATGTAACAGCCGAGCAGCACATAGAATTCTATAGGTTTGTTGGAAACTCTTATGACATGCCAAGATTTACACTTCACTATAAAACTGATGCTCCACTCTCCATTAAAGCTCTTCTTTACTTCCCAGAGGGAAAACCAGGACTCTTTGAACTGTCAAGAGATTCAGAAGTTGGTGTTGCTCTGTATTCCAGAAAAATCTTAATCAAAAGTAAAGCTGATAATATTTTACCAAAGTGGCTTCGATTTGTTAAAGGTACAATATTTTTTCATTCCACATCACTCCTATCATTCTGATATTGTTGTCATTATGTACTGTACAGTGTATCTTGTTAAATATTTTTTAGATATGTGCTTACTAAACTGTTTCCAAACTAATTTAAATAGAAGAATCTGTTTTCTCTCTGTGTTCTTCAGAAAAATATGGAGTAAATGAATGACAATATTCTCATTATTTTTTTTATTTTATACTACGACGTGGATACATTGTTCTAGTATTGTTAATTTGCACAATATCCTTTAGTTATTTTAGCACACAAATGTAGTTCGTCGGTAGCCTGGAGGTTGAGTCTCGGCCTCGTGAACAAGGGATCCGTAGTTCGCTCCCAGGTGCCAGCAAACTCACCTTTCACGACACAAGCTTTTAACTTACTATGAAAGGTGAATATCGTTGTATTTGGGTTTATAACAAAACCCAGATACATCTTTTTTTTAAAAAATCACCTGCAGCACGAGACAAAAATTGCCACCAAACTAAATCCAAGAGTTAAAAAAATAAAGTTGAAAATCTCAACATAAATAAAAATATAAAATACTGAGCAACTTGGTTTGGGTTTCTTGAAATGGATTACATCTTTCTGTTCCAGGTGTTGTCGATTCTGAAGATATTCCACTGAATCTTAGTAGGGAGCTGTTACAGAATAGTGCATTGATACGGTATGATGACAAGTTTCTTTTTCTTAATATATATCACAGATTGTTTTCTTTCACTTTCTCTTTGTGTCTTCATTATGTTTTTATATATCTCAAATGTTTTTCTCATTCCAGAAAGCTCCGTACAGTCCTTACCAATAGATGCTTGAGATTCTTACATGATCAATCAACCAAACACACAGAGTCATTTAATTTATTCTATCGTGATTACGGACTGTTCTTGAAAGAGGGTATTGTTACTAATGATAATCAACTGGAAAAGGTTCACATCATTACATTGTTGTATTGGTTGTAATATTTATTTATTTTATCATTCTCTACTGTATATTGGTTACAAACAATTTCATAGAGAAATAGATCAATAGAGATATCTGTTCAGTGTTGTTATCTGCATGTTGTACCCAAATCCGGTAAAACAGTAAGAAATTAGTATATACAGTAAAACCTCGTTATTTCGAAATCCAAGGGACCTCGAAAATCTGATTTCGAATTAGCGAAAACCCCGATAAATCGAAATTTTCGAAATAATTTTGATATACGCAGTATATAATATATATTATAGCCATAGGTACCATATGTAATAGAAACAGCTGATTTGGACTTGGGTTTTTTTAAATTTCGCGCGTTCAAACAAAAAAAAACATTTGTAAGGCTGATGAAAGAGCCGCATGGAAAGGGCTAACAATTTCTACTACTCTTATACGCATTACAAATAAACAGGCGACCCTTTGTACAAGAATGGAATAGTTTGTAGTAAAACATACGTAATAAAGACGTCATGGGCGTATCGTGGTTTATCATAAATGTAAAGCTTCTATCACATACCACGTTTTTGTCCAATCCTTGCATTTTGCACAATGAAGGTAACAAAATATTGATGAAACTAACAGTTTTTGACATAATTAAATTACACACACATGTAAATCTAAATATGTATGTACCTACCTAAACAATACACAAATATAAATACGTACCTAAAACACAGTCGAATATTTAAAAATACATAATTTTAATGCTTCACTTCACACACGTTACTAAAAGTTCACTATAAATGTTAAAAAATGGGAAAAATATTTTTGACCAAATTTGTATTTAAAACGTGTATAAAAGTTCGGATATAAAATATTTATTTATTTGGAATGGAAAATAAAAATATTAAAACACAAAATATTTCGAGTAGGTATAGGTACGTATGACGAGACGCCCATGAACAACACGGAAGTACATAATGTACATCGATCACGCTATGAGCCAGAGGATATACATAGGTAGCAGGTACCTGGTACATACTCAAAACAGCTGTAGATAGGTACATATTGAAATACAATACATTTACGATGTTTACATACAACATAGGAGATCTACTTAGAAATTTGGAAATCCCGTTGTTAAATATTATTATGTAGCTGGGTAGTGGGTAGGTCCTTTATGTGTATTAGTGTGAACACAAATTTCACATAATAAGTTTTATTGTCCCTGAAGGAGCTTTGGGAAAAAACAAGGGTATTTTTTATGGCAACCAAATGTTTTCGAATTACAATATACAAATTTCTATTGTTTTGTTTTGAAAGGACCAAATATTATTTCGAATTACGTATTAGCGGGGATTTCGAATTATAAATGTCTTTTGTATGAAAATTTCATTATGGGGACATTTTTGGGGGGAATATTTCGAATTACGACGAATTTCGAAATAACGGGGTTCGAAATAGTGAGGGTTTACTGTATTCGAAACATAGAGAAGTACATTCAAATTAAATACAATCTTTACACAAATGACGAGTTTATCGCATTTATTAATTGCTGTGTAGTATAAAAAATCTTCAACCATATAATTTAATGCACTGAAGACAAGTTTATCACTATTATACGGTACATTTTAACTACCTACTTAACTCATTGAGAAAATAGACAATTGTTTAATTGTTGATTTGTTTGTCTTTCAGACTACTGATAATTTTGTTTTTTTGTAGGAGGAAATAGCAAAATTATTACGCTTTGAATCATCCTTGATGGAAGAAGGGAAAAAGATATCCCTGCCGGAATACTGTGCTAGGATGAAGGAGGGACAAAAAGACATATATTATCTTGCTGCTCCGAGGTATGCAGACACCTGTTTTCCTTATCCAACTTTTTACTTTATCAAAAAATTCAAGATGTTCACATGTTCAGAATGTCTAAGTGACATTGTTTCATTTATGTATTTTTTGTTAAATATTAAATCCAAAACTAAAGTTAGGATTAATATTGCAAAACCACATTAATTAAATTTATTTTTTAAATTTTATTTAACGAGCTTTGAAAATCTTATATTTATTGTATTTTGCATTGTGTGTTCATTTTATACAAACCTACCTTGAAACTTTTTACTCTTTCTTTTCTAGCCGTACACTTGCTGAGTCCTCAGCTTACTTTGAAGCTCTCAAGAAACAAAATGTTGAAGTCCTCTTCTGCTATGAGCCATATGACGAACTAGTCCTGATGCAGCTAAGGCACTTCAACACAAGAGATCTGACATCTGTTGAAAAGCAAATGAGACAAGATGCAGCTAGCGACACCCCTTCCAATATGGGTAAGTATATAACTTGGTTTTCAATATTATTTTGACAATATGTCTCCACGAAGACAACATCTCATAAACGCTGACCCTATTCGTGTACAAAACGTGGACATAGTCCCATCTAACCACGTTAAGTTCCTCGGAGCGCATCTTGATAACGCCCTTACGATGGAGAAACACATATCATCTACTGTTAGTAGTGGTTTCTATACTTTAAGGCAGCTCAAGAATATAAGGAAAAATATATCAACCGACGGAGCTAAAACCATAATTAACTCATTTGTCGTATCACGATTGGATTACTGCAATGGCATCCTCGCAAATCTTCCACAATATCAACTCCAGAGGATTCAGTCCGTTTTTAATGCGGCTGCACGTTTCATTTATCAACTGAATCGCTCTTCACACATATCTGCCACCCTTCAATCTCTTCACTGGCTCAGATGTCCGGAGAGAGTTGAATTTAAAGTGTGTTTGACAGTATTTAAGGCACTTCATGCTATGGCCCCAGAATATATCATGGAACTCTGTGGTAGACAGGCGTTAAGTCATAGACAGACAACACTTAGGTCTTGTCAAGATATAACAACTAAATTGGAGGTGACCAGTACTGTATCGAAACCAGTGTACGTGGAGCGTGCTTTTGCAATATCTGCACCTGTAGTCTGGAACAGGCTTCCACAAACGATCAGAGAAACGCAGGACATATCTCGTTTCAAGAACCAACTGAAAACTTATCTATTCAAGAAATCTCACTGAATAATTCAAGCACAACCTTAGTTAGCAAAGAGCGCCCTTGAGGTGGATTTTTTTCACAAAACGGCGCTTTACATATCATCCAAATAATAATAATAATGTCAGTTCGGCAACTTAGATTTTCTGTGTATATGTACATATCTACACATACTCATTAAGTACTCTCATTGTCTTAGGATTATTTTACTCAATTGATATTTGTACATCAGAATAAAAGTGAATTATTTGAAGTTTGATTGTGACGTGTAAAAGAAAAGATGTTTAGAAATACATGGGTGTCCAATATTACACATATTGAATTCTGAAGGATGATCATGTAATGAGTAAAAAATAGACATATCTAACAAGTTGTTGTAATCTCCATTTTCTTTAGAATACAAGATAAGAATTTATGATGTAATTTACCCCAATACAGGTGCATTGTACCTAGTGGCGCAGCAACACCAACACTTGGTTAATAATTAATGTACTAATGTATTTTTCTCAAAAATGTGTAAATGTTTTTATGAATAAAGAATTTGAATTGGAAAAAAATGAAAAAAAATTGCAGAATACAAAAATGATCTATCAATCTACAGTTTTTATGCACAAATGATTATCAAAAATGAACAAATTTCCTTGGTTGTAAATTAAAACTGTGTGAGGTTTCTTGCGTTTACCAGATTCAGTTCCTGTTCAAACTTTTTATTCAGAATTCATGTGTACAAAAGCAGTTGCTATGCTAAGAAATTATAAATGGTTCCGTGTTTCATTATGATTTCCTGAAATGGAATCACTTTGTCAGTATTGTATAATATATAATTTGTTTAAAAAATATCTACTCAAATCATTTATATAATATCTGTCAGTTATAAAAAAAATTATATTTATATATCTTGATAAGATGTATCAGTTTTAAATTTATCTTGACAATTTTGACAGAGTTGTTACATAAAATAAATGGGAACGCTGGCATTTTGTATGCGTACCTATTGTATTATATTATAATTATGTATTAGCACTGTTTTCTTTAAGTCTCACAAATCAGGGTTCGGTTCCCAGCCAGAGCAAAATAATTAATGACCTTTTTCAAATTGTTCTGGGTTAAGTGAATTCTATATATCTGTATTGTCATGTTAGTACCCATAATTCAACATTTTTGTCTTAATTTGGGACTAACTCGATCTGTGGTTATGTATAGACAATAAATACATTTTATATATAAATTAATAAATAAAGTATTACTTTAAATGTTTTTTTTCTAAAACACATCATATTCTAGATCATTGGTTCCCAAAGTTGACTGGGCTCCGACCCATCTAGGAAAAATTTCCAATCTTGGGACCCGCCTTTTAGCTTTTTTCTCCAAACATTGCTCCAACAACATTTTTTTATTCATGTCTTATACAGTAGTGAATCGTCCATTAGGACCCACTCAATATTCGCTCATAACCCACTAGTGGGTAGCGACCCATAGTTTGGGAAATACTGTTCTAGATGATTTTTAAGTATAATTTGAAAATTTCAATTCATTTGAATGTCAAATAAATAAATTAATCACTTATATTTAAAAAAAAATATTCACATTTATACGCCGTAAACTATTTTAAAGCTCAATACAGTTCTCAACTGGGACTGTGATGTGTTAACTTATGTAACCCATAAATTATGTTTGACGAGGATAGTGCTTAGTAACATGTATTACATTTATGCATTACAGAAGCTGGAAGCCTACACAGAAGTGAGGTGGATGAGCTGATACCATGGATAAAGAAATGTTTACCTGGAAAGGTATTTGGTGTCAAGGTGACCAGTAAACTGGATACACATCCTTGTGTGGTGACTGTGGAGGAGATGGCAGCAGCCAGGCACTTTATTAAGACACAGTCACATTCTATCCCTGAAGAAAACCGATACACACTGTTACAACCTCAACTAGAAATTAACCCTAAGTATGAATATTTTTGATGCAAAGAACTGAATTCATATCCACATTTAGAATTCTGGTGGTTTCCTATTACATTTCTGTGAGATAAAAAGTATTTAAGCCCTATGAAATCCAACATAATTTGATTGTAAATTATGAAAGATCTAAAATACATACTCTGATGACATCTCAAATAGGGAGGCTTATTACAAAACATAAGCACAAAACATATTGTTTTTTTTATCATTATGTAGTGATTGTACTTTTTGTTCTAAGCATTGAGTGATGTGAGATTGAATGTGGATAAATACATGTAGAGTAAAACGTCAGGAAAGGCAAAACACTAATTAAATCTGTGCTTGGCATTAGAGAATTTTTTATCATTATGTAGTGATTGTACTTTTTGTTCTAAGCATTGAGTGATGTGAGATTGAATGTGGATAAATACATGTAGAGTAAAACGTCAGGAAAGGCAAAACACTAATTAAATCTGTGCTTGGCATTAGAGAATTTTTTATCATTATGTAGTGATTGTACTTTTTGTTCTAAGCATTGAGTGATGTGAGATTGAATGTGGATAAATACATGTAGAGTAAAACGTCAGGAAAGGCAAAACACTAATTAAATCTGTGCTTGGCATTAGAGAATTTTTTATCATTATGTAGTGATTGTACTTTTTGTTCTAAGCATTGAGTGATGTGAGATTGAATGTGGATAAATACATGTAGAGTAAAACATCAGGAAAGGCAAAACACTAATTAAATCTGTGCTTGGCATTAGAGAATTTTCAATTAATTTTGAAAATTTCCATGCGAGTTTTATTACACCATAAATATTCCTCCCAAATATTAATAATTTAAATTTGGATTTATCTGGATTCAATTGTAAAGTCTGTCCAATTCGAATGTAAACTGTATGCAGAATAGTGATGAAAATAACAACTCTTTGAAATTAACGGAACAAAAGCAAATGCTCTTCATTTATATTTATTTATTTATTCAACCAAACATACGACTTACGCCATTTACAAATATCAAAAAATAAAGCAAAAACATAAACACCTGCACTCTCACACAAATATACATACAAATATACATACATAATAATACTACTATAATATAACTATACATAGGTACGCTTTTATACTAAGATCTATCATGTTCATTGCTAAAACAAATTAGGAATTATATAAACCCTTTATATCCTACCCATCAGGTAACAATAATATGAAAAACACTATTATTTGCTAGTACAGTTGACAAATGTAATACAGATATTCGCTCAGTGCTAATGCGTGAGTAAATTGAATATCAATCAGAGGCGGCCGGCAATATGTATTTGCAGAGGTTCGATAAAATAAAAAAAACACCTCCCTTATTCCTTATAAAGAAGTTATATCCTCTTCTCTTTACCATTAGCGAACACTTCAGTTACTAAACGGTTAAACTCTGGTGTTTCCTGTTTTTAATGTATTCTACGTTTAATTCACCCATTTTAATAGTAGGTACCCTATAAGCTACGATAATATTTGAATTTTATTTACCTAGGTATATCGTAGATTCTTTAAATTGTATGTTCTATTTTGATATTAGCGCGCCGAAATCAAAATATCTTACAGATAAAATAACTAATTATCTGCATAACACAATCGCGACTAGCGGATACTGTCTATAGAAATTTTACCACTATGTAATAAGTAATAACTGTGCATACGGCTGACCTTTGAACCTCATGATGTCAAGCCGTACATTTTAGCACGCTTGGTAGGTACGAATTCATCGCATCCAAATATAACTAATAACAGGAATCCCTTCACATAAAAAAAACACAATAGTCAAAAAATTTCCGTCAATGTACGACAAAATGCTACAAGGCGTATCTCGTACTCCTTTTTACGTGTGAGTGTAGTTGTGTTCATTGCTCAAGATATCTCATACATTTTTAATATTCTCATAGAATTTTATCGCCACGAATTTTGTATGGAAGGGATTCGAAATGTATGTAGCATTGTGTGCAAGATTTAGTTTTGCACCGATAGTTCGCTCGACATCCGCATTAAAATATTCTAACGAACAGTAGCGCTGCATGTTGAAAAGCTATAATGTATGCGATGACTGTTTTGTTCATATGGTAACTGGAATAATAATATTATATTTTTCATGGGAAAATTAATAAATATTATTTAATTTAATTATTACTTATTGTTACGTTTTAATTTGGGGGTGCGTTTGAACTAGTGATGGGTGATATATCGATATACGATTCGATTATATCGATAGTTCAGAACAATGCGATTATTCGATAGTATCGGAGCAAGTCGATTATTTTAATCGATTATTATAAGTCGATTATTTTAATTGATTATTATATCGATTATTATAAGTCGATTATAACATCGATATAATATATCGACTTGCACAAGTCGATTATAAATGTTCGACTTTTGATCTACCCCTTCAATAATTCGACTTCGACTCGTGTCAGTCGGTTCTTAGAATTCGATTTCAATACAAGTTGATACTTGCTACCTACTAAAAGTATCAACTTGTATTGATACTTGCTACCTACTAAAAGTTGGATATACGGATGAACCATGGCCAATATGCATTTAGGTACCTACCTACCTAAGTATAATACAATATTATATTCATACACGACGCAGTGCCGGACAACACCACAACGATGATGCAGTCAGTCAAATGATTAGTGATCGCTCCATTCCTTGCAATTTTTATAACCTAATAGGAAAACCAAGTAGCTGCCAGAAAATAATAATTTAGGAATAATTTAAACTTCTAAGATAAAATTTTGTGGAAAATTTTATTTTTATTTATTTATTCATTCATTCTTCACTGTACATTGATTACAAACAATTACATAAAAGGTATACATTCAATACGTATTTTTATTTTAATAAGGAACATTATACATGCATTACAATGTTTCATAATATAAAATCATATAACCTAGGTCCTAAAATACTCCCGAACATGGATTGAAATATAATTTCCGCTATATTACTAAGCTAATGAAAATGAGTGGATAGCAACAAATACAAGTATTAATTATAATAAATACAAAATTACTATACCTACATATTTTTATTGTTTAACAGATGTAAGTGATGTCTATTTATTGTACGGTACGGTATTTAAGTAGTTCACGTACAAATAAGTTAACGAGTAGAAGTACATTGTCTGCTTATTCTCCGAAAATACTTTGCTTTACTTGATTAATAAATTTCTTCGTTAGATTATATGTAATATCTTTTAAAGAGCGTTACTAGGTTTTACTATTAAGCTGTCTACAAGTAGAAGATCTCTTAGTAAAAAGAGAGACACTACTCGCGTAGTTACCTGAACAATTTTGTAGGCAATATTAATATGAGAACGTGAGCATTCACATTTCACAACCGCATCCTTCAACGCATAAAAACAAACTGAAATAAAGCGTGAGGAAGTGAGAGGGGAGTAGATGCGTACGTTTCGTTGAATCGTTGACGATAGTTTTGTACTTCGTTTTTCCGAATATAATACTATCGTACCACGAAAATAACCGACTTCAAAATAATCGATGTTTGTGTTATTCATACCGCGCTACAAATAATCGATACTACTTCGATATATCGATTATTTTTTACAAGCGAAGTCGATTATTTATATCGATTGTGAATTGTGAACGACTTCGATTATTTCGATTGTAAAATATGATACTATCGCCCATCACTAGTTTGAACTGCCGCTCATTATCAAAGAGCCGCCTCTGCTATCAATAACTAATTATTAATATAAGCTTTGATAGGAGGTATGAAACCATCCTTTGCAAATGTTTATTTAAATAATTGTTATTAATAGAATTATCGTTATCACGATATGTACCTATAAAAAAGGCAATGTTGAGTAAAAAAATATTATTTGAACATCATACATACATATATACATACTAGTGATGTAACGAATGTGTGATTTTGGATATTCGCGAATGCGAATGCGAATATTTGTTGCCGACATTCGCATTCGCGAATGCGAATAGCGAATATTGACTTCAAAATGGTATAGGAATTTGAAATATTTCAAAACTCCTCGGTTTTCTTAAAGAATATTTTCTTGCAGTACCTTTTTCCACAATGTACCGGGTAATTATCCGGTACTTTCACCGAATCACTGATTTTTTTCTTCATTTACATGGTACACAACAGATGAAACACATATAAATATAAACATGTAAGCGACTAAAACATTCCAATAGTCTGACAGCGAAACAGTGCACACTTCAGCAATAACACACAAAACAATTATAGAAAATCTTACACATAATACATTAATTCACAATACATCCACTCACCCAATTTCGCACACATAATACATTCATTCGCACAAACACATCCACACTTCACTGATATATGCAATAACAATACAAAAAAAACTCTGAAAAAAGAGAAAATCAAAAATTTAAAAAACAGACTAAAAATAAATACTATCCCAAACACTTCACATTTCATCAAACATATACATTTTTTTTATATTTATTTCATCTAATTCTACTCTCAACTCTCCTTTCTCACAAACCTGACGTAATTGGCACTTTAAAATTCTATAAACAGGGTTTCTTGAGTCTTCGTTTTTTTTTTTTTAATGTAGAACGGAAAACAAGATCTTGTTAAAGGAAGCATTCTAAAGTTAATCCTATCTAAAATATTAGGCACATCGTATTCGGACAAGCATATTTTTCTCAGGTTGCATGCATCCAGCAAAACTCTTCTTTATTCCAATTTAGGCAAATTTTTAATAAATACAGGATAATGCAATCTCTTCCTAACCAAACGAATGAATTTAGACTGAGTTCTCTCAACTTGATCGCCATATTTCTTAAAATGTGGATTCTATACAACGAAACAGTACACCAGCTTGGATCCAATCAACGATAAGTACAAGTACAAATACGATTCATATAACCTAAATGACTTAGTAGATCTCAAAATAAATCTCAGTATCTTATTGCTGCCTTCGATAATTTTGTTCACGTGATCATCAAAGTGAAGCTCAGAATCAAACACCACACCTAAATCTCTAATCTTATGTCCTTCTTTTTTTATCATGATTATGTATATTGTAAGTATATCGAATTTTGTTTCTATTTTTGGTAAAAGAGATCAGATTACACTTCTCCAGATTCAAGTGCCAGTTATTTCTGTTACAGTACTCGTGTAGTCTTCCCAAGTCCTCGTTGAGCATTTCAGTCAGACAATGATTGAATTTGACGGTATATTTTTAAATCGTCCGCAAATAATATGAGCTCTGAGTGTTTAAAGCACTTTTTAATGTCGTTTATCAATATCGTGAAAAGTAAAGGACCCAAAACAGACCCCTGAAGGACACCAGATGTAACACTGACACTCCCAGATGAGAAACAGTTAAGTTTAATTGTCATCAATCTATCAGAAATATATGAGTCAATCCACCTTAGAAGATTCCCATGAATTCCATGAAATTCTAACTTCTTAATCAAAAGTCGATGTTCTACTTTATCAAATGCCTTTTGAAAGCCGATATAAATGGCATCCAACTGTATACGATTGTCCATAGCTGAGAAAAAAAAAAACAAATTTGTTACTGTCGATCTTCCACTTATGAATCCATGCTGCTCTACAAGAAGATACGGCTTCAGGAAAAAAGTCATTTCTTCACGAACAATACCCTCAAATATTTTTGAAATAGGTGAATTGAAATTGGTCTGTAGTTACGAACGTCCGATTTGCTGCCAGATTTATGCAAAGGAGTAATATTAGCCATCTTCCATTTGCATGGAAAGCACCCTTCTTGTAAACTCCTAATAAATATCAGATACAATGGTTTGGTTAAATGACTTACACATCTCTTTAATATTATTGGTGCTATACCATCAGGGCCAACTCCTTTTGTCTCATCTTTACCTAATAAACGTTTATGAATATCAGATTTCAAGATATTAACCGTGGATAAACATGAGTTAGTTAAAATATTTTCCGATTCTTCAGTATTAGAATCATGTAAATTATTCAGTGAAAATACAGAACCAAAAAACGACGAAAACAAGTTCGCAATTCCCTCTAGATCGCTCGAAGTCTGGTCACCGTCACCCATTACCCTTGGATAGCCTCTAGATTCTTTAAGGGAATTCACGAACGAAAAGAAAGACTTGACATTGCCCTTAAGTGACTTCTCAGTATTATTAATAAAAGACCTATAATCGTGATTCTGCGACAACTTCAACTGAGCTCTTAGTTGAAAAAATAAATTGTAGTCAGAACCATTACGGTTCATCTTCCAATTACGCCAAGCCTTGGACTTTCTCTTAAACAACAACACAGTTCTATTAGAGAACCATTTGGGAAAATTATTAGGTGCCACCCTCTTCATAGGTGTATGCTTCTCAATTATTGGCAAAACATAACCATAAAAAGATTCAACCATCTCATTCACCGGTCCGTTTCCCAAAACGCTGACCCAATCAACACTTTGTACTTCAAAATTTATTTCCGAAAAGTTTGACTTAAAGTATATCAATTTCTGGATCATATTTTGAGACAAATCCTCAGCAATTTCAAACTCATAATCTATCAACAGTGAAGGATAGTGTGAATCCTTACCAACCAGTGGAGAGTCAAATCTGGTAACAGAACACGGAATAGTTGAAAGAACTAAATCCAAGATAACTTGATTGCTGTTATAAACTCCGTTAGACTGAAACATATTGAGAAAAGATATAGATTCTATCAAATACTGCGCAACAGGACCCGAATAAGAATACGGAACAAAGATTGACTCAACATCGGGGTCTTTTTTCCATTGGATTGTTGGGATATTGAAATCTCCAAAAAGACAAATATCCGTTTTGTCGTAATAGCTAATTAAACGTTCAGATATACTTTTAAAAAAGATGTTTTAAGTATCTAAGGATGTGGAAGGCGGTATATATACTCCACCTAGTAGCGATGAGCATTTTTCCATGGAACTATGTGTTACCGATGAAAAACGAATACTGGTAAAAAACTTTCACCAATATCATCCCAAAAAAGAGTGGATGAAAATCCTAGTGTCCGATCCACAGCAATTAAGAACCCACCTCCATCCCTTTTACCACTCAACATGAAATCCCTATCCTTCCGGTAAACTGTATATTCGTTTTGAGAAAGTTCGCCATCATATATCCCACAATTTAGCCAAGTTTCCGTCAGAACAATTATATCATAATTATTTGCAAATAAGTTTGCTCTAAACTCCTCGATCTTAGACTTCAAGCCCCGAAAATTCTGATAGAATACTTTAGTTTGGTTCACCTTGTAGTATGATATAAATATTCCCTAAATAGACAATAAAATTATTGTAGGGCCCTATACTCATAGCAGTTGTACAATACTTAAAACAAACATATAAATTAAATCTCCACAAATGCATACTTCTTCCAATAATAATAACATCATCAAGCAAACGAACACATGAAACAATACAACAAATGCGGCCAACACGGAACAGACCAGATACTTTATTACTAAAATAATATTCGCAAAACATTCGCATATTTTTTTGCGAATGCGAATGCGAATACTTTGAAAGATGCGAATGCGAATATTCGTTACATCACTAATACATACCATCACCCCGCTTCCCTCGCGGGGCAGGCAGAAAGGATTGATGCCGTTAGCACACCTCCGCGGCGGAATCGAGAAAGCGGCGCCGCTTAAATCTGTCAGTTCGTGTGCGTCGTACGCAAGAGCGAGATGGCATGCTCAAATACATACTGTTTTCTATACATCTATCTCTTTCTAGCACCGTTTCGCCATAGATTACGAAATAAGCATTCACATCTCCGCCTTTTTTTTCGCAGTCTCTGATGTTTCGCTTTTGTGCCGCTTTTGTATTTGTACAATTCGACAGATTTTTGGAGCGAAACCATGACCAAACGTCGAAATAGCGTGGGTCTGCGGTTAAGTGAAGTAAGATTCTCTCTATCTATATCATCATGAAATTTCCCACATATGGGGCAGTCACAAATAAACATAATAGTCGTCCTCTCCGTGCCAATATCCACATGCCGTTATTCTACTGATTACTACACTATCTATACCATAACGGCATCTCTCACAAGTTTATTACATGCAGTTGGTCTACTGACTATCCCACTTAATCTATCTATACCATCACGGCTTTCCCACAAGTTTATTACAGTTGGTCTACTGACTACCCCACTATCTATCTATACCATAACGGCTTTCCCACAAGTTTATTACATGCAGTTGGTCTACTGACTATCCCACTTTATATATCTATACCATCACGGCTTTCCCACAAGTTTATTACAGTTGGTCTACTGACTACCCCACTATCTATCTATACCATCACGACATCTCCCACAAGCATATTACATGCAGTTGGTCAACTGACTATCCCACTTTATCTATCTATACCATCACGGCTTTCCCACAAGTTTATTACATGCAGTTGGTCTACTGACTATCCCACTTTATCTATCTATACCATCACGGCTTTCCCACAAGTTTATTACAGTTGGTCTACTGACTACCCCACTATCTATCTATACCATCACGACATCTCCCACAAGCATATTAAATGCAGTTGGTCAACTGACTATACCACTTTATCTATCTATACCATCACGGCTTTCCCACAAGTTTATTACATGCAGTTGGTCAACTTACTATCCCACTTTATCTATCTATACCATCACGGCTTTCCCACAAGTTTATTACATGAAGTTGGTCTACTGACTATCCCACTTTATCTATCTATACCATCACGGCTTTCCCACAAGTTTATTACAGTTGGTCTACTGACTACCCCACTATCTATCTATACCATCACGACATCTCCCACAAGCATATTACATGCAGTTGGTCAACTGACTATCCCACTTAATCTATCTATACCATCACGGCTTTCCCACAAGTTTATTACAGTTGGTCTACTGACTACCCCTCTATCTATCTATACCATAACGGCTTTCCCACAAGTTTATTACATGCAGTTGGTCTACTGACTATCCCACTTTATATATCTATACCATCACGGCTTTCCCACAAGTTTATTACATGCAGTTGGTCTACTGACTACCCCACTTTATCTATCTATACCATCACGGCTTTCCCACAAGTTTATTACATGCAGTTGGTCTACTGACTATCCCACTTTATATATCTATACCATCACGGCTTTCCCACAAGTTTATTACATGCAGTTGGTCTACTGACTACCCCACTTTATCTATCTATACATATATACTGGTATAGATAGATAAAGTGGGATAGTCAGTAGACCAACTGCATGTAATAAACTTGTGGGAAAGCCGTGATGGTATAGATAGATAAAGTGGTATAGTCAGTTGACCAACTGCATGTAATATGCTTGTGGGAGATGTCGTGATGGTATAGATAGATAGTGGGGTAGTCAACAGACCAACTGTTTGTAATTAACTTGTGGGAAAGCCGTGATGGTATAGATAGATAAAGTGGGATAGTCAGTAGACCAACTGCATGTAATAAACTTGTGGGAAAGCCGTGCTGGTATATACTCAATTTCTCGAGAGAATAACCAAGCTAAGTACCAAACTGAGAACTGTTCTGCGCAGGTACGCCCATCTGTGTAATGTCCCTGCCAATAATAGCCCTTATCAGTCTATCGACACCCTTGCGCAGGAGTGTTTGAAATTTATTGTTGAGTTTTAACCGAGTAGTGACCGTGATAAATAAAATGGACAATATTACCCCAAAAGTATCGCCAGAAAAAAAATAGAAAAGGACAGGTAAAGTATTACTTTATTGTAATTAGGTATTTTTTCAGAAGTGTTATTTGAATAAAAAGTGTTTGTAAGGAAATTTAATTATTTTTTAAAAATAACGCCGAAATTTTATTAAATTAAAAATAACGCGTAGCTACCACATATTTCAAATGTGTAATCTTGTTTTTTGAATATATTTCCATGCATTTTTAGTAGAAAATATGTTTTTAGTATAGGTATTAAGCTTTAACTGTTTATTTGTTGTATTTAAAACTATAAAATATTAAATTAATTTCCATACATTTTCAGTAGAAAATATGTTCTTTTATATGTATTAAACGTTTAACTGTTATTTTTTGTATTTAAAACAATATATTTTGCTAATAATGTATATTAAATACTGTTGATAATTTTTCTGAATTTATAATATTGTACTGCATTTAAAATAATAAATATTTTAAGTTCACAAAATTTCTTGGTCTTTTTGTACCCCATTAATTTTCTCTGTCATTGGAAGGTTACAAAATAATTCTTGTAGAGGGGGTAGCAGCGCAGTCAAAAGGGCGGTACTATGCGCAACGCTTGGTTATTCTCTCGAGAAATTGAGTATAGATAGATTATAGTTCAATATTTATTATTCGGCCAATATCGGACAATTACTTTGGAATATGCAATTTAGTTCCACTAATTTCACACTAGTGCGTACGTAATAGTGTTTATTCGGTATCACGATTTCGCTGTTCGCGTTCCGCGCAAATGTACTAGCTAAAAGCGGTTTCGCTACTACGACTCCGCTCAGCGGTTTCGCTTTCGCTATTTCGCGGCGGAGGTGTGCCCTGAGCATTCTTTGACATACATGTATCACATAACATTTTTCACATGCATCAACAGATGGCTCTATTTTTTATAGTAGGTGCTACTGCAGTGTGATTAGTAAAGCAGTAGATAATACCAAAATGATCATTGATAGTAAATCATATGACTATGTGATACATAGCAGTTTTTAAGTAGTTTCGGAATTATAGCCCTTCAAAGTTTTGTGTAAAATAATCCCAAATATTTTTATTTAATTTCTCCAAGTGGGAAAATCTTAATTGGTGAAGAAATGGCTCATGGAGAAAGGAGAAGGGAGTTTGAGAGAGATCTGACGAACATATTACAATAACTTACTAACCCTTACGTTAATCCAACTCGCACATACTAAATGACTTAATGCACATATGATGTACTATTTTTTATTATTTTTCAATATATTTTGATGGATTGTATGCAAGTGCGCTTGTAAAAGTTGTATTTTTTTGGTATTACCCCAGAACAGACCTTAGTATAGTGAGGCTGTGAGGCAATATATTTAATTATGTTGTTCTTTTGTTTGTTTGTATTTACTGTTTTGGAATAAATAAATAACAAAAAAGAAAAAAAAAATCCTGCAACGATTTTTGCAAAAAATTACCTGGCATAATTTTTCTTTTTACTTCATAAATTCATTATTTATTGAACAACTTACTTGACATTTGGACACATAACTCGAAATTTGGATTCATCGAGGATATATATATTTATTTCATAATTATGTTCTTCTCTTTCACCTTTCAGACATCCTGTTATTAAAAAACTACACAAACTAAGTAAAACAGATGAAGAACTAGGAACCTTGGTATGTCAACAGCTCTTTGCCAATGCCATGGTGTCGGCAGGCCTCGTAGAAGATCCAAGAAGTCTTCTCGTAAACATGAATCACTTGTTAACAAGAGCATTGGAGAAGCATTAAATAAATTGTATATAGCATATATGTATATTAAAATATGTAATAGTTTTATATTCAGTTGCTACCTTCAATAAAGGTAATTTGTTATTGTTTCTGTATTAAAAGCCTTTGATTTAAAATTTAGCCAATCCACCATAGTGCTCAAATAGACACAGTAAAAAGTATTTGGTTGGATAGTTTTATATGTTCCTATTGAGATAGCCTTTATCTAAAACTGTTTTGATATTAATATGTACATAAAGTGTGAATTTTAGTAATAATATACAATGGATCTAGTGTGTTTGATTCAGTGGCCTGCTGATTATGGATTATTTCTCATAATAATATTAAAACTGCAAATTTCAATCTATAAATTGTCATAAACCTGAAATTATTATCAACCTAATGAAACATTCCTTACTGTATTAGATAAAAGGTTACCTCTCTTCTATCACCTATTTGTTATAATCATGTAATTTCATTATTTTTGTATTGCTGCATAAAAGTTTAAAGTTGATTATTCTGAACATCCTTTAGCATTTATTACATTTATAAGCTCACTTCTATTTACACAGTTTAGATCACAAACTAATACAGGATATTTGTATCAGCTGTATCCGATATTTGGAAAGTCAAGACATATTGAATGGACTGAGTTGATATTAGCTGTGTAAATATCATCAACCTATTATTGTATAGACATAGTAAATTTTTGGAATATGTATTCTTAGAAAATTTGCATAGCAGTACTAGTCTACACTTTATGGGCCAGTGCTAAATAGTAAGACTTTCGAGTCAGTTTCAAACTGAAGGCATATGAATGTTGTCTATTTCCCTACCTTTGCTGCAAACTTATAGTGCCATTATCCCTACACAACCCTCTGTAGTTGTGGAAATAGCTTCATTCTACTATTTGTATTCTATATTTGCTAGGTATGTATATATTTTGTAATTAATATACTTTATGAAGTAAATCAGGTGTGTATATTTTTTAGAAACATCATTTTTATTTTAGTTCTATTCCTTGTGATCTGTATTTTAAGAAAATTGTGTATTTTTTTTAATATTCTTGTAAGAATAAATAAATATGGACTATTTTTGTTATATTCACATTATAAAGATCAAGTTGAAAAGAAAATAATAAACCTAGATTTATATCAAACTTTAATACACCACAAACACCTTCGTAATAAGCAATTTGAAGAAAAGGTAAATTGGCTTAAGGATTCAAACTAAGAATTTTCCAGATGATAAAGAGAGTGTATCTGAAAGACTACGTGGCTGAAACACTTGTAACAAATTCTCAAGAATGGGTACGTGTTTAGTAAGATAAATTAGTGTGCACTTGTGAGAAGTTGTATGAATGTGGATAAGCAAAAGAAGCATATAAAGATAGGATAATATGGATTCTCCTGGCCCACCTCACTTGAGACACGATGTGAGGGAACGGATAGATGGATCTTTCAAATTAAATATCAGATATTTGCCATGGTATTCATACAAGAAAACATTATGTTTATATTAATGATCCTGGAACTGCTACAAAATTATACGTTTTCAGTGAGTAACGTATTTTGACAATACATATATATATAAGAAAACTGCACTTCCATGCAAAACGATGCTGTCTGAGATATTGCTTTGAAAGCTGTCGTTTTAAAACATAAAATTGGGAGGAATATATAACTGTTTATATAATATATAGAAATCCAATTAAAATAGAAACCTTAAAGTATAGAAGTTATCCAAATTACTATAAAATTGTATTCTTCACTCAGTTGCAAGTTATTTAGGCACTATAAATTCTATAGTTCTAACAATATTCCATGAATAATAATATTTCATTCTGAACTCTATGGTTCAAAGTTTGAATATTCGCGCAATATTTTACAGGAAGTATAAAGTTTAGAAATGTTTATAAATATTTTTAATATAAATTTTGGTTTTTAAAAAACATTATACGAATATTGTGTTATATTTAGAACAAAATTATGACCAAATAACGAAATATTTTTTATTAAAAAGATACTAATTTTACCAATAAGCATGCGCACTGTTGTTTTATCTGGCTACCTATCCACTGCCTTCTCTTACGTCACTAACGTAATCAAAGCTTTCTTAGGATTGGTGTATTTTCGTTCAACGCTTTTGTATGCACCAATAAGAGATTGGGCAGTTGAAGGGCCTTGGTGGCGGAATATATTCGTCATATGACTTGTTCCGCCGTGAAGCTCAGTTGTAGGCCATATTTGACAGTGGGTCTGCTAGTTCATAGGAGTGCGTGTGTCAGTATAGTCTAGTAGTTTCATTTCTGGACCTGGAAATTACTCCAATAATATTACAAAATGGCACTAAGTGAAGAGAGTCCTATCTACGGCCCATTCTTTGGAGTCATGGGTGTAGCGAGTGCAATTATATTCAGCGGTAAGTGAGATTTCTCGTAATCTGTATAGGATGGTTAGATGGAGGCTTATCGATCCTAATGATTTTGTGTCATATCATTGATGTTAGCGCGCTTGAGAAGTCGATTTGTCTTGTAACTTATCATATAATTGCATTAATTGTGTTCTGCATGCAATTATGCATGAATTTAGTTGTTTGATGTACGTATCCCTAGACTCTAATAATAGGTTGAAGCACAGTTACCAACTTGAATAATGTAGAGACAAGCGCCGACGCTATTGCATCGTATTTTAGTCGGTAAAATGTCAATAACATGCTAATGGAATTGTTTTATAGCTATGTGTAATTTATACGTGCATATCGGTAACATTATCGATATTAGGACTAGTCAATATGGTATCTGAAAACATATTGTGTGTCAATGTAAGAGATGACACGAAATGATTCATTATTTTAACGGCGCTTAAATTGTAACTTTTTTGAAGGCTGTATTGGGTGTACCCTCGACATGTCACGTGAATGTTTATCACTTTTAAAACATCTCGATTGTCATAACTGGGTGTAGTTCCATGTTTTTTTGTGTTAATACTATGTTATAGTATGTATAAGTATTGATTACTCTTTCAATATGTCATAAAAGATGCTCGCGATTCCTGGAATTTTCCTATGACAACCCCAGGGAAACATGTCTCTCATTGTACAATTTGTAATAATATTAACCTGTGGATCTTTTTGCTTGTTGGTGAATATTTTATGTAATCAATGTAATATATCTCTGAAGGCATACAATTTACTTGCACTGTGTGTTAGGTACCTGGATGACAAAAGATCATATGACACAAGTTGAAGTACTCCCTATCATTAGGATTAGTATTTACACAAGTAAGAGATAAGATGGATTTTCATTTAACAATTTATACTGCATCACTTGACTAATTAATCTTTGTATTTTAGCATAAATCTTCAGCTAGAATATATAAATAATATTGTATTCTGTTGGAGTTGGACACTGAATCCCTCTTATAGTTAGTTCAGTGAGACAGGTGTGAGCGCCCTCTATGTACCTGTTGGTCACATGTTTCTTACATCATGACCTTAAGAGATTCATTATTTTGCAATCAATATTTCATTATTGTTACTATTCTGCACAATTTAAAGCAATATCTAGGAAATCAAATTCAAAGTCGTTTATTTAGTTTTATTAATTTAAAATACAGTCTATATTTGGGCATTGTCACATTCTATTATGAGAAAATACCCCAACTAATTATTTGATTATTTCATTACATATATATATTTTCATTTTATTTTTCTTTTGAATGACGAGTAAAATTCTAGATGAAGTGAAGAAATCAAAATTAAATTTATGAATTTACTTATATTTATATTTACTGATTTTATAATTTTACAATATGATATTAGAATAATTACCAATAAATGTGCTTTGGCATAAAATGACACCTGACTAAATCTGAAAAAGGGATGTGAGAAAGCGCGGACGTCCTAGAACTACGTAGCATTCGCAAAGACGGTCGCGTGTTAAGAAGAATCGGCGTGTATGTATGAGAAACTGGATGAATGTAGGGAAAGCAAAAGAAGTATGTAAGGATAGATCTATATAACATTCTGTTCTCTCTGCCTACCCCACCTGGGACACGGTGTGAGGGTATAGTATAGTAGTACTAACTCTAACCTAACCTACAAATCAGTCAAACATATAAATTTAATTACTTGTGACGTGTGAAACACGTAGAAAAAATGCAATACTGCAAAATGTTGTGCTTAAATTAACAGATTTTTATTCTCCAGGTAAAATACTATATATCTACACAAAAATAATTCAAATCGTCTAGATACATTCACATAATTGGAAAAATTCAGAGTGACTACTGCAATCACATGTTCAGGGAACATAATCTTTTAATTTACTTGACAATTCAGTTTTATAGAGCCACTTTCTCACAAGTTGTTCTGTAGAAACGTGGAGAAATTTATTTATTAACTAGAAATAACATTTCTTCTCTAAAATTCTTACGTGACAATCCTTTTTAGTTAGGTAATAAATATATACATAGTTTATATCAATATCACTTTAAATATTCCTTTATCTTAAATAATTTGCTATTTGGTTAAAATATTCTTACATAATTGTTTTATATCATCATCTTCTCCGTCGATCCCTCAATCCTAAGGATCCTGGTCATCATGCCTCGTTCTGTAGACTATCTGTCTCCACCTTGTGCGATCCTCCGTCATGTGCAAAGCCCCGTGTAGTGAACTCTGTGGCCTCCTTAATTTGGTCGCTCCATCTTACTAGTACTCGGCCTCTTCCATGCCTCCCTTCTACAGCCCCAGTAATAATTACACTTTCCAGGTTTTCAGGCTTTCTTGCAATGTTCCCGAAATTTCACAAAACGCGCTGTCTGCAAATCGTTGAGAGTCTTGTCGAAATGTTTAGCACCCTTAGGATGGACTCATTGATAATGTGTTCACTCCAATGCACATTCACAGCTATTTCCATATTGTCTTAACCAGTCTTATCTTTTTTATAATTTCACATATTTCTCATAATAAATAAATAGATAATTTTTTTCAAGATGACCCATTATATTCTTTGCCATCTGCGTGCGACGATTCACTTCTTGGTCGCTTGTGCCTCTATCATTTATAAGAGAACCAATATATACAAAGTCAATTTCTGGGTGATAATACTCCGTGTCTGTGAGCCTGCAATTATATTGCCATATAATTCTCTCAAAATACTTCATGTGACCAAACACGCCCTACTGTGTAACGGCTAATGCAATAATTTATCTTCACAATTTTAGATCAGATTGGCTATAAAAAGCATCGGCCACTCACATGATACACAGATCATTATATCATCTCAAATGTTAATGTTAAATATTTTTGTTTTTTCAGCACTGGGAGCGGCTTATGGCACAGCTAAGTCAGGTACAGGTATCGCCGCTATGTCGGTGATGAGACCTGAACTTATTATGAAATCCATCATTCCAGTTGTTATGGCTGGTATCATTGCTATTTATGGTCTTGTCGTAGCTATCCTCATTGCTGGTAGCTTGGAATCACCCACAGAAGGATACACTCTCTTCAAGTAAGTTTTCATTGAGTCAGTATGTTTGATCCACACATTCATGTACTATAATGAGTTGAAGGTAACACATGGCCCTATTATCACAGATATAGCCTCGGCTGTTGTCATTTATGGCTAACAAATAAAATAATTATTGGATGATTCCCGCATTATCTTGTGGTTAAATTCTACGAATACTACACACATTAAGGATTACACCCTCCCTCACCCATGAATGTTACAGGAATGTCAGTTCCTGAATACTACAATACAGTTTGCTAATTGTTTATGCTTTTTTTAGGGGCTTCCTGTCACTAGGCTCCGGGCTTGCTGTAGGCTTCTCAGGATTGGCAGCCGGGTTTGCCATTGGTATTGTTGGTGATGCAGGTGTACGTGGTACGGCACAACAGCCTCGTCTCTTCGTGGGAATGATTCTTATTCTCATTTTCGCTGAAGTACTTGGATTATACGGGCTCATTGTAGCTGTCTACCTGTACACGAAATTGTAAACAATTCATTATCCATATCATCCATTCATTGTGCTAAAGTATCCTGTGTTCTGGTGTCAGGGCCCACTGTGTGAAGGTGTTGTATGTATAGAAAATTGTTGTATTGTGTTGTGTTTGGTGGGTTTGTTGATGGTTGAGCTCCCCTCTGAGAGGGTCCACTCACCGCGTTGTGCCATCTGGTAGCTTGCCTCACCTCACTACCTGCACCCTGACTCCAGCACATGACACATAGTTCATCATCTGTAATATATTTGTTTTGATATATTCATGTCGCGTACTCCAGTTCAAGATGCTGTGACTGCGGGTACGCCATTGTGATATATATCTGGTATGTAATATAATTTGTAACAAAGTTATATTTCCTGGAACGTGTATCATTTGATTCTCATTTTGAGTTTGTGAATATATTTCATATGTATTTGCATCATCTTACCATCCGTCACATATTGCTGTAATACAAATGTACGTACATCATTGTATGTCAGTTGGTATGTGTTTTATTATTTCCTTATTTGTACATATCGTGATACCATTACTTTCCCTGTTATTCATATCCTTTCATATCCTCGTTCCTTTTCATTTTCTATGTATATCATACTTTATTTTAGATTTAAGACAAAAATTATGTACAGTTAGTGATTAGAGTGCTCTAAAGAAGTCTTGTTATAAATCTGTTTTGGATTCATAGTACTGCAAAGTAAAACTTCTAAATGGTAACAATGTGCAGATGTACATTAATAATTTTACTACGTTTTACTAATATACTTCCTAGTATATATATTATAAATATTATGTGAATGCGTTGATACTTAACGTGTTACCATACTCCATACACACACTATATCACTGTATGTAATTTACCGCCAGTTGTTAAGTGTTAATATATTGCACTTTAGTTCTGACCATATTTAAATATTTAACTGTGTATTGTATTAGCTTTGAATGTTATAGTGGGATATACAAACCCCTAATAGGTTAAATAAATTTTATTAAGGTAATATTATATCTATGGTTTGGCTGAAGCGTTGTTAATGTCAGAGTTAAAATTTAGTCACAAACTTAAGATTGTCAGAGGACAAAAATATATTCTAATTTGTACATTCCATGTTATTTTTATTTCTGTCAATCTTATTACGACGGATGTCATTGTCTTTATTACAGATAGTTCTGTTGTATGTTCTGCTTGGTGCTGATACAACACATTCGGTTGTATCACCAGAGTGAATGAGTATGCAGTGCAGTAGAGTATACATGCGCACAAACAGTAACATGTAAACTGTACCCAGTATATCCTCACTACCTACCAATCAATGCCACTCTTCACTTGCGCACCACCCCTTCCAAATCTTCCCTCTTATACATTTACTTACTGGCTTGAGGATTTGTGTTGAGATGTACATGTAACTTGCAGTATTAATAATAACATACATTATTTACATATTCATATAATATTACTTATACATTATATATTTTGAAATAAACCTTTTTATAATATTATTGTAACGTCGGTTTCTTCATCAGACTATTGGGAGAGTGAATGCAGTGCATCTGATATTAGAATGAAAATGGAGAGTGAATGTTAAGTTTCAGCTGACCTTACTTAGTGTAAGTGAGATGATCTATTTCCATAATGACACACTTACAACTGTTTATTTGAATATAATATATCCTCAGTGTTATTGAATGAATTGTGTTAATAAAATATGGTATTAAATTTTATTTTATTTCACTTCTAACACACATAACTCTCATATTTACAGCAGCCTATATCTACAAACTCGTTGCAGTGCAGCTTGATTTGTGGACACTGAATTGATGCTTTTTAGTCTTAAAATTATTCTGTTAGTTGAATATAGTTTCATTACACAGGATGACAAAACTCAAAGTGACAAAAGTATTAGCTCGATGCATATTCAAAATATTGGATGTGAATTTATAAATGTTTTGACATTTCTAGAATAAACTAACTATAGTGACATTATAACCATTTTATAAAGTGATTCTTAGTATCGGGTATTTCAAGAATGATATCTAATACCAATAAAAAGTCCAAGCTACAATTTAATGCCCTATGAACAGTTTTTGAGTATGCCTAAATAAAAGTGTTCTCAAACCTCATTTTGAATATGCCACGAGGATATACAGTTGAAAGTATATTTTTGTAGATTGCCATGTTATATCTGGGATATTATATACCTTGTACTTTCCGAGTCAACTATCATTTTTAATGCTTCGCCCAACTTCAACTTTAAAAAGTTCATTTTTTTAAATATATTTATAGGTATCCTGTAAATGTGCTGAATCAAAGCAACTCCTAAATATGTAGTTGTAAAATAATTTTTTATAGGGTTTTAATCAACTTATAAAGTTTATTTTTATTATTTATTTTATTAAAGCTTATTAAGATTAAACTTATAAAGATGGATTCAGATAAAGCAACTTAGTAATAAATAATTTTATAGTGTATACAGAATTAATGAAAAAAACTAAAATTGACCATGAGGAAAAGTAAGATACTAAATAAAATAGGTCATAAGTGTCGATGACATCAAAAGTTAAGTTGATTAAATCAGAAGTTGTGCACAAAAACTTTTTGCGTATTTCCTACACAAGCTCTTTTGTTAATTCAAATATAGGGAACTGTATCATTGGTTCGATGATCCCTAGATTTTCTCTGCAGTATTGAAACAAATTATAGTAATATATGAAATGTGAAAATAAGTCATATGTCTTTTGATGAAAACGTTAAAGATTTTTAACATCTTAAATTCAGTGATGAGAATTCTTTCCATCCTGATGTTTTAATCTTTTAGTGACACGAAGAGGACGATGGCTCGCATGCAGCTGGTCTACTGGTTACCCTCTTTGTGGAATATAGTGTATTGGTGTAGGGTGTAAATGCGGTGGAACATTATTTAATTGCTGGTGAATACTGTGCAATCGCTGAGTGTGGGTGCTCCACAAATATTAGAAAACATTTTTATCAAGATACATCCAATCCAACTTAAAATAATTCAACTGCCAAGAAAGGAACTGAAGTTGAATCAAAGATGTTTTACAAGGCTTCTCTTTTGACCAAATACAGGCAAATGTATAAGTCCTTGCAGTAGTTATAAGGTCCATATTCCTATAAAAGAATAAAGGGTACAAAGTGAGATAACAATTATTGGTAGACAAACAATAATTTAGGTTCCCTCCTATAGTATAACTGTAGTACGATAAGGCCAATTTTTTTGGATGAAATCTGTATAGGTAGAAGAAGGATCATCATATTTTACAGATAGTCATTATCAGGTTGTCGTTCCAAGGAAGACAGCGCTAATAAACATTTTTAACTCTCTCAGGCTAAGGTGATGAAGACACCAGTAGCTTCTTTGTTTTTTTTTCTATTAAGCCTGGCTGACACTATCCAATTTTATATAGTTAGTCCGCTGGTTACACCACTCGTAGGATATGCCGTGATGGTAAAGTACCTAGTAATTTGAAATATCATCCAGTAGTCAATCAACAAACAAAAAGAAAATAATCCAAATCATCTCACTGAACCTCTGTTTAACACATCCCTAACCTACTAGCGTCTAAAGGTAGAAGAAGAGGGATGAAAATACGCATGCGCAAAAATACTGAGTTTTGATTGGCTGCTGTTATATTATGTGTAAATACAAATTTGGAACCGCTAAACAAAAAAATCAAAAACCAGAGAAGATTGTTTTCTAATGAACAAAAAAATTACGAAAAAACACCAGTTCAATTAGTATATGTATTATTCGAGTTATTCCAGACAGCGCAGGACCGAGATGCCTATGCCAGAGTGATCGCCAACGTCGGGGGGACCTGACAGGGCACCTACAGAAGAAGAAGATTATTCTATGTTCAATACCTTCCATTAAAGAAACAGAACAAATAGCAGTTAGTACTTTAGTGTATTTATTATTCTATGGCAGTTAGCATGATATTAAATCACAAAAAGGATCATGTTGATGCCTGTCAAAATGTACTTGTTTTCTCTTCAATTTATTTGTTGTTTTTAATTTTCTACTTATATTTGTAGGTGTGTTGATGCTCCTGTTTGATCTTTTGAAACTGTTGTGTTGTTTGTGGCCTGATCTGAGTTTGGTGTATGTGTGAAAATAATTATTGCTACCTAGGATATCACTACACAAGATAATACTTTCAATATAATAATGTTTTATCTTACAATTTATTATCCTAAATGTATATGGTGTGTGCTTATTGATTTTTATTATTTTATTTCATTGACTATTGAAAGTTTTTTTTATAATTTTAAGCGGAATGTTACAATGTTGATAATTGCAGAGGGATTTTAATTTTCTAATAATTTATTTACCTCATTAACACCCAACTATCTAGTTTGGATGTACATAAAGTTGGTCAGTTTTTTTGGAATGCTTATTGCAAGGAATCAATGTGATTTTGTATTATTTAGTTTTAAATGTATGATTTTATTAAATATTTTTGTACGGTTTTGCAGATTTTCTGTCAACTTTATTGTTAGGCAATAGGCTCTCATGCCGTAAACAGTAGCGGCTCGTGGGAATGGGTGTGGGGGTGCGCGTAATAGGTAAACTAAAATACCAGAAGCCGTCCCGTGTGACCATACATATTTTTAGCTATCAAATGATGAATTTCATTCAATCGTTTCTATTTTTTTATGACATTAGGATCAGACCTTTAGGAAATATTAGGAATATCATAAAACATACACGCGAGAATAAAAAGATAACATTAATTAACAATAGATTATATTGCTAGAAAACTTCCCATTCCCATTGTACATTAATTAAAAAAATATGTGATACAAGTAAAAAATAATAGCTATAGTTTCCTACCTTATCACTTATAGAGAAGATCGATCCTCCTATTTTTAAACTATTTACATATTAATAAATTGTATTATCACTGCTTTGTTAACACTATGTTGAAAATAATTAGCCTGAATAGGTATATTAAACTTGTGTATAATTAAATATGCTATCAAAATAGTCCAATATAAACAGCCGTAAATACCAACGACACAATGTAAAAATCGGAACTAAAAGTGAAATATTATTTTGCACGTCACGCAAAATATGCGAGATGCATAATAATAATAATTAAACACTTCCGATCTATAACGAAGATGAATTATCGACAGACTTCGGTTGAAGGTTCAGGGTCACACTACTACTTAGACATACCTCTATAGTGTACGTGTACGAGTTGAACGATTTTGTAAGCAGTGCGGCGCACAAACCTCTCCATACAAACTGTATGGGATGGACAAATTTGACGGTTTTCGCTTGCATCTCTCATTCGTATAGAAAATATCCTATTTGGGTAGTGCGATATCTGGGTCGCACATCGATCGTAAAAAGTATGGCGTACCGTTTTGATGTCAGTGCGTTTGCTAAATTAAGGCGCTGATTGGTTATTAGCATTTTTGTAAATACTTTCAGAAGCGTTAGAAGATAAAATTATATTTTATTTGTGATTTTTAGCCAGAATTGTCGGGGGTGCGCTTGATCAGTTGAACCAATGAAGTGGCCGCCAATGGCCGTAAAATGTATTGAGTTTACAAGCTTACGGGTGAACATAGTGACTATAAACTGTTTTCAAAATTGCGAAAAGAATGTAAAAAATTAGTTAATGTATTTTATACAAGATATATGAATAATATTGAGGATTCAATTAGTAGAAATACAAAAAACTTATTCAAATACTCCTATTCTTTGCGATCGGCATATTCCGGAGACTGTGCAATTTGCTGGAAGAACTGAAGACACCCCCGATGAAGTGGTGATACAATAATAGACTAAGATTAAATACAAAGAATTACCTAGTTATGCGTTTCTGCAGAAGTAAACATCCTTTTTTTATGAAAGAATAGAATACCATCACGGCATATCCCACAAGTGGGGTAAATATAAAATAAATGATTCTCCGCTAGCATCAGTGAATGAAATAAATGATTTTGTATAATTTTTACCAGCGACTTACGTTTTGTTAATCATGTGGACAGTATTTGTAAAAGGTCATTAAGAATGTTGGGTTTTATGCTGAGAATCAGTAAGCCTTTTTCAAGTCTGTATACATTGAAAATTATAAATACTTTTTTGATTTGTAAAATAATCTTTACAAGATAGAGAGTAGGTTTATGCGGTACATTAACTGCAGAATTGGTTTGCCTAGGGAGAACATTGATTATGATTATTTGTTGATGACTCTAAATCTCACAGCGATAACGTAAGTTACTTATTCTCCATTACTCTCACCTAATATATACAACTAGTAGGGTTATTATTATAATTATACTTACAGATATTAGTTTTGCTTTTTTTAATTTAACTACAGTTGTTAAAATCTAAATATCTCTTTTAATCATCACCCCTGCTAACAGATAGACTATTGGAACAAAAGAATTAATATTTCTTTGTTGACCCTCCTTCTCTCACCCTGAGATTGAGCTAGCTGGCTGAAGGTTCTCGTCTGGGAGGAGGACCTGGTTTAAGGAAGAGGAGGGTTGTAACACAGAGGCAAAATTGACGATGCCCAGCTTGACTGGAAAGGAGGTGAAGAGAGAGCAGCAACAGTATAAAAACTTAACATATGCTTATGGTGTTCTTTAGGAACACATTGAAATAAATAATATTAAAATTATAAAAGTTAGAAAGCTATAGCATATTACTATTATTTGAGGCAGGTGATGTAAAACACAGTAATTAATTAAACATACTATTTATTTATAAAAAAAAAAACATTTAAAAATACCATATTAGAATAAAAATATAGGAGTGTAAGAAAATAATTAATTAAAAACCAATCTTAGTCTAAAAACATCTTATCCTTGGCGCATCTTCCATCCCTCACATACTTCCTAAATATACATACTCGTCCACTTGCTCCAAACATTCATTTTCAACCTTTATTTCACATATTGTTCTAATGTTCGTGCAGAATACTTTTTAATTAGGTATTCTTTATCATCAAATAACACTATCAACTTACTCCTTCCCCACTGAGACGAATATTAGGTTTGTGTAATTTCATCAATTTACATCAAGTTTTGAGATTGATCATAAAGTTTTTTTCTTGAATATAAATCATTAATCATATGCACTTAGTTTTTTTCTCCTTTACTTCAATGTTATGTACTATCAATCTAGTATACCTACCCTCGATTATCAATGTATTTTAAAAAAGATAAAATCTTTACACATCCAAAATAATAAAATTATTACTTCGACAATGAGGTGGCCAGAAGTATGATGGTAGTCTCAGACTTCCAGGAGGGATGCTCATGGTTTGAATCCTGGAACTGATTCACCCCGTCAACACTGTAGTGTACCCCATCTACACAGCTCTTTGAAAAGTTACTTGTCACTCAAAATCAGTAAAAATCTTAATTAGTTTTAGACTTTTCACACTCTGACATTTTACTTCAAACAGATTTGTCCACTTTCATTAGAAAGCCACTCAGATAACTTACTACTTAATCATTTAAAAAAAAAGATATACATATCTGGGTTTTGTTTGTTATAAACCCAAATACAACCTTATACACCTTTCACAGTAAGCTCTTAAAAGCTAGTGTCGTGAAAGGGGAGTTCGCCGGTATCTGGTAACGAACCACGGTCCCCTTGTTCACGAGGCCGAGACTACCGACGAAGTCGTGATTTCATTGATTTCTTATGAAATCATGTTTTATAAAATACTATTATTATGTATGTTGGTTTGTATTGAAATTACTTGCTGAAGTAATTACATAAACTATTATACATGTCGTCCTTTCCATGCCATAAAAACTACATTATGGATACCATGCCTCATAGCCGAATTGGAAATACAAAAACTTATAAATATGTAGATAATTCACACTAAATAATAATTGTAACTTAACCTCACCAAAAATCACACAAAACGAAAACAGCCTATGTGACAGCCTGACAGCTGTCAACTTAATCATAGAGTATTTCATTAGTTTGTGCGCATGCGTATTTTCATCCCTCTTCTTCTACCTTTAGACGCTAGTCCCTAACCTAAAACCATAGATAATAGCTGTCATTTAGTAAATCTTTATTAGCGCCATGCCGCCATGTGATTGTCATGTCAATCAGTCAATCAATATAATAATTTTTGGTTTCGTCGTTGAAGCCGTATCAATTGAGATTATAAAAATTGTAAAATAAACAGAATTACTTCTTTTATGTTCAATAATTTATACTGGCTATTTGGAACTTATATTCTTATACTGTTTTTTTTTATTATAGGAAAAATAGAGTTACAAGATTGTTGAAATTATTCCAAGATGAAATTCTCCTTTAGTGTGAGTATATAAATTGTATATAAAATATATCTTAGTATTTTTCTTTCATAATTTGTTTTTATTATTCTCACATATTCCTTTTATAGTTTAATAATCTGTTGGGGACGGTGTACAGGAAGGGAGATCTAATTTTTACTCCAGATGGGAATTCTGTTATCAGTCCTGTTGGAAACAGGATCACGGTTTATGATCTTAAAAAGTAAGTACACTGTACCATTCTGTACTTCTATTATTAATAAATAAATATTTCATTAATTTTATGTCATACAACTGTTTGGAATAGATAATTTTTTGCATCTTATTTAGTTGGAGCCTAGTTTGGTGATTTATTTTCTCTATCTCTCCTATCTATTCACTCACGCCGTATCCCAAGTGGGGTAGGCAGAGAGAACGGAACGCCATATAGATCTGTCCTTTCTATAGTCAAACAATTTCTCATGGATGCACGTCGATTTCTCTTACTCAAAACACAGTCGTTCTTGAGAATTTGATTTACATTATCAAGCCATGTAGTTCTCGGACGCCCACACTTCCTCACGCCCCTCCTTTCAGATATGTATATCCTCTTTGTCATTCTTTCAGTGTGACCAGATTTTATTTTCAAAAACTACTAAATGGGGAAATCAAGAACTACCAAAAACTACTAAATTCTTAAAATGGTATAGGAATTTGAAGTATTTCAAGAACTCCTCGGTTTTCTTAAACAATATTTTATCACAGTACCTTTTTTACAACCTACCGGGTATTTGTACCGACGATGGTCAATATCGGATACTTTTCTTATCACGAAAATATCTACCCCCCCCGTCGCCGAATTTACAAAATGGTATAGGAATTTGAAGTATTTCGAAAACTCCTCGGTTTTCTTCAACAATATTTTCTCGCAGTACCTTTTTCTAAAATGTACCGGGTATTTGTACCGACGATAGTCAATATCGGATACTTTTCTTTTCACGAAAATTTCTACCCCCCCCGTCGCCGAATTTTCAAAATGGTATAGGAATTTGAAGTATTTCAAAAACTCCTCGGTTTTCTTCAACACTATTTTCTCGCAGTACCTTTTTCTAAAATGTACCCGGTATTTGTACCGACAATTATTTTCGAATTAGTAAGTATCGGGTACTTTTCCCAAATACCCGATAATTTATCTACCAATTACCGACCAAGTACAAAAACTACCAAAAAACTACTAAAAACTACCAAAGAAATAAAAACTACTAAACATATTTGCAAATGCCTCAAAAACTACCAAAAAAGTAGGAAACTACCAAATCTGGTCACACTGCATTCTTTCCTCTTCCATTCGTTTCACATGACCAAACCATCTCAATTTTTTACACGCATTCTCAAGTATCAGTAAACCTTTTGCATTAAATTTATTTTGAAACTAGTGGTAATATTAATTTTATGTAATTGCAGCAACAGGTCTAATACTCTGACAGTTGAAAGTAGCTATAACTTTACAGCTATGGATTTATCTCCAAACGGGTGTACATTAGTTGCTGCTAATGAAGGTATTATAATGTTACTTAATTGAATTTTGTTATTATACTGATATTCATTTGATACTAAAGTGAAATTATATTCCATGCTTATACGTTTGTTTGGTGTACTTTTTACATTTGTAAATGTTTTTCTTTCCAGAGGGTGAGACCTATATGATCAGTATGGTGTCAGGAACAATAATACATCAGTATAGATTTCATAAACCAATCACAGCTATTAAATTTAGTCCTGATGGAAAACACTTTGCTCTATGTAAGGAAAACAATGGTAAATATACTTAAATATCATTTCTTAATTAATGTTTGCTTTTAACTGAATATCACGCTTTAACTATTAAACCTATTTTTTCCAGTATTTATTATGAAATCTCCCGGGCCGTACACTGGAGAATATAACTCATTCATAATGGAAAGAGTATTTCATGGTGCTGCTGAAGATACAACATGTATAGAATGGTCATCATGTTCTCGTCTTATTGCTATTGGCTCCAAAGATATGTGTACAAGAATATATGCACTTGAGAAATATAAAAATTTCAAATCTTATCTTGTCGGAGGGCACTCACAATCTATTGTTGGTTGTTTCTTTGAAAAGGATAGTTTTGACTTTTCAACAATTAGCCGAAATGGCCAATTGTGTGTGTGGGAGTGTAATATAAATCCAGATGACCTAGAATTAGGATTAATGCCTAGAAAGAAAAAAAAAATTAAAAATGTAGACCCAGAAGATGAAGAAGATGATATTGATAATGAAAAAGTTGTGGAAAAAGATCCCAAAGTAAGATTATTCTTGTTATTGGATGTTTATTGTTTCAATAAAATAATAATAACACCTTTGCTTATTGTAACTGATAATGACTACTAGATTTAAAAATTATGTTTTTTTAATATTGCTTTGAAAACTTGTAGAAAGTGGAAGAATCTGTACCCAGCTACACTCACGTAGAAGAGGGATTAGAAAAGAGAGATGACAAAGGGAAGATTATTAAAGTCAAAGCAGAGGATGAGAGTGAACCTAAATTCAAATTTACCAGAAATGCCAGACATTATTTAGGAGACTTAGTAAAAAAAGATAATCCAAATGCCCAACTCACCACTGCTGCCTATCATAAGCAAACTAAGATTCTTGTGACAGGTTGGTATTCTTATTTTTTTGGAATTACATAGGTCTACAGTTGTAATGGTTCCAACAAGTACTTGTACCTACATAGTAATAATATTTTTTTGTTTTGTAAAATAAATTTTGTTTTTTGTTATATATCTGTAGGTAATGATCAGACACATACTAAATTAGACAAAAACATTGACCTTTATGTTGAAATGTATGTATGAATGTGTTATTCCAGGTTTTTCTAATGGCTCATTCTTCCTTCATGAGCTACCTGAAGTCAATCTAATCCACTCTCTCAACATATCAGATTATCAAGTTACCTCTATTGCCATATCTAAACCTGGGGATTGGATTGCCCTGGGATGTTCCGGAATAGGACAGTTACTCGTCTGGGAATGGCAGAGTAAGTAAAAACAATAATATTAAATAAGTAGATTGTCCAGACCGACAGAAACCTTGTAGACGAGAAAAACATTGTTCTTCTATAACTTTTTGCGAAGTATTATGGCTTGTATATTTACCTACGCCTGACCAAAAATTCAGTTTTTTCTCCGCCACTGAGACAATTGCACAGCAGCTAGTGAAGTTATAAAAATATCTTGCATTATGCATGTGACTAAACATTAAGGAAATTCCAGTAATATGATAATAATACCAAGTCTGACAATTTATCTTACAACATCTAGGATCAAATTCACGTTCATTATTGAAAATCAGTATCAATAAAAAAAATTACAAAAAATGATATGGGAGGTATAATTCCTCCCACAAATATGGTAGGCAATACTCACAGATTAGTTGTACAATTAATATTTCATTTAGTTTAAATCATTTTGTTTATTTTTAGGTGAACAGTATGTAATGAAACAACAGGGACACTCCTCAAACATGACAACACTTTGTTATTCACCTGATGGACAATATATAGCAACTGGTGGACATGACGGAAAAGTCAAACTATGGAATACAACCAGTGGTTTCTGTTTTGTGACATTCAGTGAACACACAAGTTCTATTACTGGAGTACAATTTAGTGCTAATAAAAAGTTTTTCGTGTCGTCATCACTTGATGGCACAGTGCGCTGTTATGATATTACAAGGTAGCGTGGAAAAATGTTATAATTAATAATAATATTACCATCATAATCTCAGTTAATACTAAACCTTAGTTGCTAATCAGGCATTTTTGTAAAAAGTGTGCAGCTGTTATTTTGATTATCTGATATTCTATATTAATAATATATGTAAATACTCACCTTTTTACAAAAACAACCAAACGTTATTAACCGAGTACACAATAGTAAAGTTACAGGTTCTTATTATTGTTAATATTTTACACTGTATTTATTCTCATTATTTCAGGTATCGTAATTTCAAAACTTTGACGTCACCCACTCCAGCACAGTTTAGTTGTGTGGCTCTAGACTCCAGTGGAGAATTATGTGCAGCAGGAGCTCAAGATGTATTTGAAATATTTATTTGGTCAGTTAAACTAGGAAAGCTACTAGAGGTATATACTTGGTTTATTTTATACATAAAATTCAAGGATACATTTAGAAATCATACAAATTTTATTTTTGAAATATTTAAATGGGTGACTGAAAAAATAAATGATGTAATAACAATGAACTAACTCTAATACTATTTGTATGACAAAAAATCTAAGTTGTTGATTCATATTGATTGACAAAAAATTTAAGCCTGAGCTGCAAGAAATGGGTTACTATGTCAGTGATTAAAAATACTAATTGGACAACGAAAAAACTAACTAAGCGACTTCATACTTATATTGAATGATTGACAGAAAATACTTAAAGAAATGTGTAAACTATTTTTTTATTCTTTTAATTTCCCAAATTATTTTTAATTGTGTGTATTTATGCATTATTTTACTTGTTTTTTTTTTGAGGTGAATTGATTTATTAATTGAAGTAAATAAATCCTCACATAAAGTATATATTTGTTTTGCAGAGGTGAAGTGAAATTTTATTTTGTGTTGCCCATTTTTTTAAATAAATAAAAAAAAGTTAATCAAAATGAAGATTGGCTAATATTTGGTATAATTAAATCTTGAAATGTTTTTTTTTATATAATTAGGTTTTGGGAGGACATGAGGGTCCAGTGGTTAGTTTAGCATTTAGTCCAGCCCTGTCAAGTTCAGCTTTGGCTTCACTCAGTTGGGACAAGACTCTCAGGTTGTGGAACTGCATAGAAACTGGTACTGACCACGAAACAATTCATCTTGTATCTGAAGGGATTCAGGTTTCATACAGACCTGATGGACAAGAGGTAATTTATTTGAATTATTTCTTGGCACTATATGAGATGGTAGGCCCCACTGTTGTCAAATGTGAGATTTCATAGCAAAAGTAATATTCACGAAATTGTTGCCATATGTAGAATTACTTTTTGATCACCACGTTAAATTATTTTTGGACACACCAAGTTTTTCGACACCGGCAAACTTTACATTCGAGCTAGATTTTATTTTGCTGGTTTTATTTTATTTTTGCCGGCAAAAATAAAATAAAACCAGCAAAAATAAAATCTAACTCGAATACGATTTTCTTAAAGTTTATATTCGAATTAGATTTCTTTTTTGCCGGTTTTATTTTATTTTTGCTGGCAAAAATAAAATAAAACCGGCTAAAATAAAACCTACCTCGAATATAAGCTTTAGGAAATTTGTATTCGAATTAGATTTTATTTTTGCCGATTTCATTTTATTTTTGTAAATATAAAAATATTTCGCCAAAAAATCCAAATAATATTATTGTAGCAACAATTTTCCTCCATACAAAACTATATTTGACAGATATCTGACATTGGAGCCTACCAACTCAATGAGTTCCTATTTCTTTTACGGGCTGTTTCACCACCTCTGGATAAAGTTCTAGATAACTATCCTTAGGATAAATTTATCTACAAGATAAACTAAAGCGAGCGTTTCACCACCTACAGATTTCTTACGGATTGTTATCCGCCAGATAGCAGTCTGGCAACGTTGTAATTTCATGGGTTTGTTGCATGAATGTATGCACGTAGGTAGGAATATATTGTGCGTTGCCTAGATATATTCCTAGGCAACGCATATGTTAACAAATTTTGACGGTTTAACACTATCTAAGACTTATCCGCTGGATAACTTATCTAGACTTTTATCTATAGGATTGCGCTGTCAGGGAGTCGTGAAACGCATTTTTCGTTTTATCGTTAGATTTGTGTTGGATTGGCTATCCGGCACTTTATCCAGAGGTGGTGAAACAGCCCCTTAATGAAAATTTTACAGTATTTTTGTTTGTGTGACTGGGTTGGGGCACAATGCACAGATGACAAAACAAATCAAACATCAAGATGTGAGTATCAGGTCATATTAGCAGCTGAAAAATATTGAACTATAAGTTTTTGAAATCAGCGAACGAAACTTTGTAGAACAATGTTTTGTAAAACAATATAATTAAAATATCACAAAACACTGTTTTACTTCCACTTCACTTTATTTAAATTGTCATTTTCGAAAATGTTTCAATACCTTTTGCATTCTTTCTCACAGTAGCATCATTCCACATTCATAATAGGATGGCACAATTTTCTTTCCTTATGAACATGAGGATGTATGTTGAATCTAGGTGTTTCAAATGATCATGAACAGTCAAATCTAATCAATTTGATCATTCCGCCATCTTACAAATTGTTATTTATCACTTTGCATCAATTCATACTTTTATTGTGTCTTCATCAGCTTCAACTCGCTTTCCAGAGCATGATGCATCTTCAACATGTAGATAAAAATTGAGCAAACTAGTTTCGGCACTAACGTTCTGTCAGTACATCTTATTCATACACATTGGATAATTTTTTCTTCCTTGGACAGCATTTAAACCTTCGTGATAGTAAAAAAAAAGTAAAATGTTCCGAAAATGCTGCTTTTTACTTTTTGTATTTAATAGGGCACTTACCAAGACCTCTGTTGGAAAAAATACAAAATATACTCGGGCCAATTGTATAAATTGTTCCATCGCCATTTAGACACCCAGATCTTGATCTATTCAAGATCTTGAGTAGGACGTCCCAAAATAATTATTGCTTCTAAAATTTGCATTAAATGTTTCTCAATTGGTGGGTGTTATATATCATGACAATAGACCATTAAAGGTCACGTGGTCTTGTCTATGGATTTGCTTTTTCATGGAGGGCAAACCGTCAGATTGCGCAAATCATCCTTGTAGGATGTTATGCCATAAGAGAAAAAAAAGAAAGTCAGACGACAAAATAATAACAAAAACGACACTTACAGTTTTTTTTTATTATTGGGTATTCTTTAGGCGTTCCACCCAGTATTGAGTGATTTTGCAATACTGACAGTTGGAAGGATAATACCTACATGACAACCAGAGATGTGACGTATTTCAAATAAAAGTATTTAAAATACAAATACAAAATACGTATTTGTATTTTGTATTTCAAATACCTTTTTGTAAAAAGTATTTTGTATTTTATTTGAAATACTTTTTTTGAGTATTTTGTATTTTACACAAAATACTTTTACAAAATACCTTTTTATTGTTTGAAATAAAATTCTGCCATTAATTGATATGCGCGTACGCAAGCTTTTTTTGCCAATTTGTTGAATTACAAATACAACGTTTCCATTAGAGTACTCCATGTTTGAGATATACACACATAATAATGATGATTGAACAAATTATACATGACGCCGTTTAATGTTTCATGGCCATCTCAAGGGCGCTGTGATTTCTCCTGAATGGTAGCATTTTCAATTTTGTCTGGAGGCAATCTGTTCCAGGCAGATGACGCCGCGACTCTGTTTCTTCTTTCTGCAAATTTAGAGGTATTTGCCCTTTTGAGTTCAACGAGTTTAAGAAGCTGATCACAGCCTTCGCCACACATTTTCGTCAGCGGAACAGCTCAGTGGGTGGTGTGCTGCCTTGTGGACAGTGAGACACAGTTTAAACACCACTATCTCTAGGACTCACAGTTGTCCATACGATTTCAGATTTGGATTATCCATTCTGATTTATTTTGCAGCCCAAGTCAGGAATTCTCTTACCTGCTTGATGATACTCAATCCATTTATGACAATTTTCGGCTTATCTCTTCTAACAACGGTACATTTTGTCATGACTTAATTAATTTTTTTTTCTATTTTGACAGTTCTTCCTAAGGCTCATCCTCATTGTCTGCAAGCAATGATATATCGAATCATGTCAACCCTTTCTCCATTTATGTATACTCTTGTCCAGTTTTTCATTCATCAATGGTATTCATCAATTGTCTGCAAGCAATGCTATATCTAATTTATTTATTAATTTATTTATTGATAAAAAACAATTACATAAAAGGTAAACATTCAAATTAAATACAATCAATATACAGAGGGTGAGTTTATCGCAAAGGCGCGATCTCTTCCAACTAACCCAAAAGTATTAACTTAAAAAGAAAAAAAAACATATGATAAAAATAAAATCAATGATCTAAAGTAGTGTTTCCCAACCGGTGGTTCGCGAACCCCTGGGGGTTCGCTATGTCTACAAAGGGGTTTCGCGAAAAAAATAGCGTAATGGCGGGATTTTAAATTGCCCAAGAAAAATAAAAGGAAAAAAAAACAAAAACACAAAAAAAATAAAAAAGCACACCAAATACAATGCAGATTGCACGCTGTTGTTTCGAACGTATGCATACTGCCTATATCTTATGCAGCGTATAAAGAGAGTTTTATTGTTTTTTTGCCTATCATTAACGACTACATAGGGGGTTCGCCAAATTATGTTGGATATTACTTTTGGTTCGCGACGACAAGAAGTTTGGGAAACACTGATCTAAAGGATTTTGGAAATAAAAGAGAAAAAAAAAATACATTCACAAAGTGAACATATATACAAAACATACATACATACACACATATATATAAAAAGGGAGAGACTGCAAAAAAAAGATACAAACATACATACATAAAGGGAAAGGAAAAGGGGGGAAAATGGAGGGGGGGTTAGGAGTGATGGGTTTCAGGTTTCAGAGGCTGTGTTTGTATTTGTGGAAATCATTTTCTCCTTAACGGCTCTCTTGAAAGACGTCAGACTTTGAGTCAGCCTAAATTTTGAAGGGAGATTATTTCAGCAACGAGCACCCTGAACTGCAAAAGATTTTGAGATGAAAGTTGTACCATGCGCCGGGATTGACAGGATGCGCTGGTTATTCGACCTCAGAGGTAAACCGTGACTCGCCAAGTATTCAAAAGCCTCCTTAATATAGTACGGGGTTGATCCTGCGTACAGAGCATTGTGGACAAATGTGAGTAGATGGAGCTCACGTCTTTGTCGTACAGTAAGCCAATTCAGGGTATTACGATATTCAGAAATGTGGTCAGTTTTTTTTAGATTAAAAATAAACCTTTAAAAATAAATCTATTTGTTTATTTATATATTTTATTGCAGTGTAATTTTAAGCTGCTCATTTTCACGAGGTTTGTATTTTTCTTTTTTGCATTTGATATGGGTAGGGTGGTTTCTGTTATAATTATTTACTTGCAACGTGTTCGTCATACGCTTCGGTGATTTGCGGGACCTTGATTGGTTTGTTTTTTGATAACATATGACTGTTTATATTTGTTGATTTAACTGTTTGTGTCCTTATGCCAACATTCTGAAGTCGATCAAGTTTGTCAATTAGATCCTGATTCATGTCCACATACACGATATCAGCATAGTCGATAATGGGCAACAGCAAGGATTGGACCAATAAATTTTTTACTTTAATGGGGAAGAATTTTTGCAGCATCTTAAGGGTGTGGAACTTGTAAAAAAACTTTTTCTTTATAGTGTTAAATTGATGCTGCCAAGAGAGTCTCTGGTCCATGATTATGCCCAAATTCTTTACTGTCGCCGAAGAGGGTATTGCTACTGAATTCATAGTAGTGGGAGGTAAATTCATATTTTTCAACCTGGATATAGAGTGAAGGCTACCAATGAATATTGTCTGGGTTTTTGAGGCATTGAGGAGTAATCCATGAGCACTAGCCCAGTTTGAGATCTGTTGCAAACACTCATTGGTAGAATAAATGGCAGAGGAGATATTGTGAAGTTTAGCATGTGTATAGATTTGCAAATCGTCCGCATTTCTTTTTCATTCATCAATGGTTTAAATATTAAATACTTTTGTCTTACACCTTGTTCGACTATTTGTAAAAAGTATTTTAAAAAGGTATTTTAAAAAAGTATTTTGAAAATACGTATTTTGTATTTTGTATTTAAATACCATTTTGAAAAAGTATTTAGTATTTGAAATACAAAAATTCAAAAGTATTTGTATTTTGTATTTAAATACTTTTTTGGAAGTATTTTGCACATCTCTGATGACAACGCTCTTCTTTGAAATAATTTACTATCTGAGATAGCATGTATTGTGGTACTTTATCTCTTTTTCACGCATAGTTAGAACTGCGCAGTTAGAAAGAGATACCACCTTTTTGTTTGTTTTGTTTTTGTTTTAGAACTGCGCAGTTAGAAAGAGATACCACCCTTTTATTTGTTTTGTTTTTGTTCCGTTTTGTCCTCCAAACATTTTTCTGTGACGTCATCCTTTAACGGTCTATAGAATTGATGAATATTGTCTATGGACATCTCAAGTGGTCAGTTTAACCTGCCTAGAATCAATATTTATAAATTTGTAAGCTTTGGAACGCCTTTCTCACTTCTTCCGATTAGATTTTACACAATGTTGAATTGTGTCACCATGTTTCTTCAAAGGAGATGTCTCGATTATTTCATTTTCTATATAAGTAGTATCATAAATAATTTATTATGTAAAGTACGTAAATTGATAATACCATGTTTTATTTTTACAGGTTGCAGTATGTTCATTGGATGGTCAGATTAGTTTCTTCGATGTCCGTACATTGGATCAAGGAAAGATTATTGATGGAAGAAATGACCTTGGTAGTGGAAGATCTGACACGGACCTTATTACTTCACAAAAGTCATTAAAAGCAAAGTGTGTATCTCAGAAATGTATTTTTGGTAGAATTCTTCGTTCATTGAATTTAATTAAAAATATTGTAAAAATTATTTAAACTTAACATTTTTTTCAGAGCTTTCACATCTTTATGCTATTCAGCAGATGGCAAATGTGTGTTGACTGGTGGACAATCTAAAAATATATGTATTTATAATATAAGCGAAGGTATTCTGTTAAAGAAATTTGAGATTACGCAAAATAAATCTTTGGATGCAATGAATGTAAGATCACATGATTTTTCTCTGTAAATATCTACATATTTTATTTAGGTACTTTTATGATTTGTTTATTCGTCTTTTATTTTGCAGGACTTCATAAGTCGTCGCAATATGACTGAGTTTGGTAATTTGATGTTAGTAGAACAGCGAACTTCTCTAGAAGGAGGTGATGTGACAATAAGATTACCTGGTGTCAAAAAGGGAGATATGGCTGATAGAAACTTTAAGCCCGAGGTAAGCACAATATGTTCTACTTGATTTTTCATTGGACCCTAAAATCTGTTATTTAAGTTTTAGAGAATTTTAGAATCGTCAGTTTTCAGAACAGTCATTTTTGCATTTTTCCAGGTGCGTATATTTTGTGTACAATTTTCTCCGACTGGCCAAAGTTTTTCAGTAGCCACTACCGAAGGTCTCATGCAGTATTCTTTGAATGCGGGTGGTGTCTTTCAGCCCTACCAGCTTCAACTATCTGCCACTCCGCAGGCTGTACGGGAAGCTCTAAATAAACAGGAGTGGAGTGAAGCCATAATGGCAGCTGTGCAGTTGAATGAAACTAAAATATTACAGGAAACACTTGAAAGGGTTGCAGTCAAAGACAGTAAGATTTCAATTTGAGTATAAATATTTTGCAGAACAGTTGAAAATTTAATACAAGTTTATTGACTCCTCTTTTTATAAATAATAATAATAATAATAATAAACTTTATTGTGCAGAATATGATAACAGGAATTATATAACATGCATGAAAAAATCTGTACAATGGGCGAGTTTATCGCAGAGTTGCGATATCTTCCAACTAACCCAATAAATACATAAGAAGTTTTATGGAACCTTATAATTTAGTTCATTATTTTATTGACTGTTGAAGTGAAAAATGATGATGTATTATTTATAATTGTTTTATATGATTACTAGCTCATTTTGATACACCATAATTGACTAATTATGTAGACCTTTTTTATTAATTTTATTATTTTGTGTCTATTTGGATCTTGAGTTATGAATTTACAATGTACCTGTGTGATTGTTAATGATTGTTTTATATGATTTTAAATAAATAAATAAATTCTATTTATGTACTTAGTAAGTTATATATTTTTATTACAGTACAATTGACTGTCACCAGTCTGCCAGAAGACTACCTACAGAGATTAATGAAAACTATAGCATCGCTGTTTGAAGAAAGTAAACATGTTGAATTATATCTCCATTGGATAAGCTATGCCCTGACAAAACCAAACATTAAACTGCAGGGAACTATTGCCATGCCCACATTGTTGGCTTTGGAGAAGGCACTTTCTAGAAAATATAAACAACTTAGTGATATGTAAGTATGGTGTTTACAAATATTCTGTTTCTCAGTTAGTGGGCACTATATTGTAACAGTGAGAATGACAGAATTGGTGAATGTATCCATGGACTTAAGCCAGCCTAAGCCATTTTGTAAGCTTTGGAGTGCTTTCTCACTTCTTCCACTAGGATTTTGTGCAATGTAACATTGTTTAAACATGCGCTTTGTGTCCAAATTCAAAATATTTAATAGTTTATTTTATTTAGACTAATAATTGGCACTCATAACAAGTGGAAAATAAAAATATATATTTTTGGTTGAATGCAAAAGCTAAGCCAATAAATTGTCGAAGTGGTGATCTATGATCAAATAAAAAAAAATTCTCTCCTGAAACCTGTTGAGTGTTCCCTGTAGTAAAGTAGATATTTGTAAAATATGACGTATACACACATTACAGCTACCTCCCTTGTGGGAAATGCAATGAAATTAAATGTGTTAATTTTAATGGTACACTTGTTTTTTTAGCTGTGATTTTAACAAATACACAATGAGATACATCACAGATCTTAGTAAAAGACTGAACATTGGAGAAAACAATCAGATGGATATAGATGATCACTCTAGTGGACGAGGAACTGGAAATTCTGATGATGAAGATGATGATTTAATGGAAACCTACAGTGATGGCAATGCAAGTTCCTCATAGTACAAACATCTCACGAAGTCATGTTCTATATAATAAATTATTCTATTATTTTTACATGACATGTGTGTGTTTTTTTGTCTATTCAAAAATACCCCTTGCCTTACTTATTTAATAAATCGTAGTAGATTCAATGGAATTCTAGATATTGGTGTAAATGGTTTCTTCTGATATGTACCTATTCTTTATTTATTTATGCGTCATATGCAAAACATCTAAAAGTTGTCCAGTAAAGCCGTAAGAGCTCTGAAAGTGATGTATGAAAGAGGATAATGTTCCAAAAGTAATGCTCAGAGTGGTACCCAAGACCTGCTACCTTCTTTAGCAAGATCATTGAGATCTTGGTGGGGGATCGGGTTGGGTCAGTTCCAATGCAGGGAATTTCTCAACAATTTGGCTTCAGCCAGGGTCTCTGCTGAGCACTCCATTGATACTTGTCCGGAATGGGAGGATGAAAGGAGAGAAAAGAATATGCTGGGAGTCTTCTTGAATATGGCTAGGGTGCTTGACAAGTGATAGCCGCTTATCCTAGCCAAACTGAAGATGCAGGGTTGCACACACTGAGCATTTGGGTGAGTAACACATAGTACATTCATTTAATTGTGAATTTCACAAACATTTATATTCTGTATTTCCCCATCAGTTTAATAAGTTAAAAGCCACTTGAAACTCATAATATTCAACATTAAATCATGATAAAATGACATCCAGGCATGCATGTACCTACCTAATGTCTATATTTTATTGTAAATAAAAAAAACTGACAATATACTGGAGAGCTACGAGGAGGTCTATGTTCAGCAGAGGACTGAGATAGCTGATTAAGTATTGAAGCATAGATTTCTTCACAAAACAGTTTGTGATTGAAAACAAAATGTGAACAGAGTAATGTAATTAGCCTTGGAAGCCATATTAATACAACATGTCAGGGTGAGTACTCAGTATCTGGAGTAGTTTAGTAAGTAACAGTTCACCTGACATCACATACACAATGATGGAAGGTATCACACAATATCATTTATCTGCAACACATTATTTTATAACATTGTAATTATTTATTGTGCAATAAAGTTTATTATATCTATTACAAACACATTTTTGTCAATGGTAGAGAAATTTGACAAATGTTATAATCCATTTGGTGTAATAAGGATAAATAATTAACTATTGCTACTATAGTTTTTTGGCGCTTATTATTTTCTTGTTTAGTCAATTGAACCATGTATCCCTTTAATGAATAATTTTAATTAAACTTTTGATATTATTGTCATGTACATTCTCCCAACAAGTGTGTATTGAAAATATATTTTAAATTGTTTATTTTTTGCCTTTTTTATTATTTCAACATGAATGTTTGATAACTTTACTAGACCAGTTGCTCACATCCAGATTTAATTCGCTACCAGATGAAAAATTGTACAGTAAAAATTTGAATAATGGATTCTACCCTGTGATCTCAAGTGAAATTTTGAAGAGTTAATGAATTCACAAGTTGAATAAGAATATGTAATAAATTAATATCACAAATAACAATCACTTCATCATCTGTGAAGTGTGCATATAAATATTTTTTTTTTATTTAAAGTTGTGGATCCTGGTGTAGTAAAGGCAGGGGCGTATAAATATGAAGACACAACTCGTTACGTTGGCGAGTGGAACAATAGAGGACAGAAACACGGGATGGGACATCTAGTACTACCTGATGGGACGAGATATGATGGAGCATTTATCAATGGACTCTGTTCTGGACTGGGTGTAATGGCTTTCCCTGATGGAGCAAAGTATGTTCATCTGTACTTTTATTTTGTTTCAATATGCTAATTTTGTAAAAAGTATTTGCTATGATAAAATAGACTTCTGAAAAATAAGTTGAACTGATATTTTCCTCTTCATAGTATATTACAGCATAGTTTTGAGCGCTCTTGTAATTATAATATGTATTATAAAAAAAAATGTATATAGAAAATTTATGCTTTGGAGATAATATTCTATTTCATCATCATTTTATTTTTATCCGACTCTTAAACAACATTAATTTTATGTTCAGATTTGAAGGGGAATTCATGCAAGGATGGTTCCATGGACATGGAGTGTTCTGGAGAGCTGATGGAATGAAGTTCGAAGGAGAATTCCGAGGAGGGAGAATATGGGGACTAGGTTTGTCTGATTTTTGATTGAGTTTATTTATTTTATTCTTTACTGTACATTGGTTACAATATTACAAAATAAAACAGTGTCATAAAAATATCAGTTATACAATTCAATGTACAGAGGGCGAGTTTATCGCTAAGATGCGATGTCTTCCAACTAACGAGTTTATAGATTTTCATAACATACAGACACTAAGAAAATGCAGGTTTTATTCAAATAATACAATTAAATATATATACAGTTTTTTATTATTTTATACAAAAAATATTTTGATGTTGTGAAATTTACATATGCAAAATGGAATTTATCGTCTCTTATAAAACAAATAACAATTTGATAACTTTTGAGTTAATATGTAGACAATTCTTTAGGCCTGGTGACATTCAGTGATGCTAGCAATGGTTTTCCAAGGAATGAGGGATTCTTTCAAGACTGTAAATTAGTCAGAAAGAAGCGCTGTCCAGAAATTATTCAAAAAGCTCAGAAAGTTGCATACATAGCAAGAGCGCAATGTCAACAAATGTAAAAAAGAAATATTAAAATTGTCTTGTATGCTATTATTCAATAATGTTACAGATTTTGAGATATGTTTATTCATTAATCATGTACCTATACCTTAAATAGTACCAATAATAGTTAAAATAACACCATCTTGCCCAAACATATAATATAATGTATGTTTTATATATCATAACAAAATACTAAATCACATTATACTTAAATATTATTATGAAATAATTCAACAAAAATATAAATAAACATAACAAATCTAAAACTAATATTTATAAAACATCATTCAATCAACAATAAATTTAAGTGATACAAATAAAAGTGTTTGTATTTTATCTAAACTTTATCATACCTAAGTTGATATTTTATTTCATTGAATTCTATTATCATTATTATGGACAAGCAAGGAACTGGTATAATTTTGCTTTTTACAGTTATTAACACTCGTAACTATTGTACTGTGTTAAATATAAAATCCACAATATAAAGTAGAGTATTTTCAATTTGGATTGAGAATATTGGAAGACTATCTATTATGCCTGACATATACAATTAATATGTTGTTTATTGTTTCATTTCAGTAATTTATCCTTATGGAGTAATTTGCGTACTACATACTTATATGTCATAAGGTTTCATGAAACCACCTATATGAAACCACCATATTGAATATAGATATTTGATAAAAATAATTTATTAAAATAAAGTATGCTGTTTATTATGGACATGTTTTAAATATTCAACAACAATCTGAAATATATGATATGTTTATAGCTATACAATTCAATCAGTTTCCTTACTACCATATTAACTGACATTGAAGTAATGAATCTGTATGAATTGCAATAAATAACACTAAACAATAATGTGTGGTTTATTAGAATAACTTACTATAAAACATGTCTTGGTCCCGAGATGTACAGTAGGTACATAATTAATATTACTATTATATTGACTTGTGTGGGAATGTCTCCACTAACTCTACTAATAGATATTATCTAACACAAAACAGTAACATGTTGGACACCAAAGAAAATGAAATAATCACACATAACTTAATAGAAAATTATAACAAGCTACAAATAATTATGTAGGTATGTACACAAGTAATAATATAAACAAATCTAAAGGGATATTGTAGTTGAATGTTTAAAATCTCCAGTGTAATGGTAATATATATTTTTGATTTTGATCAGAATAATTTTAATAACATACAAGATAATTTATTCAGTAAATATGGGCTCAGATTCATGATGAATAGAATAACGATTGGTGTCTCATAAATACAATTGATTTGTTTCTCATAATATGACAAAACGGTTCCATAGATCATTTTACCATCAAAATCTTTATTTTGATACGTGATCAGAGAGAAGATTTTAAATGTGCAACAACAATATCTCCTTTCGATATTAGTTCTAATAGAAAAAATCTGATTTAGTATTTTATTTTTCTAACAGAGAAATATTGTTTTCTTCAAATATTATTTGTAGAATCTAGAATCCTATATACATATACGCTAATCATCAACGGCCCTACCGTTAATATGTAGTTAGTCAGTAGCAGAATTCAAATCTCAAATATAAGTATAAGACATTGTTATAAAGCTACCTGACCATTTTTTATTATTCTATTTATTTTTTAAATTTAGTTTACAAGTTATTGAAGTTTTTGTTTGTTGTATATTTCTTCAAGTGGCTCTCCTTCACTGTTGCTTTGACATTTTTGTCCATATCTCACCTCCAATGCCTTGCCACCCTGTAAAAATGTATTCATCCAGCATTAGATTATAAAGATTTTTTCTAGAGCCAATCTTAATACAATCAGCTATCTTAATTAATCTTTAGCATAATGAAATGTACAATAATATACTTTGATAATTGTGAAACATATTATTTAAGTTTGTATGTCTTACCGATTCCATGTAAGCCCTGAAATAGAACTTTCCGAATAGAACAATGAAAGATATCATATAGAAGATGAGTGTGTAGTGCATCCACAGTGGGAACTCACAGCCTGTCCTCAAGCCATTAACGCCCAGAATAAGAGCACAGGTAAATTGAATCTGTAAACATGATAGTCCACATTTGAATATTATTTCTGGAGAAATTAATGCCTTTTAAAAATATAATTTATTTTTACTACTACTTTTTACAAAACATACATACCAGTTGCAGAATAGTAAGATACTTCTTCCACCAGAGGAACTTGCTAACACTAGGCCCAAAGACAGAGAGTCCGTAGTAAGTATACATGAGGACATGGATTCCACTATTAACCATAGCAGGGAGGAAAGCTGAAAAATATTATAAATGAATTTCAGTATCCAAATTTCAGATTATGATAGATAAAAAAAAAATTAATCTCAATTTTCATAAGGCATAAAAATATAGAAGAACAATATTCTCATTCCCACACAGTGAAATTTGCGTCAGACATTCATATTTACAATTTGCGCCATAATTTTTTTAGTATAATTCACAAAAATGCTAGACAAATACTCACTAGATCCACTTGGCACCCATTTGATTCCAATCCACCAGAAGGAAAACATGGTGGAGTGATGGTAGACATGGAGGAAGGTCAATTGCTCATCTTTCTTACGCAAAATGAAGAATACAGTATCGCAGAATTCCAGCAACTTAGAGAAGTAATACCACCACACTGCATTTGCAATCTGAAATCCATAATAAAAATTTAAAATCATATTTCTAAATAAACATTTAGTAGAATATTCATATATTTATTTATTAAGGAAAATAGGGCAAGTTGCCTTTAAATTACAAATTATTGTAATGAATATAATATGTAAAATAAATTATGTATTAAAATAAAACAGAAAAAAAATAACTATGGTAAAATTTAAATATATAACAAATAATTCCAAAGTCTAATAATTTATCTATATTATGATATGCTATGTATTCTTCATTGGAGTTGAATAATCATAGAGTTAGACTTTAGAAATTCTAACAATTTTTAACCCATTTTTATTTCCCAAATTGATTTGCAATTTTTCACTGCAAAAAGAAAATCACTGATCCAACCAGAAATCCATCTTGGGAACAACAGCTGACTTATAGGTAATTTTTCCGCTATTCTTTTTTACAAATGTTGTGACAGGGTAGACAAAAAAATATTTTCGTACATACAGACATTTTACAGATTTTATTTAAAAGAAAATTACCTGCATCTCATCAGGGTCATATTTCTGTCTGCATGGTTCACAAATGTAGCTGTAACGTAATCTGAAGGATGCCGTTAACAGTTGAATAGCAATATAGAAGTTGAGGGCGGCCATTGCAAGGTTGTAGGGGACTAGTAACCAGGTGAGGCGGAAGGCTTTCCTGTGCTTCATAGCTTTAGGACCCGCCCACACAATGAACAAGTATAGCATTGTCCACATCAAGGTGGGAACAGGGGAGTCTACCAACATCCATCCTTTTGTCCTATCGTCTGAAATAAAAATACAAATATTATGTTTAATTTTGGTTGATTCTCTGTGTCTATAATTTCGCCAAACCACATCCTTCTTCAGCAAGGCAGAGAGTCAATATTTGCTTGATTAAATGACATTAGAAATTTAGATATACGACAATTTTCGAACAAAAAGGTTAAAAACCTGCGCATTCATAAAACTCCGTATTTAATCGGTCATTTCTGATCGAATTATTAAAAATTGAGAAATGAGAGATATTTGTTTCGCAGTGAAATATTTTTAATATCTTTTCTACATCTTCTTTTCCACTACAAATCAAAGACATACTGCTGTGACAAATACTTTTATTGAAAATTACTTTATATTATTATTAGGCATATTTTTCACTGCTATAAAGTTTGCATACAAGAAGGAATTTGACTAAATAATGTTCTTTGTGTAATATACTTTTACGGACAGCGGTGGATTAGATAATAATTATGGCAAAAACAGGATAACTCAACCGTCATTGCGATGATAATAATTATTCAAAACATTATTTTACGATATTCTTCTTGGCAAAATATAATATATTTAATAATCAATCGCAAATACACGTACATTATCGACATTTATTTTGAAAAAGTCCATATCTATTAGTAACAAATAAAATTATGGTTTTACTCAATGGTTTTACTGAGGATATACTGAAATAGGGAAGCGTGAGCGTCCACGTGGCTTGATCACGTTAGTCAAATTCTCATGGACGGTCATTTGTTGAGTAAGAAGAATCGACGTGCGTGCATGAAAAATTGTAAGAATTTATTATTTACTAGGTGTTTAAAAGTTATTACCGTGGTTAAGTAAAACTTTTTAAATATGCGTGTAATTTCAACAAATGATAGATATACCTATACAATTTTGATATGATTATCCAAAAGCAGAAATGATATACCTAACGAGTATGAAAAAATGAAATCAAATGGAATATTGAATTTATTGTTTTTCTTTCTAAGGCATTCTTGATTTAAAAAATACATATAAATAAAAATTCAATATTAGCGGGTAGGTACGCGGTGTCACTAGCCGTCACAATCTCTATGGCGTTCATTCCCTCCTGAAGATATACCTAATAGTATAGTCTTAGCAGTAGGATATAATATAGTAGCATTGTATATTATAATTTTACTAGAAACTTTATTACAATATTTATTTATAACCAGTCATACGCCAGACAACAAACATAAATAAATACAAAAAGTGTTATAAATATTACAGGTATAAATAAATTTAAAATAAAATTATCGACATTTTGTTACGTCGCTTGCATAAAATCATAAATAAGGTGTATTGTAGTCTTAATTACGAGAGTTTTATTTTTTAAGTAGGTACCTGTTATATAAATCTTTTGCAACGAATAATTAACTTATAAGTAGGTACCCAATTCAATAATAATTAATTTATCCACGAATTTAAATATTAATTTGATGTTCTTTTTTCAAATCAAACGTAAGTAGCAAAGTAGCTCGTCGCTGTTTTGTTTAGTTACTACGTTCTTTGACATTTTATAATATCTTGACGTTTTTTTTTGTGTTTATTGAATTAAATATGACGCGGTTTATGTAAATTATTAATTGTATTTAATTTTTCGCGTTTAAAATGTTAATCAACTGCTTTAATTTGTTAAATTATAAACAGAATGTTAAATCAAATCACGCATACGTAATTAGATAAGTGAGATTTTATTTTTTATTACATATATTTTTAATTAATCTAATGATGGGTGTGTTATAATTCACTCGAAGTCGGGTGCTTTGCCTTAAAGCAAGAAAGAAGAAGAAAATTAATGATGGGTGTAAGTAGGTATAGTTATCTACATATATATTTACAAATAAATGTTTTAACCAGAACTGTTATATGTCAAAATAACAGTATAATAAATATAAGTATAAATTCTATGTGAACCTTCACTGTGACAAGTCTTTCGACTTTTATAAATACATATCTTCATACTTGTTTTTATTTTTTATAATGATCGGAAACATTAAAAATATATAAAACATTTTTCGAGATATTTATCTGTATGATAATCAAGTTTCATTTTATGGATACAAATAAACAAATACCTAAGTACCTACCCACATCTTACTAGCGAGATATATACCTACAAACACAAATATAGCTACATTACTTTTTACGACAAAAACCATTAATTATTTTAAAAATATTTTTCTTAACTATCTATTACTCTATCTGTACCATTATGTCATATCCTTCAAGTTGGTTAGCCAACGGATTAACTGGATACAGTGCGCATACAGGTCGTGCTTTTTGTTCCATAAAAAATGGGATTGGGTCTCATGCCTCATCGGTGAATTAAAGATGATAAAAGTTTTTCATGTAACGAATACCTGCTTTTTACACAGGTCACTCAAAAACTTTCTATTTTATCCAATAGGTACATAATTCATTTTTGAATAATCACTCACTTTGAGAAAAATCGTTAATTAAAATTATTTGTATATTTAAATAAATGCAGAGCGAAAATGGGAGAGAACTGTAGTATTAATTTTATGATAAAAAAATCAAAATAATTAATCACATAAAAATAATCTTACCTTAATAATAACATTACCATAAATCAAAATAATTAACGAAAAAAATGTTGAGAAAGGAGTATGAGTGTGAATGTATCTACCGTCTACCGCACATTACATACACAGTAAATTAGTATTGGCTAGTGTAGGAAATATATGTACACAATATTGCATTGAACTGAACATAATAATAGGTATATATACGAGTAGTAAAGTATATAAATTATAGTTATCATATATGTATAGCAGTTGCCGATATTTTTTGCTCTTGTCTAGTTTAGATAGTTACTTAGTTAATAATGCATTTAAAGAAAAAAATAAAGAGTCTTAAAATGTACTTTCTACTATTTAAATCAAGTAGGTATCTATTACAACTGACGTTGCAATAATTGGCATATGTTATAATTATGTACATATGTATTATACTATTTGATTACTGATAACTGAATTTAATATATATATACCTATACGTACATATATAGTTAATATATCCTATTAACTATGTATTAAGCATTTCATGACCACATGAATTAGAAATTGTTCAATATTTTATATCATTGTAATTATGAGATGATGAAACGTATAAAAAGAAGTGGTACGAAAAAATCACTAAAATTTGCAACAAACCCATGGGGTCTATGTAAATTTATGGTAGCTATGAGTACTTTGTTGAAATACATATTATAATATTCTGTTTTATTTCTATTTTTGCTAAATAATTTTGATGGAATAATGGGGATATTTTATTCATTCTGCGTCTCAGTAGCGGAATTAGAAATTGCCAATGTCAAGGAAATTTTAAGGATTTGCTGGATGAAATGAAAAGGTCATGTCATGACCATAATTCGACAGTTAATGACTTACGTTTGAACGTATATTCCTGTTACTTTACTTACATAAATACATAATAGTTAATCCGCTGACGTAATGGTATAGATAAGAGTTCATCGGTAGCCTGGAGGTAGAGTCTCGGCCTCGTGAACAACGAGTCCGTGGTTCGATAACAGGTGCCAGCAAACTCCCTTTTCACGACACAAGCTTTTAGTAGCTTACCTACTGTGAAAGGCGTATAAGGTTGTATTTGGGTTTATAACAAAACCCAGATATACCTTTTTTTTTAAATGTAAATATTGATAGTTAGGTTAGATCTATTGTATCTAGGTACAGAATAAATGATGTAATTATATTATTTTTAAGTCTGGAAACATTAGCTTAGCTTTTTAATTTATATGGATGCCACGCTACTGATCTTTATATGCCTAATTCATTATTTCACAGCCTTTAAATGTTATACGGAGCTAGAGAAAGTAGATATTTTTCAATTTTAATTTACACACGAATTTAGGACAAAGTCTCTTAGTTTATTTTTTGTATTCGTCACCTACATTTCTGTTGGTAAATGGCCACTTGAAATCACAATATTTGTGTTAAACTTGTGTCTAATGAAAATATACAGCGATGATAAAATAAAATCATATAAATAGGAAGGTACAGTATAGTAGGTATGTGTGTGTGTGTGTGTGTTTAGATAAATAATATAGATGTATAGCGCGTTCCATTTCTTCTATAACGTGTTGATGAGTATCGTATTTCAATATTCAATAACAAAGAAGAGTGTCAACAAGGTGAAAGTTTATATGCAAAAGCATCGAGTAGTGGGTACCATTCATCGAGAGATATTTCTCATTGTATACATCTTTCCAACGTTCAACGGTGATTGTCAAAGTCAAACGACTGCAATCTGGGAAACACTATAATAATAATATACAATGTACTAAACGCGCTTGAATCTGTATAACATTATTATGATGAATAATTTTATATTGACATTCAAGAGTAATTGGGTTTTGTTTATCTTATTATTTTAGGCACTCCACAGGCCACAGTATGTGTAGATACTCTGTACCCATTCCATCAATTCAAAGTACATAGTTTCTCTCTTGAGCTAGGCAATGACAGAGGATAGGTCAAGAAATCATCGACCCAGTAAAATCACGCTATAGGGATCAATTTTATTGTTCATAGCAAGTAGAATGTATGAAAGATTTCATTCTATAAATGCAGGTGTATTCAAATATACTTCAACTTATATGTCTGCATATTTAGGTATATTGTTGACATTGTTATTTTTAATGAGTGGAAATATAATTATGGAGTATCTACAGGGCTCTCGTTCATGTCTTATTTTTTAGATACGGAGAGAATCTACACGATGTTCACCTATATCTATTTGTTTATTTATTCATTTTTTACTGTAAATTGTTCACAATGTATACAATTTTACAGAAAAATTAATTTATACATAATCAATGTACAGAGGGCGAGTTTATCGCAAAGGCACGATCTCTTCCGACTAACCCAAACGTATATGTAAATATATTTTTTTACCTATATGGCCTACTGTGGGAGATACCGTGATAGTAGAGGTAACATTGAAATAAAAATACATATATTTTCGTATCTGAGAAACTGGATGAATGTAGAGGAAGAGAAAGAAGTATAGATTTATATGGACTTATGGAGTGCCGTTCTCTCTACTTACCCCACCTGGGACACAGCGTGAGGGTATGGATGGAGTATTTATTGAATCTCTGTTTTTTCTAAATTGACTGATATTGAATTAATAAAGTGTTCGATAGCCAAATCAATAATTTTTCAGCAAAATTATATTATCATTTAGATACTTACATAAAAGTTCAAATAAAAGTCATTTCGAGGAAATTTGATTTTGCCTCGTGTTCATAAAATAAAATTTCTTTCGTCTCTTTGTAGGTAGGTACCTATATAATAATATTATAGGAGCTTCTACTTTACGTACTTGGGTCCAAATACATAATAATATTTTCACTTGGTTCTAGAGAAATAACTTCCCACAGAATAATATTTATTACAAAGGCTGCACCCAAAACGAGTTACGATAAAGTAAAATGTAAAGATAATTTAATAACTATAAGTGATGTCGGCATTGCCTAAATGTTACATGGTACCTACCTATTGCTATTTAATGTCTTTTATATGGACGAATAAAATATCTATTTGACCTCCAGTATTAGTTAAGTGAGTAGTGAGAGAGAGAAAAAGAATGATGAGGCCATTGTTGAGGTATTACAAAAGTTTTATCTAACACTAACATTGGCAGTGACTATAATAATATAGTACTATAATATTAGTACCTTCACCTTCCTAAGCCTACACTGTTATGTAATCTCTTCAAAATTTCACTTGAATAATAGTTGTAATATTGCAATTACGTAAGTCGATTGAATATCTACTTGATATAAATTATTTTTGTGTGATAGTGAAAGTAAAGAAATCTTTACACACTCGCTTTTCTATACGTATACATTATACGCGATGATGACGTTAGAAAAAATACCCATTTACTTAATAAACATTCAGAATGATATAATGTATAACTTGGTCAGATTTCATATTAGGTAGATGCTTACATTTATAAACCGCCTCTATCCGCGGCCAGTGACTACATGTGTTAAATTTGTATTCATTAATTATATCTTACGCATGTGTGTTCATATAATCATACTTTGAATTATTATTCGGTGAAATTTGGTGATGTAAACTTGAATTTGAACGTATACATAAACTTCGTCGGTGCCTAAATGTGATTATTTATGACCAATTAATAAATTTATGTAAAAAAAAACAACATACTTACTAATCACACACGGCCATTTTGTCAAGTTTCCCTGGTCACATATTTGTTGCTTCATACTTTTATTTTCATTATTCTGATTCTCATTTAAAATTACAATAAAATTTTGTCACCGTTGTTGCATAGTAAGGAAAAAATCAAGAATTTAAATTGATTTATGGTACCTATATCATACACGCAGGTGACTTTAAAAAAGGTACATTGCTCACGTGCCCTACGCTTTCGTGCCAATTTCTATGTTGGCTCTAACCTTTTACAAGGGCAGATAGTATGTTAATTGTTTTCGTAGTTCAACTCAAATATAATTTTAATACATACGAAAATGAGACCTATGTGATTTATTGACAGTTTACATTCCTGAAATGGAATATTTATGGGCCCAGTGAAGATAAGAAATGCCTTCCATAATGAGAATTAGATCACTAAGTTAGGATACTATATCGAAGGATTTATTGAAACGAATAAACAACAGGTTGACAATGTCCTTATTAGACGAAAGACATCTCTCATCGAATAAATCGATAGTAGAATAAAACGCTTGTTTTATTTATTTCGATAAACAACAGACGTTTCTACTGAAATCTTTCCAGGCACATATAGATTTAAAAATTAAACTTGTATGTAGGTATTGTAGGTTTATCGGCTATTATTTATTGGATGAAAAATTTTGTCAAATGTAAATATTTATATATAAGCGTTAGATTAATTACTACCGTTGTCTAAAGATATTGAATAATCATCATCGCTAATTTATAAATTTCTTATTATTAATATTCTGAACTGAATTTACAACAACATTCACCATTCAAAATGATATAAAGACCTGTTCTTTTTTGTTTTTTTTTTTTTATTTTTATTTATAGATATACTTCTTATTATAATGTCTGCATGTTAATTATATCTATGTAGGTATATAATTATTTGATAGATAGTAAGACATTGTTACACATGCACAGTCAATTTTATATTTATTACGAAATATTGTTAATATCAGGTGATACTTATTATTATTAGTATGGTAATAACATTATGGTAATAAACATACATACAAGCATACTACTTTGTATTACATTATACGCAATATTGATGTCTGTATCCAACAGTGATAGTCTTTAAACTACTCTATGTTAATGTTAAGTTTAACTATGTCTATTAAATATGTATATGTTTGTAATAAGTGAAATATCTCAGTGAGAGGTATAATATGTGACGTAAGAATATAATATTATTATGTCCGATTACGTAACATGAAGTGGTGACATTAACATTAACATTGTAGAAGGTTCAAAAACAAAAGAATTTGAAAAACAAAAGTGCTTATCATGACCAAGTCCAATATGCTATAATATGATAATATCATAATTAATGAACCTACGTCAGATGGTTATAGTTCATTTACAAGTATGTATAATATTATTTTACCATACTGTATGGGCAGATAGTTGTGGGCAATGACACAATGAATTGATGGGATTAGTGAAAACATGAACATTCTTCACACTTTACGTTAGTTTGATCAAGAGAGTGGATGCTCTTGAAAACTGGATCACAATTAATAAAGTCACTGTGGAAATAATAATTAAAAGTTTTTTTTTTTATTTATATTAATTTAACATGATCTTCCACTAAGTACCTACCGTTGGTCGCCAATATTAACTACAATTAACGTACAGATTGTTCTCTCTGTGCCAATAAAATATAAAACATTCAGGATGGGCGGCATGCCTCAAAGCTGAATTACAAATGTTTATGCGATTTTTTTTACCAACACTTGTCTTTTACAGGACGCACTCGAAAGCTTAGAAAAAGTATGAGCATTATTCTTTACCTGAGACTTCACGAACTATAGAATAATATACATTGTGTAATACATTTGTGACGCATGTGTGATTAAATAAAAAATAAGTATCATTTTGTTTCTATGTAGGTAAATAATATTCTTGGTTTATTAGTGATTTACCTGATAATGACAAAGTCCATTCGTAGTAGTCATAGGTCTTCTTCAGCAGTGAAGATGTAGAGTTAATAAGCGACGTCATAATGACACACGCCAGTCACCGATCCTCCGATGGCTGAAACAATAAAAATCTATGTCTGAGATATACAGTATACATACTCTAATATCAAAAGCATTTTACTCAATATTATTTATCTGCCGCGTAGGTTCTTATAGAATAAAAAAACGTAAGACTATTCTAAGATATTGCTAATCTACCGATACTAAATTTCATTATTTTTGAAGGTCGCAGAAAATGACAATATACGACACAAAAATTATTATTTTGTAATTAGATCTGGCAAGCTCTCCAATGAAGGGCGACTGTAGCAATCGAATTAAAATTTAGATATAATTATGTTTTTTTTCACTAAGCAGTTTTCGAGAGAAAAGAGTTTTGGTGTGTAAATTAGAAGTTTTCTTACCTAAAATCATATTACAATATTCAAATTGGCCTTGAAATGAACATAATATGTATAACTAAAATCATGTCCCCAAAAAACAGCAGCATAACAATAAAGGGAAAAATAATAGAAGCTGTAGATGATTATGTTTACCTAGGTCATAAAATAAAACTCGGTAAGGAAAATCAAACAGCAGAAATTTCTCGACGAATAGGACTGGGACGGGCTGCATTCTCTAAACTGAAATATATATTTAAAAATAATGAAGTCCCCATTAGTCTTAAGAGAAAGCTCTATGATTCGTGTATCCTGCCCGTGATTACATATGGGCTGGAGACTATGACGCTAACACTTGCGAACAAACGGAAACTGAGGTGTGTGTATAGCGTACCATAGAGAGACAAATGCTAGGCATTAGCTTGAGAGACAAAATAAGAAACGAGACCATCCGACAAAAGACAAAAGTTGTCGACATTGTAGATAAAGTCTCCAAGCTGAAATGGCAATGGGCTGGTCATATGTCAAGGCGAAAAGATGGCAGGTGGACTTCCAGAATTCTTGAATGGAGGCCGTGGGAGGACAAAAGAAGTGTTGGAAGACCCCAAAAAAGATGGGTCGATGATATTGTCCATGTGATGGGAAAACAATGGTTTAGAGTTGCTCGAGATCGAAAAATGTGGAAAAGTTTTGATAAGGCCTATATTCAGAAGTGGAGAGAAGAAGGCTAGCAGTAAGTAAGTAATATTCATATGCTGCAGTATTTAAAAAAAAAAAGTATTGCTTTCAGGGTGGTATGGTCTATTTGAATTCGGGAAATATTTAAACGGGCGATCGGAAAGCTTGATTGGTCGACTAAAAATTAACTCACTCTGATACTAACTGTGCGACAGTAAAACTAAATTGGTGACTATATCTAGTAACAAATAATTCATAATTGAGCTGGAAAACATGGGTAACAGACTTTCCTGAAAATGCTGAACGAGTGACCAAAAATACTGGATGAGCAACTGTATGCCGAATATCGATTGAATGACGGAAGATATAAAGACAAATCAATCGATTCAAGTCTATTTCTTAAACCTATCTATATATTTTTTTTTAATTATATACGTGTGCTTTTTTATAATTTTAAAAGTGAATTGCTTAGTGATATTTTTTTTAAAAATACTGTTTGTTAGATGAAATAATTTATGCTTATTATCTTTTTTATTTCACTTGTTATTATTCTAGAAAAAATGAATAAAACATAATATAATTTTCATTTTATTTCCGAAATAATTAGCCCGAGCTTTTACAATATTGACTCAGTTCATGTTACATTTCTAGCGACGAGTGGTACTAATTCTAGACGCGAAACCTGATTTAATCATTGGGCATGAATTGAGTACAACTCGACCATTATAAAGGACTTTTTTATATACACAATATAAATTGATACAAAAGTATTATGTAGTTTGCAATTTATTAAGAGGTTTTCGCTTTCATATGCTTCGTATAAAATGGGAGTTTTCACTTATTAATATTTGCTTTAGCAATGACAAACAGAATTACCTACATATCTTGCTATCTATATATCGAAAGGTACAGATAGGTTTTCTATACTTTTAGTCTAATGTATCTGCTACAACATAATAATAATAATATGAAATCGGAGAGTTTTGTCCGACACAGATTATTCTATGTGTAAATTATTATTGTCTGGCAAGGAGGTCAATCTAATATCAAAAGCCATACAATCAAAATACTTATGGTGTTAATGTTTCATACGAGTAGGTGGTTAGTACATAATGATATTACTTGTGTTTACAAGCGTATCTAAACAACAAAGAGCTTTGATAGCGGGATATTCACATCATACAAGCGTGTTTAGTGCTTACTATTCACCGGGATCAGACGCATTTCTCTGTAGTACCTAGTAGTAGTAGTAGTAGTAGTAATGGTTCACATTTAATTGTGATGAATAACTTTCTGTGTCGGATGATTTCTTATGCATTCAATGCAATATGTTTTCATATATAGGAACTTACTCATTATAATAATACATCCGTCAACTGCATACGAATTCATCATTTTACATTTTATTATGATAATAAAGAAAGCAAATCATTTCCTATAACTGCCGAGATTTTTAATTTACATCGTACAAATAAAATAAAAATGTATTTAGCGCTCCGAGGAGAAATTATCATATTATCTCGAGTTCCGGCCTTGCGTCGGCGTGGTTAAGCATGTGTCATACCAAAAATATTATTATTGGAATTTTTACAAAAAACTTTCTTTCACATTTATGTTCATAAGTACGAATATTAAATATTAGTCTCTTTATATGAATTTTGCCACTCATCCTGGATGTTTTTTTAGATATGGAGAAGAAGCTTGCAAATTTATTTTATGCAGTGTTATTGTAGTAGTAACCATTCTATATATCTAATATTAAATTTCAGAAAAAATATGCATTAACTTGAGGGAAAACGTGATCTATTGAAAATTATGTATTTAAGCTTTCGAGTATATAATACGTACTTAGTTTAACTGTATTCACATTTTATGAACATATACTACTATTACTACACCATCACGGCATATGGAAATATTTTGTGATTATATAAGTATTTTGTAATGGTAGGCCATGGCAGTAACCCTGATGTACATATTTGTTTATACCAAACCAAACGGACAACTGTAGTACTACTCGTATAATATAATATATAGTTGTTACGAAACTAATTGTAATTATATGTAGGTATCTACTTTAGATTTAATAATAGTAGATAGGTATACCTATATAGTACGACCACCTACAGGCAAGGCGGCTTGTATATGCAACAACTTACTAAGAGAAATGAGCGATTCTCATTACACAAACACCAAACTATACCACACTACATACATATTACGTCTTCACCTACTACTACTGTCTTTTTTGTATGATATTATAAAAAGCTGTAATTATTATAGAAGCCACCTTGTTAAAATAATGTCACACTACAACCCAAAGCCGTTTTGATTTAATACCTTGATTATAATGGAGATTAAAAACATTAATGAATTTTCGTTGATTATTCTACTGATATATAATATTGTTACGCAACTAAATACTTCGTCTTGTAGTAGTAATTATTTAAATGAAAGTGAATTTTGTGACATGTTTTATTGTGTTAAAAATTATCAATACCAAAAAACCATAATTTTTATTAACGTAACTATTTAGTTGTCAATTTTACATTGTAGTGATTGAATTGATTTGTGCAGATTTATTGAGCACACTTAACATAAAATATGAGGTAAGTGTGAACTTGTCTCCGTAGTAGAATTAAATAATTTATTTGTTATTGGTCATATTATTATCATCAAGGTCGGGAATTTCATATTATTTACTTACATTCGCACCATCACTAGGCGTACTTTACAAATACCATTATTTAAACTTGGCAATGTTTACAATTTTAAAGGCTACGTATATCGTTAGTATATATGTAGGTACTAATGAATTATTTTGGAATGTACTTTATTCGAGAGAGAAAATACGGAAGTGTATGTCACATAGCTTAATTGGACAAAGTATGTATACAATTCGTGAAAAAAAAAACAAAATACGGAAGAAATCTGTAATGTCTTTCAATACCGCAATATACATATGATATTTGGAATTTAGATGGGTATGGCTGAAAGATTAACGCATCTCAAATAGACTATACTATACTATACCCTCAGGCCAGATAGATCTATCTTTACAGACTTCCTTCGCTTCCTCCATATTCATACAGTTTCTCATGCACGCACGTCGATTCCTCTAACTCAATACACGGCCGTCCTTGAGAATTTGATACACGTGATCAAGCCACGTGGTTCTCGGACGCCCGCTCTTCCTCACACCCTTTCTTTCAGACAATTAGTATCTCAAATAGATACAGAGAAATATTATGGGTTTTAAATAATGATTGACAAATTTTATTAGTATCATTTCACCACATTATTATTATTATTAGTATTTCTTTCTAACTTATGCAATAGTTTTTTTTTTATTTTTTTATATTTATTTATTTGTTTATTTCAATAGATACAACAGCTTTAACAATAAATAATAAAATAATATACATTTAATCATTTACATCGCCAACTAAAGTATCTAAACTATGAACAATTTGACAGCACAATATTAAAAAAATTAATTATAGGAAGGGGAAGGAAGGGAGAAGTTTCTTTGCACATAAAGTTTGAGATCGCTTATCAAGTAAGGTACATAGATCAATTATTACAAATGCTTTGGTGTAGGCCTACATACATAATGTACATTGTTTAATATCAACAGAAAACGGAACTGTACTCACGCGAGCAGCCAAGTGTGCGAAATATCTCACATTCACATCTCTGTCAGAATATTAAAGTACTATCAAAAGTTTGGACTACTATATTAAAAGTATGATGTACTCGTAGTGTGGTAGGTAGTGTAGTGTATTGTACAGTATTGCGCCGGAGGTGGTGTGATGGTGAAAGTGAAGACTAGTTTTGGTAAAATAAATGTTACATGCTGCATACCTCTCTACAGCGCTGCGCTGTATTGCCTCTCTACTGGGCTCAAAAAGAGATGGACATGACCAAAAAAAAACAAGTTGCCGTTAACAAAATATTGTAATATATACATACCCATATTTATGTACATATACCTATGCATAGTCGGTACACGTAGTGTTCGGTTTATTGTAGAAAATAGACATCTTTTATATATGGATATAATAGGTATATAGCAGCATTCTTTACTTTTGTCACAGATTGCATATAGACACTTTAATAAAAATGCAAATCAATTTTACTTTTGTGTGTTGCATATGTATAAAGGTGTTCGCTATTATGCATGTAATTTAGGCAATTAAATAACGGAAACGAGTAGGTGCGATGAACTACTTATTGAAAATGTAGGATTGTGGTATACAAATTACTTTTTGATAATTTGCACGTATTCAAACATATTATAGGTACTTATATACATTAAAACAATGCAGAGATAAAAAAATTGCTTATAATCGTAACAAAATGTCATGCATACACATGTTTATAAATTCATAAGATAGAGTTCCCTTGAACATGACCGCCACAGTTAATAGTAGGTATTATGTTCAAGTACACCTTGTTAGGCCAGTACTAAAATATACAACTAACACTAGGTAATAGCATACTATATTTTAATATGAAACAATTTAATTGCAAGTTATGTAATGTTATTAATAGTTCTCTACTTGTTCAGAAAATAGATTTAGTAAAAATAAATAAAGTTGTATACAAGATATGATTTCAAAATAAATAGGTCGGTATTTATGTTTTTACGTATGCAGTAGTATATTTTATATAACCTCAATATTTCATTCATTCCCTAAAGGCATCTCGCACGAGTGGGGTAGCCAGTGGGCTAACTGCTTTATATATATAAAAAAAAAACATTCAAATCATCCTCTCCATGCTAATAAATTAAATACTTTATGTGTGGGTGGCGTACCTCATCATTGAATTGAATATATTAAATGTCATGAAAAATTATGTTTCACTAATGTTTTTCTTTTACAGGACTCTGGACAGAAAATAGTGAGAGGCCGATTCTTTAACGGGGACTTAACTTAATTTTGTCTGAAAATTATATACGTTATACTTACAATAACAATTTTTTCATAGATGATATAGATTCTTTTTTGAGAGAAACATAATTAATTTTCTGGTGATGTTTTCCAATTCTTATTTATTTAAATACATACAATAAGTATTACAAGATAGAAAATATCGCTCTAAAATAATATAGTCTACAGTTTTTTTTGTTGTTTAAATCCGACACATTTTACAATCCTTTCACGTGCACCTACCTATAAAGATTTTTTTATTTCACATATTTACAAAAATTGGAAATACCTAATTAATAATGTATAGAATAATATATTTATGAATTAGATTTATTTTCAAATACCTATTATTTATAAACAACTAGCATTATGGATTCATTTACTTCGTCTAGAATTGACATTTTAGGATAGATAAGAACTCAATAATATCTGGTATAACTTTATAATCTAATGAAATAAGTGTTCATAGGTTCAGTGGAGAATTAAGAATTTTTAAGTTGGATACTTATAAAATGTGAAAATATTTTATTTATTAAAACAAATATATTTATTCTCACAGACTTCGTATTGTGTAATTATATAAATATAATATGACATAGTGACATCAAATAAAACGACGTTAGTATATATATTATTATAACTGAAATATTTTTAACTTATTACAAAACCATATACCTACTTATCTAACTTACTTCTTATCTAGGAAGTGATCTGTCTATCTGGACAATACTACCTAAATTATATATAGTGTATTATGACACTATGAAATATCAAACCATTAGAATAATGATAGGTACAATTTATGTAGATACAGTTTAAGTACAACCGCGAACAGAATTATAATAGTACCATAAATTTTATTATCCATGGAAGTAATTCAGTGTTACATGGAAAAAGTAAAGACACAACACTTTATAATTATTGTTATATTGCATTACGTGATTGTGAACATTCAATAATTTGCGTTACAAGACAAACCTATAATAAATAGTAATATTTACTCTTGTCCATTTACTTCATAACTGAGAAAGTGCAATCAATATAGTAGTAATTTATTGTGATTGAGGAAGCGGAGTATCGGAACAATCATATATAATATTTCCTCATTTGATTGACAAATCAATATCAAGTGAATTAAAATTTACTTACGGAAAATTACTACAAAATATTAATAATCGTATATAAATTACCTATGCCAAGATTAAATTAAATTAAAAAACACGTTTTTGACATGAGTCAGAATTTGAAAGAAGGAAAAACTCGTAAGAAAATGGGTATTTTACTTCTAATGCAGAGTTCAAATGATTGGGTTTCGTGCCTTTAGGTTAAAAGGTTAAATAATAAAAGGTATTGTATATATATAAAAGCTTATTGTATATGTCCAAAAATATCATTAAAGTTAACAATGAGAATGTAAACTCCATGCAATTTAATTATTTATTAACTATATAGGTATCTATTATATATCAAAAAATAAGCATGGAAATGTATTATTATTCTTATTTGTGTAATATTGTAGGTAGTATACTATTATAATAATCACTTATCAGTAAATTTAGTACAAATCAAAGAATCAATATGTAACTCTAACTCTAACTTTATAAGTATCTGGGCAATAGAAAGTATAAAATAATAACTGTGCATAAAAAATATGCGGCTGCAACTTAAGCTTCCCGCATATTTTTTTATTTGAATTATACTTAATTGCAAGTTTGTGGGTCAATATTTTGGCACATCGCATTTATTAAATCAACATAGTTTTTACTTTCACATATGTAATATAAACTTACACGTTCTTGGTGATAAGCTGTTTGAATATCTTGAGTGTATCTAATGCACAACAACTAAGATATAAAAATTAATTACATGCATTTTGGTTAGAATCTGGTAATTACCAGATCTAATTAGACATTTCAAATTTATGCCTTATTAAAATGATGATAGTAAAGCACAAACGAATTTAATTTTTTAAAACTTATTTTTATGTTATTTCACCCAAATTGAGTGATTTTGTTAATTTCTATGGTTATGACTTTATGAGCTTGACATAAGTATCGTAGCATATATCCCATAACGGGACTGTTGATAAATGTTTTCCGAATTAAAATACAATTTTTTATGGTTAATCTAGTTTTTAAAACACTAACTTGTAAAATAAATTTAAACAGAAATTCCGTCTGGGGCACATCCAAATGAGGTGACGTTGTCTTTTCTGACCCTTTATATTATGGTAGTTTCGTGTGTTAAATTTACGTCATTGCGAATAATTTTATTTTGGGACGCTAAGAGTTTATGCAATTTTACCTATATATCCAAAATTATAACATTACATATTATGTGAGTTCACTTACTACTCCACTTTCGGGAGATATCTCAATAGATATAACAACATTCATTATTGACAATTAAATATTATTATCCCGTGGAGCACCCGGTAAAGAATTGGTCTCCCACTCTTCTGCGTAAGTTTTCGAGTGTCCTGTAAAAGGCAGGTGTTCGAAAAAAATAAGACATTTTACATCTTAAATTCAGCGTTGAGGTTTGCCACCCATCCTGAATGTCTTGATTTTATACTGGCACAAAGAGGACAGTTTGTATGTTTCTTACATACAGCTGATCTGCTGGCTACCCCACTTGTGGGATATGCCGTGATGGTATAGTAGTATAGTAGTAGTATTTTTGACGCATCTCCACATGATATACGTTTAGCACAACACTTAAAATCGTTTGATTGTTTTTCTGGGTTTCGACACAATAAATAAATGAACAATTATTGATCCTCCCACAAGGAAAAATGAATTTCTGAGGTAGCCCAAACATACTGGGTGAAATCTTTCACCCATAGGAATAATTATTGCACAAAAAAATCTGATATTTTTTGTGCAATTATTTATATGGTATGTACATTATTATTATGAAGTGAATGAATTATAGGTGCCCATGTACTAGATTTTGAGTCCGAATTGGAATAATACTCCTATAATAAAGGTATGTTGTATCTATCTGTGAAAATAATTATGCCATTAATTAATATATTATAATTAATTACTGAACAAAATTTTTTGTACACTGAAACTAATATGAATGTAATAATGGTCCTGAGTGGATGTCTTTTGTGTATATAAATTATGCATTATTCACCATGAATATAGTATGAGCTATGATTTATTACACTCTATACTTCTGTCTATGAAATTTGGTAGCTAGCGGCGTATAGGTATTCATATAAAAATGAGCACCGGTTATATTGATACATTAAAATTTGTAGATGTCTAGCAATTCTTGTAGATGTCTAGCAATTCTTGTAGATGTCTAGCAATTCTTGAAATGTATGTTATTATTATTTAATGTAAATGTAATTCGCAAAATAATCTCTCTTTAATTTGATTACATTTAATAACGAGTACAGTTGCTCATAATTTGGTGCACTTTTTTACTATTTGCAAGATAATAAAATATCAAGTTTATATATCTGCATTATTTTACACTTTTATTCGTCATTAAAATATATGTGGGTACATGTTATACCGACGTATGTACGTTGTTAATTATTTAAAACTATGCCACCAATTGAGGAAAAATTGCAATGGTCATTCGCTTTGAATTTGGCACAGTGATGTAGAGATGAATGCGAATAATATTGAGCAATTATTCAATTTATTTTAGGCAAGTACATAATTTACTTATAATATGTGCATTATGCACTCAATCGTATAAATATGTACCTAGTGATGATATCATATTGTAATTTTTGTAGAAATGTAGGTATGTCAACTGTTAGAATGCTTACTAAATAAAATTATATTTATCCTCAATTCCATCAATTTAAATTTTATCACATCACTATTGTCTGTATCAATAACAATAAATAAAACTATTTTATGTAAAAATTGGATACTTTGCTTCTCGGAGTAATAAATTTTTATAGCAATTGAATTATAAAAAAACTACGACAAAATCTTAATTTATTTTGTAATGAAAAAAATATTATTCAATTATTCAAATACTGTGATGATGATACAACATGACGTGAATTGGAGTACTGGGACATGAAACTTTATTGATACAATAAAAATATTGTAAACTACTAAAATAAATAAGTGAAATAAACTGTTCAGTACAGAAATGTAAACCGTAATGATCGATATTTCAGTGGATATTTATAGTTTATACATAGGTTTGTACGTAGGTATGAATTGTGCTTATAAAAAATAACCACAAAAATACACATACACAGTATTATCAAATCAATCTCTGTCAGGGAAAAAATACTTACAAAATATATCTATAACATATCATACCTACACACGAGCTGAAAACGTTTAGTTTTCAACAGGTATCGATAATCACTATACAAGTTATTTGGAAGATACTATCAGTTTTTCCAAATATTCACATTTAAATGATGAATAAGACGTGTACCTCTATACTATACTATACTATACCCTCACGCCGTGTCCCAAACGGGGTAGGCAGAGAGAACAGAACACCAAACATATCTATCTTTACACACTTCCATCGCTTCCTCCACATTCATACAGTTTCTCATACACGCACGTCGGTTCCCTTTACTCAACACGCGGCCGTCCTTGAGAATTTGATCCACGTGACAAATCCACGTGGTTCTCGGACGACCGCGCTTTCTTTCAGACAAGTATATCCTCTTTGTTATTCTTACCTCAACCAATGCTAGTCTCCACCAAGGGAGACAGGACACACAAGAACGAAAAACGAGTTCGCCACACGAAAAACCGCACTCCAAATCAAATCAACCTGCAGATTCACCCGCGTCTGCCGGAGGTTAACCCGGCAAACGCAGGAGGTCCCACCTAGATACCCAGGTATCTACAAACTTTCTGAAGGCTCTAAAATTCTGAGGACACAACAGAACCTCACCAAACCAAATAGGTCTGGGAGTCCCTTCACTCATTTCCTCGAACATCAGATCCCCCCTTCCCCTTCGGGAGGGAGAATAGTTTTCACATTACTCTGGTACCGGTGACCCCTGCGCTCTCTATCTTGGATCCTTAAAAGTTTCTGGACATCATATTTCTGCTTTTTGTAACAAATTTGATTATTGGGTATACTTATTGTTATTTTTTTTATGTGTTTATTTCGGATCCTTGTACTATTTTAATAAAAATATAAATATTGGTGTTTCTCTACCTTAAGGGGATATTGAAAGTTTTACAGTAGTTTAAAAGATTCCCACGAGGCGGATTTGGCCGGCCGGCCATTCAGGCTGCCCATATGGCTCGCCCGTGAGGACAAATTTTTGTTTGCAAGTGCGGATAAATAGGAGTTTTTGACTCCTGAGATATCCGGGTGTGTGGAGGGTCCTTTCAATATTCTTACCTCATTCATTCGTTCAACATGTCCAAACCACTGTAGTTTGTTACGTGTACCTACCTAATGTTTTCAATTAAGTTATGATCATCTAACTAACCTATAATAGCATAATTATCTTACAAGGAGAGTAGCCAGCAGACTAGACGGATGCAATACACATGTAAGTTGTCCTCACCGTGCCGATAAAATAAATAAGACATTCAAAATGGATGGCAAATCTCATCGTTGAATTGGATCACATCTGAAAAAACTATATATATTTTAAGGGCCTCAATGTTTGTTCCTGTGAAACTGGCAGTTATATTGTGTATATTAAGTACTCATCCTGAATATAATTTTTTATTGACACGGAGAGGACAACCTGGATGTTAGTTACATGCAGTTTTATAATTTTTTAAAGATCCATTTATATATTTTAAGGCGTGCACCGTACATTTGAATGTTTGGGCCCCGGCGGTGTGCCTCTGTCACAGCGAGAAAATAGCGAAACGTATATGGGAGTGTTGCACGATCTTAAGTATGCGGATGATCTAGCCCTTTTTGATATATCTGTGGACGGATTACAGTACAACGCCAATGCTCTTTTTGGAAAATCATAGCGCAGGGAATGTCGTGGGAAGATGTGACGCGATTGGCACAGAGACGCTCTGAATGGAGGAGGCTGGTTTCTGTCCTGTGATCCCAAGACGAGCGTTGAAGGCGATGATGATAATGTGATGGTCAATAGAAATGATTACTATACCTACCTACCAGTATCTAGTGTATTGCTATCGGAATGTAATTCATTAGGTAATAACATCTAAGTGTCAATTAATTATTACACAATGTTCAAATGTAACCGAATAAATAATTGAGTTGTGTTTTAAACAAATAATCACGGATTTTCCTACAAAAGTGGGTTAACCAATGAACTAACTACATGAAATATATACGTTAAGCCACCCTCATTGTGCCAATAATATTTAACACATTTAGGAGGGTTGGAAGGTATACCTCATCGTTGAACTGAAAATGTTGAATATCTTAAACATGATGTTTTAAAGAATGCTTGCTTTTTACAGGACACTGGAGAACCAATAGAAATGAATGGGAGACATGAGTCCATTTTGTTGAGGACTCCACAGCCAATTCACTGTATCCCAATACATCGTTTTTGAGGGGGACAAAAGTGAAATAATGCGTTAAATTTTTTTTTTAGAAAGATGTATCTGAACACAACTATACCTAATTACCAAACTTATACGTTAATGATTGTTTTTTTTTGTGCCTACTTAATGTAGATACATTCATGCCAACAAATGAAATTATATCGGGTCTCCAGATTTTTTTCATTCATTGCTTTGAATCTTTGTTATTTTTATTGTATTTTTTTTTATTGAGATTTTTGAAGGTGAATTTAAATTGTGAATACTACATTTATGATGCAAAAAAGAGGGTAATAAATTATTATTATTACTTTAATGTAAATAAAACAAAAAACTTTGTTAAGTTTTACGATGTACATACTTTGATTTTGAGGGGCGTTCACATTGGTTCACTTTCAGTGATCACTCTGGATGATCCTCCAAGATGAAAAGGTGTGAACAGGCGTTTCATCAATAGTGATCACTAGCGATGACGGATGAAAGCGATTACTACTTAATTTTGATGAAAGGTCCTTTCACTAAAACGACCATTAACAAGTTTCATCCTATTAATTGCCTTATTCTCTATGAATTAGTTTTGAAATTCGGAATCATTTTATGCAAAATTATCACTGTGTTGAGAATAATATTAATTTGTTTTAATTATTAATAACTTCTTTTTTTTTTATTTGTTTATTCATTCAATTATTTTCATACGAAAATACGTCAAACTATATACGATATGACTGTGACATGCCCGTGAAAGCATAGTACGAACAAATGTGAACAGACGTGTTCACTTTCGATGAACAGCTTTAACCCTGACACTCTGGATAATCTGGATAGTACGAACTAGTGTGAACAGACGTGTTCACTTTCGATGAACAGCTTTAACCCTGACACTCTGGATGATCTGGATAGTAGGGTACGAACGAGGGTGTTCACTATCGATAAACAGCTTTAACCCTGACACTCTGGATGATCATCCAAAGTGAAGCAATGTGAATGCTACTTTAGAGACCAGGTTTCGATATTTATGTCTCTGTCAAACTAACCTCGGTATAGTAAACAGTAATAGAATACAATTACCTATGAGCAAAAGAAAACAATTATTATTACTGTTAGGTTATAATGTACGTGTTAATTAATTACTGCCAAAATAATTTCCCTCTACTCTATACGTTTGTATTCTTAATTCTATACTACCTATACTATACATAGATACATACATACTAGTGAATTTCTTATCAAAAGTGTTAAAGAGTAAAATAATACATTTTTATTATTAAATTAATTTAAGTATACAAGGAACATTTTTTTCTCTATCATTGCTGATTAACGCTCAAAGGTTTCAATTATAATCAAACACTGATTTCTTATTTTTTGCATAAAATAACGATGTATTTCGTAAATTTTTTTTTTTTTACATGAAACTGTACGGGTTCTATAAGATGCACGGTATATCTCATGTTATACAACACATGTTTGTCAAAATTTAATATCGTTTATAATACATCGAAAGAGAAAGTAAACAATATCATTAACATTTCAATAATAAATATTAAACATTCGAGCAGATAAATGCGCGTGGGCATCGTCTGTATATATAGTATAATACCTCTCTGTTGTGTTTCATATGTATGTATATTTATGTACCTTTAGGTAGGTATCTATTAAAGTGTAGGTACTCTTATTAATTGTTTAATTATAAGTGTAGCTTTTTTAATAGCTTCTCTAATCAAAAATTTGTTTTTTTTTGTGAATTACCAACACTAAAATCTAAAATGTAATGACGAAATAGCCCCCTCCTAATTTAAATAATTTAATATCTTTCATGGAGCACCCTGCGAAAATTCGTGTCCTTTTCTGTAAGTTTTCGAGTATCCTGGTAAAATAAGGTGATATTTTACATCTTCAATTCTGCGATGTTTTTTGCCACCCATCCTGAATGTCCTAACTTTTTGTTGACGTGAAGAGGACAGCTTTCATGTTTATTACATACAGCTGGTCTCTGGGCTACCCTACTTGTGGAGTATGCCGTAGTGGTTTAGTAGTAGTAGTAGTACTTTTTGTTATTTTACTAGACAAATTAAATAAATACCTATTTAATACACAAAGTATGCGTTTCTTTATCTGCACACATTGAATACTACTCTTTTCAGCTGATTCCTCATATCGGAGGTTTAAGAATAAGTAAGCAAGCTACATTCTGATGAAGGTCCAAAATTAATTTTATTTATGGAAATAAACAAAATATTTTGAATTGTACTGTATTTGATAATAGATGCAGTAACCTGATTTCGAGTTTATTTCCGTAAATTAATTACTTATTTATTTTATTCTTCCTGCACATCATCATTCACATAATATAATCAAATCAGCTTAAATAAGAAAAAATGTGATGATATGCAGTGGCGAGATCATCACTATACAGTGATTCTTCCATCTAACCTCGGAGTTCACACTTCCATCAATATGGAGTTTTATAAAATAAATGTAAACTCAATCAATAAATCCAAAATATATGAACCGAGAAAAGGAAGTAAAAAATAAAAACTAAATGTTGTCAAAAGTTGTCAAAAGAATGTGTTTTTTTTTAAGATATGATGTTTAGTTAGTGGTAGTGGTATATTTATGGAAAATAAAAAAATAAAAAAAAATCCTCATGAGAGGAATAAAGAAAAAATTAAATAACACAAACAAATTTATTTTACGATTAATTGAAACTTTATTCGAAATACCCTTTTTTATAAATCAATCACTGTTTCAAATAACATTATTTTATTGACTAATTAACTACACCATCATCATCTACTACTACACCATCACGGCATATCCCACAAGTGGGGTAGCCAGCAGACCTGCCGCATATAATAAATTATGCAAGCCGTCCTCTCTGTGCCAACAAAAAATTAAGACATTCAGGATGGGTGGCAAACCTCATAGCTGAATTTGAGATGTAAAATGTCTTTATTTTTTCGAAGACCTGCCTTTTACAGGACACTCGAAAACTTACGGCAAAGAGTGAGAGACCAATTCTTCACCGGGTGCTCCACGGCATATTAACACTATTCGTAAAACAATAAACTATACGACCAATTATATTATGATTCCTGAAATGCACCCTACGATTGGGTCCTACAAAACACTCATATAATTATCAAAAACAGATAAAGTTTTTACTAAAATTAACACAATGATTAAGATTTTGGAGAGCGATCTTATAAATTTAAAAAAGTAAAATTTTTGCAATAATATTTTTAATTTCACAGAAATCGTAACCAGATTAACGTGATCAGACAATTTTTCGATTTCAACAATGTTTAAAAGTAAAAATATCTTCATTACTGTATTTCAGCAGTTTTGTTTATATCACACAATTTGAAGATTTTTAAATAATCCTTTTACTTATTGAGTATATTTCCTGCACTTCCTTTTCAGTTATCCTCCGCTAGCAGCTTTTCACGTAAAACCATCGTACAGCTTAGTGAATTTATGTATACGTTAACAATAAACGTTAAAAATACGTTTAGCTTTTAATGACGCATAAAAGCTTAGAAAAGTACTAAAATAAATAACTAATAGTGTCAACTTATTAAGTATTATAGTAAAAAATAAATAAAAAAGAATACTCACAATTCAAAACTGAAAAGAACACACTAAACACGTATCACTTTTGAATACCTTATATAATATGTAATGTAATTATTAAAGTATTAAATTGAAATAAATGACTATTTATGTGTATAATATTATACCTATGATGGTGATAGGTATAGTGGAGGGTGTTTACACTTTGGGTAACTAACTTAAAATGACGTGAGTTTGTTCTTGTCCGTGATGTGATGATCTGTTTGGGTTAAGAGAAAAATATGAAAGTAACTTGGTGTGGGACATACTACTTAACTACTACCATACTCCACGTACGAGACTATACAGCTGGGTACGTTTGTAGGCTTATACATACATACATAATAGAGTATAATATACCTAACTATGTAAGGTGTACGTACCTACATAGTGTTGTATAATACATACAGAGTACTATGGTGTGGTATAGAATAAAATAGTGGGATCCGTCATGAGGCAGTGCAATGCCTGTATGATTTTATATTATGTAGCTACATATATACCTATAAGCTACTTTTCCACACTAAGAAATATGTATACAATATTCCACAAAAAAATAAAAGTGCGATTTAAAAATAGTTTCACAGGAAATAGACATAATATTTTCGTACTATCAGGTGTTTTTGGACAATGGAGATTTTTGGGCCACACCCTGCGAGTTGATAAATATCGGCTTCTGCAGTTGACAATAGAAGGCAAGATTGAAGGACGTCGTGGAGTAGGAAGGAGGCAGATGTCGTGGCTGCGGAATATACGGCAATGGACCGGAATAACACGGATGAGAGAACTGGTCCGCACAGCACGAGACAGAGGCATTCTCCTGAGTAATCGCCAACGTCGCGGGGGGGGGGGGTCTGATTCGGCAATGATAGAAGAAGAAAATAACATATTAGTTTTCAGATTGGGTTAATTTTTAATCGAATCATTATTTTGTCATCCGTTATTAAGTAATATTTCAATAATTATTTTTGCCTAGTATTAAACCTCACCCCTATCTTGAGTTAATTGCATTCAGCTACTTCTGGCCATCGCAATATCTGCATATTGTCAGCCGTCATTATAAATCATTTACTATTTTTATACAAATATTCGATCAGAAGCCGATACAATTTTCATTAATGTGAAAAGGGCCGTAAGTAGATAAAGTACTAGGTAGGTACTTACACATTGTAACTTCCACACTCTATTATGTATTGACATTTATTATCGCTATACAGCGTGTTAATATAATATTATTATTTTCAGATATAATATGAAGGCTCTCGTGCTAATGATTTCATTCGGGAAAACCTTTGAATGATGACATTCCTTTGATGTAAGTATTGATTGGCATTCGTTTAGAAAAAGTTTTCATACAGATAATCTGGATCGTCATTTTTTCACGACGTGTATAAGTATATTTTTAATTTTTTTATGTAGATAACTATTGAACAATCTAATGTTGCTTTGTGGAGTTTTATTATAGACATAGTACCTATCTGAAAACAATACAATTATATTTTATTGAAAATTTTAAATAGTACTTCATTTTTTTTTTTAATAAAGATATAAACCCAAATACAACCTCATACACCTTTCATACTAAGCTAAAAACTTGTGTCGTGAAAGGGGAGTTTGCCGGCACCTGGGATCGAACCACGGACCCCTTGTTCGCGAAGCCGAGACTCTACCTCCAGGCTACCGACGAACTTTTCATTGGTTCTCAAAGTATGTGTCATTAATTAAGAAGTTCTCGAGTAACATTTTTGATGTACGTACTTTAAAAAAAATACCTTATCATACCTATTTCAATTGTATTCTATACCAAATAAATACATTTGCGACGTAACGAAAATGATTGGATAAAATGAAACAAGTCTTTTGTTCTGCTATAGATTAAACAACACAGATTCAGTTCATCCAATTATTGTTCACAAATCACTCGTTCCGGGTGGAATGCCTATGAATAATAATATCCAATTATAGAATTATACAACTCTTGCACCAATACTATAAATACGAATACATATTATATTTGAAGTCAGAAGGGAACGGAGACGAGATGAATAATATTTTAAAACTCATTTTATACAATGAATATTCACATAATATATTGCGAATATGAATATTGTTATCATCACTACATATACTATACATATTCAATACCTAAAGGCTAACTCAATATATTATAGAAGATCCATTGCTTATGCCACTGGTATACACAGATTAATTATTTCATTTTTAATCACGCTGTACCTACTGAATCATTGTATGAATGAGTTAGCGGGAAACAAACGGAGAAGACACACATACATACCTACACACGTCTGTGTAGTACCTACCTAACCTATATTACTATAAAAGTAAAATTATTTGTATTTAACACATTAGTTATTTAGACCAGCCTATATACAAAGGTAAACTTATACCATAGTAGTTGAATACACTCACAATTTATTTACATTGTATCGCCAAATTAACCTCACAATAATTGTGAATTATGAGATCATTATGAATTTTACATAAGTTCACTTATTATACTTAGATCCGTCAAGTTCAAGGCAAAGATTAAAGTCCTTCGTTATTTTCTGTACCTACATTTCAAATGAGACATTTAACATTTCAATTAACAATAAGTTACGCTACCTTAGGTAAAAGTGAACTTTCAACTTTATTTGGAAGTTTAACTAATACTGTAACTCTAATTGTTTTGCTTTCCCCTATCAGTATCATTAAAAAAATATTATTGGCAAAACGCGGAGTGGAAAATACTCCTATGTGATATGCACGCTGTATGGTGATTGGTGATAGAAAAGATTATATGTGTACCTATAACATGTCTATAGTAGGTACATACATGTTGAATTTTGAAGTGAATCTTATAAGCTTGAAACTGGTATTAGATTTTGGTGAAATTTAACCTGCTTTACATGGCTTCGATAACCTTGCATAGATTAGAATTTGGCATAATTATTGCAGTCAAGTTTCTAGTTTCATATCGCACACTCAGATTCAAAATAAACAGTGAATATAGTATAAAACAAGCATTATTTCTTCATCCGGTCATTGATTTTTGACTCGTTAAATTGTAGATGTCATACTTAGGTTAGCAATGTAGGTACCACTTGAAGTAATTTTTTTTTAATAATAATAATTTATTTACGAAAAAAAATATTTACAGTACAAAGTATGACAATTTTTTTACTATTTAAATTCACATTTATGCACTCAATACTATCTCACTGGATTTTTTTATTTTTTTATTTATTTATTTATTTACTTTCATTTTACATACATATTTAACATAACATAATGAACATATTTGATAGCCTCACTAGGCGAATGCCTGTGTTGAGGCGATTTAAGGACATTACATATAATTAATAACATAATTTCTAATATCATTCATCCTTCACTCTATCTATACCAATGTGTGAAATAGTTCAGTCTGTGACTTCTCTCTTCCAATCATCATCAACCACTCAGTCAGAGACACACTGAACTCTCTCATACTCACACAATCTCTCAGATCACTGGGTAATCTATTAAACATTCTAGGACCCAGATATTCAGAGGATCTCCGTCCCAGCGCCGTCCCCCTGCTTGGGATCTGTCGTCTGTTTATATATGATGACCTTAGTACACGCATAGTCTGTGGAGTTTCTTCATCATTATCAAATGTCTTCAACAAAATTGACCTAATTAGTCATGGGTAACAGATCACTTTGAGGCGACCCGACCCGTTCGGGTCCACTGATAGCAGTGAGCCGAACATATAATTCGGGTCACGGGTCTTTCCGGTTACAACCCAGATCTTTGTCTTTAGCTCGGACCCGTTTCCGCTGTAGGTACATACACGGGTCACGGGTCTTTCCGGTTGCAGCATATACCTGTGTCTACGGGTCGGAGCTGTTTCCGGTGTTGATAGCTTATTGTCTATGATCCACTATGTCTTTCATACGGTATGGAGATTTTTACACTTAATATCTGAACGGAGTACTCAATAATTATAAGAATAATAATAATGACATTTATTGGCCATAAAATATTTAGTTATTTACATAACAAACAGCTGTATCAGCCTTTACAAATAATACAAATTAAAAAAAAACAGTCAAGAGAAATAATGCATAAACAAAGAAAAACAATATAAATAATGGAAAAAAAACAACATACTACCAATTAATTTCAATTAGGAAAATACTTTTTATTGTGAACTGTGCAAAGGTTTAGTTGAAATAAATAGTGGATTATCTATTGATTAAAGGTAAACATTTTATATGAAAAAGTATTGGTTTCATAAAATGTTTCGCCATGATATTTTTTTGTGAAATATTTTGTGTTTGTGTATTGTAGTATTATTTTGTGAAAAATGTTTTTAGAGACTAGCAAAACTTTGCGATACTTTCCAGCAATAAAACACAATATATTATTAGAATACGGATTTGTATGTATGGGAAGCGGCGTGATGGTATGTATGTATGGGTAAGTATAAACGGTCATTCTATTCAATTTGTGAACAAAACATACAGAACTTACGTGTCATCCGCTTAAACGGATCCTACATGTCATCGTCTCAAACAGATCTTTCGGGTCATCGGGTCCTCACAGATCCAACGGGTCTCCGCTCAAACAGATCATTAGGACCCGTAAGATCCGTAGGTGATCTGTAGACCCGCGGGTCAATTTGGAAGGACCCGAACATTTGACTCGGGTCGGATCTGTGTTACACATGACTACCTAATAAACAACTGTCTCACATCTAACACTTTAAAGCGTCTGAACAACGGCTCGGATGGACTCATATATCCAGAACAACTCATAACTCGGAGGACCGCTTTCTGCATGACGTTGACAGAACTGCACGGGAGGTGCACGGTAGCAGCACCTCCCCAACACTCTAACCCGTACAGGAGAATGGAATTGCAAAGTGCAAAGTACACAGATCTGATACGATTTTCGTCCATTACATGCCTCAATACCCCGAACACATACAGCAGCTTCCTCAGACGCGTCGTGAGAACCTCCAAATACTTATCCCACCTAAGATGTTTATCAATAATAAGTCCCAGGTATTTCACATTGTCACAACTATTGATTGACGGACATGAGCATTGAACACCGCCATTGGAACATGAATGCATTCTTATGCTGTCGAAATTCGGCATCGCACCCCCCATTGTCAGAGAAAAGGGAATAAATTTGGTTTTTTCCACATTAAGGGTGAGCAAATGACTAGAAAGCCATTCGCTAACTATCCTCAAGCCACTCTCAGCTCGCTGACACGCATCCGTCCATGTGTGGCCATTAAAAATTAGTGCAGTGTCATCAGCAAACGATACAATCCGACCTCCAATACCCAAACTACAAAGGTCATTAACGTATATTAAAAATAACAGGGGACCAAGAGTACTCCCTTGTGGAACGCCGAACAAGAGTGAGTCTGAGTTGCTCACAATATTTCCTATCCTAATAAATTGTCTGCGATTTTGAAGATAGCTATGAAAGAATTTTTGAGCCAATCCCCTAACTCCCACCGCCTCCAGCTTTCGGAGTAAGATTTTGTGTGACACCGTATCAAATGCCTTAGCTAAGTCTAGAAAGATTGCAATGCATTTCTCCTTTCTCTCCAAATGGCTCGTTATGCAGTTCGTTAGTTCCAGAATGGCATCTTGTGTACACAACCCTGGACGAAATCCGAATTGTCCCGGCGAAAAGAATTTTTTCTCTTCTAGATATTGACGCAGGCGTTGGCCAATCGTCCTCTCAAACACCTTCGATAAGGTACTTAGTAGCGAAATTGGACGATAATTTGAGAGAAGCTTCCTGTCACCACCTTTGTATATTGGAACCACAATTGCCTGCTTAAGGCATTCCGGATAAACACCACCCGTCATACATAGATTATACAAGTGTGCCAGTGGTACCGCCACATTCCCCTTGCACAATTTTAACATGACCGATGTGATCATATCAATTCCGGAAGACTGTGTATTTTTTAGAGAACTAATTTGTTTGATGATCTCAGTCTCTGTAACAGGGCAAAGAAAAAAAGAGCCAATTGGACCATTCAATGTATCAATGTCATCTGCCAATTCTCCCTCGCTCCTGGAAATATTCGACATTATTTTTTCAGCTAATTCCTTTCCCACATTACAAAAATAATTATTGAACTTATTAACTACAATGTCAGATTGCTCTGTAAATCTAAATTCTTTATCATGTACTTTAATAGATTCGATTTTAATATCCCTTTCTTTACACGTGTCGGTACACTCTCGAACAGTTTCCCATATTTTTTTCAAGTTACTACCTGCATTAGCTATTTTACCGCCGTAGTAATCATATTTTGCTTCACTGATAGCCAATTTGCAAATACCTCTCATTTTAATATATTGAGTCATGAGAGACATATCATTTCTATTGTTTTTCACCAGAAGGTGTAATTTGTTTCTTCTTCTAATCAGATCTATCAATGATGAAGTTATCCATGGCTTTAATTTTTTATATTTACTATTTTTATAAGTTATTTTCTTGTTTACACCCTCATTTATGCAACTCGTCATGATAGTTACAAATCTATTTACCCCAATGTCCACATTGTTACAATTTAATACTTCACTCCAGTCTGCTTGTCTAATTTTGTCTTTAATTCTAATATAGTCATAAATGATTTTTTCTCTAACCCCACAATCTGCAGTGCTACTCATATTACCCAGTACCGTCTAACGTGGCAACTTTACCTATCAGTGGCAACTTTACCTACCTCTATCAGGTCTCAAGAAAACTATTCCTTCACAAAATGTATCAGCAGTTGTATGGTCGTTTCAGTTTAGGAATGTGTGTTAATTAACTGGCAATACTAAAAAAAGTTTTCGTTGGCAGCACTGCAATAACTGTCAAGTTATATCTATATTTCTGAACGTTTTGCATGCAGTCATTTCTGGAAGTCTTACCAAATTTGATATAATTATTGTGTAATTACTGAACTGAGGTGAGTCATATTTATATATTCTAAACAGCACATACTTATGAAGATATTAAGATAATCAGAATGTTTTAATTTTCACTGTTTTTGGAAATATTTTACTTTATATTAAAAGTCACTTTAGGTAAAGTTGCCACCACTTGAAGTGGTGGCAACTTTACCTAATGTTAGGGCTACCAACATGAATACATATATATACATTTTTATCTACTTAATAATTTTTGTACCGAGTTCGATGGGAAAAAGTGCTCTACGCGTGTTTATTATATTAAATTCAATTAGAAATTTAATTAAAATTAAGTGTGAGTAGGTAAATATAAAAAGTAATTGCCGTGATTGGACAGGTGTTCAAAATAATTTGTGGCAGCCCTACAATAAAACATGGATTAGTATGAAAATGTTCATAGAAGCTAAGGCATCTTTACCTACAATCATAAGACAAATTATAATATTAACAATGTTGCCAGGAAATGTATGATTTAAGTTATAAAAATCAAAGACAAGTGTAGAGAGTGTGGTAGGCATGATAATTCAACTTACGTTACACTCTTAATCCCCGTTTATTGAAAATATTGTGAGTGGGTAAAGTTGCCCATTTCCTTCCATCTTTACCTATGATTTATTTTTATCAATAACTCGTTAATTTTTGACTCTTATTTATACGTGTATGCAGAAATTTACAACCTTTTATTATTTAAACTTATATAAAGTCATAATTCACTCTTATGGATATTTATTTCAGAGATATTTTATTTCAGAGATATCTAATGTAAGACAATAGGTAGTACGCTTTGACGCATATGGCAGCGATGAGGCTTGCCACCCATCATGCCGCGTCAAAGTGGGTGAAGGGCACAAAGAGGAGAGCGGAATGCAGGGTGGGAGTTTTGAATGTGAGAGGAGGGATGGTGAGAAAGACGGACGAAATTTTAGAGATGATGAATGATAAGTATTTGGATGTTTTGTGTGTCTGCGAAACGAAGAGGAAAGGGTGTGGTATTAAAGAAAGTGATGGAAGGATCGAGTTGTGGTCTGGTGTTCCAGACACACAACACGCATGTCAAGGTGTGGGTGCTTTTTTATCGAAAAGAATGAGCGAATGTATGAAAGGGTATGAATGTGTAAGTTCCAGGCTAATCTGGATCCGTTTCAAAGTGGGGATGACTAGGATCTTACTCATAGTTGGGTATGGTCCTGGGAACGATGCCATAGAGACGGAAAAGGAAGAGTTCTGGAATGGCGTGAGAAAGATTGCAGAAGATAAAAATGAAAATGAAAGATTGATCTTGGCAGGTGATTTGAATGGATGGGTGGGTGTTAGGAGGAATGAACTTGAAAGTGTTTTGGGAATGAATGGAGACAGTAGAGTGAACGATAATGGCAAACGAATAATTGATGTGTGCTTGGAGATGGATCTCTTTGTGGCGAATACCTTTTTCGCCCACAAGGAGATCCACATGTATACCTGGGAGAGAGGGAATGAAAGATCGATGATTGACCTCGTGTGTGTGGACTCTCGTCTCAGGAAGGCGACCACGGATACTAGAGTGTATCGAGGCGCTGAGCTGGAGACGGATCATTTTCTTGTCGTCTCAAGAATAAATCTATTCTCCGGTTGGCGTTCGAGAACACAAAAGTCCACGCCAGCTATGAGATTGAGAGTCGAAAAACTGAAAGATGAGAGTGTAAAGAATGAATATGTAAAAACTGTGAATGAGAAGCTGAGTACGAACGAAAAGAATGATCTAACGATGAATGAAAGGTGGGATGTCTTAAAAAGTGTGCTTGTAGGAAGTGCAAAAGAAACATGTGGTGAAGCTAAAGTTGGACGTAAGAAAGGCGATGCATGGTGGGATAATGATGTGAAAGAAGCTGTAGATAAGAAGAAGAATGCTTGGAAAGACTTACTGAATGTGAAACAGTGTGACACATGTGAAAAAGAGCGAAAGAAAGAAGTTTACAAGACATGCAAGAAGGAAGTGCGTGAAGTTGTGAAAATGAAGAAAAAAATGCTTGAAGATGAAGAATGTAAGAAATTGTCTACGTATGCGAGTGAAAATATGAAGATTTTTTGGAAGGAAGTGAAACGAAAGAGGACGGGTTCAAGTGTGAACAGTATGAAAGGGATAAAAGACAAGGATGGATGTGTGTTAGTGAATGATGAATGTGTGCTACAGAGATGGAAGGAATATTTCGAAGATCTGTTTGAATGTGATGGTACAAATGCAAATGAGTATGACGACAGTGAAAGCAGTGTGAATGAAAACGATATGATAGACATGAATGAGATTTTGAATGCATTAAAAAAAGCGAAGTGCGGTAAAGCTGTAGGGTATGATTGTGTTGCCGTTGAGCTCATCAAGTCTGGTGGACCGGGGGCTCTCGCGTGGTGTTTGGAGCTTTTCAACGATTGTTGGAGAGAAGGTGTTACACCAGAGGATTGGAAGAGGGCTATCATCTGCCCCCTGTACAAAGGGAAAGGCTCTAGGCTTGAATGCGGGAGTTATCGGGCTATTAGCTTGCTGAGCTCAATAGGGAAACTGTATGGTAGAATTTTGATTGAGAGAGTACGAAAGATAACTGAGTGTAAGATATGGGATGCGCAAGGAGCTTTTTTGAATGGCAGAGGGTGCACCGATCAGATCTTCTCCCTGCGAATGGTTATAGAGAAGTTTCTGGGTAAACACCAGAGGCTTTTTTGTGCGTTCGTGGATCTGGAGAAAGCATATGATCGAGTGGACCGGGAAAGGTTGTGGCGCGTGTTGTCGGAGTATGGGGTGAGCAGCCGGTTGATCCGCGCAATATCTTCACTTTACGTGGGAAGCTCCGCTTGCGTGAGGGTAAATAACACTCTCTCGGAGTGGTTTGTCCTCACCAAAGGAGTGAAGCAAGGTTGTGTCATGTCTCCGTGGCTGTTCAACCTATTCTTCGACTACTGTATGCGACCTGTGAAAGAGATGGATGTTGGTGTCGAGCTGAATGGGTTTCGGGTGAATGCATTGATGTACGCAGATGATTTGGTGTTAATGGCTGAGAGTGAAAGGGACTTACAAGAGATTGTTACGTGTGTGTATGATAGTTGCAATTTGAATGGTTTGAAAATGAACGTTATGAAGACGAAAGTTCTTGTTTTTGAAAGAGAGAATGAAAAAACGATTTGCGAGATTAAAGTTGGTGACGAATGTTTGGAGCAAGTAAGTGAGTATGTATATTTGGGAAGTATGTTTACGAGGGATGGAAGATGCGATAGGGACATTGAAAGAAGGAAAGTGGCCGGTGCTAGAGTAAACGGTGCACTTCGACCCATTGTCAGCAATGACAATGTGTCGAACATGGCTAAAATGCTGGTGCACAATACCATTCTGGTACCGTCACTTACGTATGCAAGCGAGACATGGACGTGGTTGAAGAAGGACGAAAGTGGAATAAATGCAGTAGAGATGCGATCGTTGAGAAGAATGGTTGGTAAAACGCTGCGTGATAGAGTGAAGAATGAGGATATTAGAAGAATGAGCGGATGCAAGAAGACTGTTGTGGACAGAATGCGTGTAAATAAATTGAGATGGTTTGGTCATGTGGAACGAATGAAAGAGGAAAGAATGACAAAGAGGATATACTTATCTGAAAGAAAGGGTGTGAGGAAACGCGGGCGTCCGAGAACCACGTGGCTTGATCACGTGGATCAAATTCTCAAGGATGGCCGCGTGTTGAGTAAGAGGAACCGACGTGCGTGTATGAGGAACTGTATGAATGTGGAGGAAGCGAAGGAAGTGTGTAAAGATAGATCTGTTTGGCGTTCCGTTCTCTCTGCCTACCCCACTTGGGACACGGCGTGAGGGTATAGTATAGATAGTATAGTATATTTTATTTTTTCAAAAAAAATGTGGTAAAGTTGCCATGGTTGACGGTACGTCTGATAATTGACACATAATTACATTATGATCAGTAATATCACAATCATAAACCAGTGCTGTAACCCTCGAACCGCACTTAACCATTATGTGATCCAGACAAGAGCCCGACGCAGGCCTCGTAACAGCTTGGATAGCAGGCAGATACTCATGTATTCCTAACATTGATAAATATTTTACGCCAAACAAATCAGGACGAGAAGTGTCTATGTTAATGTTTCCTATTATAACCGAGACCTGTGTTCTAGTGTTAGTCAACTCCTCATCAAGAGAAGTAATGAAGGCATCAAGATCTCCAAAACTGGGAGGACGGTAAATTGCCAAGACAGAAACCCTCTCCCCCAAACAAATCCTCAAACAATTTGCACCACAGACTGAGCGTTCACACACAGAAACATCTTTCAAATCATCTCTAACAAACACAATAACTCCATCAGATCTATTAAAACTAATTGTTGTATGATGCTCCTTGTATCCCGCCAACTGCTTTTTGAGATGTGAACCATCAGACCAACACTCCGTGAATACAATTACACCGAAATTTATATTTATGTTTGATAATTCTAAAACAAATGTGTCGAAGTTTTTATTTATACTGCGAATGTTTATGTGCACTATACTCAAAGAACTGTCCGATGTAGAACCAATGTATACACGACATTTTTCGGTACTACTTGTGGTTATGGTTTCTATTGGCTCAAAGGCATCAATACCCTCCATCATATTGCATGCAATAACCTCAGCAATGTCTTGGGTATGCTATCATGGATCTAGCTCTTGTATCCATTATCATTCTTACTTGACACTTTTTATCAAAAGTAGAATGTGCGTGATCGAATCCTTTATCTCTGCAATTTATGCAGAGTCTCTTTGTATCCCTATCCGGGCACTCCATCGACGCGTGTCCACCCATGCAGAATGCACATGCTTCAGCGTTTCTGCATACCTTCTGGGTGTGACCATACTGTTGACATTTAAAACACATTGTCAGAGGACTCTCATCTTCCACAGTCAATCGCTGGTATCCTATGCTGATTCTTCCCAGTCGAAGCAGGTCACTATAAAGCTCGGGTGGGCAAGAACATACAACAGTGCACAGCAAAGAGTTCCTGTGTTTCTTTCGATATCGTATTTTTAGTGTATTATTATTATCAGTTTTAATTAATTTGTTTTGTGAGAACAAGTAGTCGTTGAGTTCTTGCTCATTTATACTCTTTATTATACCTCTTATTGCCACAATTGGATTCCTCTTTTTACTTTCCTCTACCTTTATGTCTGCGCCCGAAGTAGTCTGTAAGTGCTTAAAGATGATGTCCCTGTCATCTGCAGTTGGACAGGACACGAGGAGCCTTTTCTGCCCAGCTATATGCCTGACAGCTGACACTCCCACTCCCAGCGATCGCACATTAACACTTCGTTTAAATAAACCCTCAAGTTCATTACTTCCTTTAACTGGATCCACGGAGGATATAACCATAGAATGTGTCTCATCTTTTACTTTCGTCAAAGAAGCTATCTGTGCGTAACTGAGAGGGGCCACATCCACCCGTCCACCAGTCTGAGAATTTACACAATCATATAGTAAAACAGATTTGACAAAATCTCAAAAACTAACGTGATGTAGCCGGAAGTGTTTTCTTTGCTGTTAAAAGTGGTACGAGTTAGCTGGAAGAAATCGTATTTGCGATAAGCCCGCGTTTTAGTCTGTTTGAAATTTAGTTGTATACTACATATTTGGATACCAATAAAGTTTTGTTTATTTATTTTGCTTAAGCAAATAAAAATAAAAACAAAATTACTATACAACTTTTTTTTATAAAGTTAAAAATGATACCTACGTCAAAGAAAAGTCGAAATAGGGATAAAGCGATATGCTCATCCTTGTTCAATTAGAGTCACATTGTATTCGCTTTATCTGTTATAAATACAAGTAAAATCACTTGATGGTTCCATACCACATAACTGAAAAGTGAAATTGTCATGAGTCTTATAGAGACGGATTTATATACTGATCTAATAAAAATTGCAAAATCTAATACATATATAGCTATGATCCTGAATGGCCGCGTTCCCTAAAGTTTCTCTTTCAGACATAATAATGTATGTCGTTTTTTACCTCTATCATTGTCATCATTCGCTTTTTTTATGTCCGATGGTGTCCAAATCTTTTTGCCTTTCATCTTCTCGCATCTGCTGCAGCTCTCTGAGATTATTTTATGAAATCGATTGTGGACACAACTTTACTAATAAAAAAATAACGTTCAAAAATTACTTGTGAACTCAATTAAAACCTTTACCTTCATCATCAAGTACGGTCAAATGATGAGGCTGTAGGTAGATATAGAATAAGTATCCGTATATATCTAACCTATTGTAATATCAACTTACGAAACTGTAAAGCAAGTTACATTCGTACCTACGCAGGTATGAAAGTGAAACTTTCGGTGTTCTTTTTTATTTCTTGCATTCTTGCACCTATGTATATATATCTACTTATTATAAAGTATTTAGGTGAATTTGTACTGGTCGATGCATAAGTCAAGTGTGTGTATATTTTTATAAATTCGATGAGCTACTTTTTGAACGCAGTGAAGGTAGCATAACCACAAAGCAACAGATTTTTGCTACTAAAAAGCATGTCAGATTGAATTTATCGATATTTAAATGCGAAAAATGATCCCAATATGGGTTATAATTATGATTCATAAATGTCAGGTTAGACATATTTTCGTTTTTCCTAGAAATTTTTAACGAAACAATTTACATAGAATAACTTGTAGAGAAATGCTTCAAGGGTGATCATTTGGCTTATATACTTGCCAAATATGTAGGTGCATGGTAGTAGGTCGTAGATAAACTATTAAAATCTTTTTTATATCTAGGATAAGTAATGATAAATCAAACGGCCACAAGAAGAAAGTTGTGGATGGATACACCAAGTTTTAGATAAAAATATACCCAATGAAAGTAAGTAAATTAAGATAGCTTAAACATGTAAAGCGAAAGACAAAACAAAGATATATTACGTTTAAAAAAAATTTTTTTTTGAAAAAAGATATACAGTACTTATCTGGGTTTTGTTTGTTATAAACCCAAATACAACCTTATACACCTTTCACAGTAAGCTACTAAAAACTTGTATCGTGAAAGGGGAGTTTGCCGGTGCCGATATTGGATGAAGCATCAAAATATTAGGATTACATACAAGAATTTAGGAAAGGGTAAGTTTATCTCTCAATCTATCTTCTCTTCGATGCGAGATCAATTTTTTTGACATATTGGCAATGCACATAAATTTGGATTATTTTCGCCTACTTCGATCTAAAGAATGATTAGAAAATTAAGATAACTTTATATTGTGTTCCAGTATTATTTCATTTCAAACAAAAATGTCTGATGCGTCAGAGTAAAATGTAATTATTTATAGCAATTGGTGAACTTCTTCCTCCCCAAAATAAGGAAATAACGTATGCTTAGGGAATATGGTATGTCCCTTTGCAAGAAAAAATAAAAATCACCACGATCTTGAAGTGGGCAACCGAAAAAACATGGTCAAGCCTTGTAATCTATATCACGCTCAGTTTGGCATACAGATGTGAGATTTACTTGGATGCTGGTTGCATCGCATTCGAGAAGTGTCAATTTGAGTGCTATTCATTTTCCTATCCTGTGATACAACGATTTTTTTGTGATATGATCCTTGAGACATGTAAAAAATCTTAACTGAACAGAAGTTTTCAAATGCCAGCTCACAAATAAAAACACGTGGAAATACAAAATATTTTATATCTCTTAATAAATAAAATAATACCTTCCCTTTAAAAAAATACGAGGTGTGTTCAGAAAAGAAGGGGAAAATTTTAATTTCGCGGGTTCGGAGAGTCCGATCGTCATTTTTTTTTATTATTATGTTGGTGTACATGCCACTGAAGTATGATATTTAAACAAACTCCAAGGAAAAATACACCAACTTAATGAAATAAAAAAAATGACCATCGGACTCTCCAAACCCGCGAAATATCAAAATCCCCGTTTTTTCTGAACACACCTCGTATGCATCACGAAAGTAGAGTAAGCCAGCAGTGGGATCCCAACCAGAGGCCTGAGTCAACAACACACTATCGCGTCACGTTCCCGCTCCGCTAGCGTTCGGGTGCAGACGATGGTGCGCCAAAGTGTTAATTTTCGTAACTATTGTGTATCTTAGCAACGAAATTGACACTTGCTTGCAACATCGTCTGCATCCGAACGCTAACGGAGCGGGAACGTGACACGAAAGTGTGTTGTTGACTCAGGACTCAGAGCTGTTCATGTATGAGCCATCCTGAGCAGGTATAACAATGTTTGAAAGACATGCCTTGGAATAACAATGTCCACTGTTTTTCTTTATGGTTAAACATACATATTCACATAGTTTTCTTTCAAATCATCAATTTATTTATACCTTACATATAGGTATTTTATTTATCTTCTTACTTTGATATAAAAACACTTTTTTTCAAATCATATTTTATTTTAAGAATATAACTCTACAAAATCAGTATAAATACTCAATGTACAGAGAGATCCCATTTCTTTAAAAAATGAATCTAGGTTTATGATAGCCCCAGATACACCCTAACATTACATAATTTGCTTGAGTCATGAAGGTTGAGTAGGTCAGCAACTTCTACCCGATTGAAATCTAGGACTTTACCATCAAGTTACCCGAACACCTCTCAAAACTAAACAGATTAATCAAAATATAATTTTATACCTAAAAGCAAATCCAGTAGACGAAATTCGTTTTTAAGAGGAAAAATAAAATATCTCTTCTATCTCTACCAACACTGTATATACCACAAGGAGTTAGTCAACAGTTTAACTACACAATAATCATGCAACTAATCTTCTCCGCGCCAACAAAGAAATGAGGCATCCAGCATACCTCATTGTTGCATTCAAGATGTAAAATATCGATTTTTTCAAACATTTGTCTTTTATAGAAAAGAATGAGAGAACTATGCTGAATGTTCTACAGCTAAAATTAAAAAAAAAATCAAAAAATATTTTATAAATTTACTAATATGTACCTTCCTATTTACGAGTATTTAAGTTATAAAATTATGACTTAACATAATTATGACGGATGTCCTACAGTTACAGGATTCTGGAAATAATTAATATTGATGTAATTTTAAAAAAGGGAGAACATCTGCTGTCTAGTGTGCATCATCTTCATCCATCTCCATAGAGGGGAGAAGTGAGCTGGCACATACGAGGCACATTGTAGCTCTATGCTCCTTACAGATGGGCTTGTTACATTTATAGCATCTCGTAACTATTTTCCTACTTTTCTTACTATTGCAATATACACATTTAACATTCTTTTCAACAGATGTAGTAACCTCTGTCTTTGATTCCTTTAAATTTGATACACGTGGTAATCCAAATACTGAAATTATTCTACTTTTTAAGGAACTAGATAAATTTTGGCTAGATGATCGACTTTTACAATGATTTAAACACAAGGCTTTCCCCAATTCAAATAAGAAATCTTTTCGTTTTATGTTACATTTTATGTTAGATTTGTAAATAATAAATGCATTTAGCGCTCCAATATCAAGCATGAAAAAGAAGATAGCCATTGGCCACCTGTTCACCACCCTGGACACAGAATATTGTTTTTGCATTGCATCACTTGTTTCTACACCTATCTTTGTTTTATTATAGTATGAGACAATATCGGGACGAAATGTTTCTGCAGCAGACTCATCAATTTTGGCATCATTGTGCAAAGTAGACAGTAAAATTACAGTTTTATCTTTTTTCAGCCTGTATGAGACAAGGGTGCTCGTGGGGGTAAACCCAAATACAAAACTTGGAATTCTCAAAGTTTTATGTTTTTTGTAAAAAGTAACAGGGACTTCCTTTTCATCTTTCCTTATTGCGCCAACTATAGTTAACTTTTTCTTAAGAAGTTCCTCTGCTAATGGAATTGATGTAAAGAAATTATTACATGTAACATTCCTCCCAGATCCCTCTATGTGATTCACCATTCGGAGAATAATTGCTTTTGAATCGTTGGAAACATACAAATTTTTTGGCTGGTTTTGTAGGAATATTTCAAGATTTGATGTATAAAACGTGTTTACATCTGAACATGCCCACACTTTTATAAAATATTTCCCCGGTTTACTAGGAACACAAATATGGAAACTGCAAGGTCCTTTGAGACTAAGTAGCATCTCGTCTACGGTAACAGAAGCACTATGATTATAATGCATTTTACATTTATCAACAAAATAATCAAACAATTCACGAATACAGTACAACTTGTCAATTTGTTTCCTCGCATTTCTATTTGAATCTATTACATTATCAAAACGAATTGTTTTCAGTAAGAATTTGAACCTGTTAACACCCATTACAAGCCGAAATATCTCCACACCGAAACCATCTTTTCTCCAAACATCCAAAATATTTGGTTTTCGTGAATGACATACACCGGCCATATACAGAATACCAATAAAAGCACAAATCTCATCATAATCAGTTAACTTGGCAACTTTCTTATATTTACCTTGAATTTCCATAATTTTTATATTTGTATAATTTACAATAGTATTCAGTGAATCTCTATCAAAAAATAAATTAAAACAATCTAGTTTCGTTTTTGTCAATTCTGCTTCTCCTATTGGCCCAATTTTATTGTGTGAGTCATATTCTGTTCTTTGTGTACGGTTTGTAATTGGAGAAGCACTCCATATAGTTGTTTTATCTTTCCCTTGGAACAGAGAATTTGAAAATATTGATTGTGATGGAATTTCATCATCATCATAGTCAGATAAATCTTCTTCAGAATGTCTGTCATTCTCCAGGTATTCAGATTGTTCTTCTTCTAAATCACTATAATCTGAGTCCACGGTTGGATCAATTAGAGGAACCTCATAGTCTTCTTCATATTCCAACTCCTCCAAAATGTATCTAAATCTTTGTCCATCCGTTTTTAAGTCCATTTCCAACTTTTTTATAAAATCTTTCCTGTTTCTCAGAATATAATAGTTACGATTTAAAATCACCGATTCTGTTATTCTGTAAAAGAAAGTACATTATATGTATACATATAATTTTATGATAACTTCATGGGTTGATTATCTTTACAACATCATTTCAGATTGTATTTAGGAACTAGGGCCTACTCGCACTATGGTATTATACTACCTATGCGGTGAATAAACAATATCTATAATAAAGATCTATCATTTCACTAATTTCGGAAGGATTAAAAATGTATCATTCACAAACCATTTTTACAATTTAAACTCCTGTGAACGAAAGGAAAAAGATCGAAGGTTCATTGTTAAAGTCAACAGAAATTTTTAAAAGGTAATATTTATATGATCTTATTCTTTCATAAAAAGGAAGGTAGTAAAGTAGTTCAAGCTAAAAACGAACTTGATAACACTTTTTTATATATAACTTGTGGATCATAAAACTTAACAGCAATAAAAATAGTAGGCATAGGGGAATATTTGGTGTTTTTACATACAGTGCTTTGGATATAACTATAGTGTGAGTTATATACATTTATTGGATAAGTAATCTACCAGTCACAATAGATGGTCCGTTTCTACCTACGAGTTACCTACCTAATTCTTACATCCTATGACAATGCTCATGATTTCAGAATAAACTTGAAATTTAAAAATAATGCCCATCCTTCACCATAGTTCCGAAGCAGAAAGACTGAACTAAATAAACAAAATGAAGAATAAATCAATAAATTAGACCATAAAATGAATTCAACAGTGACTTGATCCTTCGCTCATTCTGTTTATGAAAATATCTAACAATAATCTAGCACTAATAATTAACAATATACAAGAAAAAGAAAATAAAATAACGATCTTTCCTATACTTTTGTACTTACAGGACATCTAACCTCCAAAACTATAGCAAGTCAAAATAGGTTTACATCTAATACCGATGACAATTTGCTAATTTACTCTATTAGCTCATTTTTAACTAAAAATGAATCATCAACTCCGCAAAAACTTGGTCACAAAATCGCTGTAAGCTAATTCACTTTATCAAATTTATTTATCAACCTACACCCAAGGCCAACCCTAAACAAAACACTCGAATGTCAAAATACCAGTAGAGATGTTATCATTAAGCAGCTCAGTGATGTGACTCACTCTAATATAACTCGGCGTTACGATTCAATACACATACCTACATACTGGCTCACTTGGAGAATATTAATTAGATTTATTTCAAATCATAGACTTATTTCGATCAAGAATCGATGCTTAAAATAGCATTTTATCAAACAGAGATCAATATCGAAAAAATGATCTGAAATTTCACATTACTTCTTCTTTTAAAAGGAACCCAATAAATAATTTGAAATGTCTTTAACAGCATTCCTGTGAAGAATAGCACTTTCATTGTGACCTCAATGATATAGACTGGATATTAAAAAAAAAACTGTAACTTAATGTGTTAATATAGGTACACTAGGTATAGGAGGCTGGTTTCTGCCCTGTGCTCCCGAGAGGAGCGTTGAGGGCGATGATGATGATAGGTACACTAGTGATGTAACGTTAAAGTTTGTTAATATAGGTACACTTGTGATGTATCGAATATTCGTATTCACAAAAAATATGTGAATGTTTCGCGAATATTATTTTGGTAATAAAGTATTGTATATTCGGTAAAAGTACCGGATACTTACCCGGTACATTGTAGAAAAAGGTACTGCAGGAAAATATTATTTAAGAAAACCGAGGAGTTTGAAATATTTTAAATTATTCCATTTTGAAAATTCGGCGACGGGGGGGGGGGGAGGGGGGTAGTAATTTTAATGTTTGAGCAAAAATTTGAGCAAGTCAATATTCGCTATACACATTCGCGAATATCCAAAATCACACATTCGTTACATCACTAGTACACACGCTCACACACATAATTTGAAGATAGCGTTTGGATTAATCAGAGCATGTATCTATTTTAGGGTCTAAGATCTTTCAATAATTATACGTGATATTATATTAGATAGGTATGGTTCCATCACAAAATGTGAATCACTTGCAGGGTAGAGAAGTATTAGACACTTACGAATCGGCCAAGTCTGGCATCATCATGATCATCGCCGTCAACGCTCCTCTCAGGAGCACAAGGCAGAAACCAGCCTTATCCATTTAGAACGACTCTGCGCCACCTCTTCCCATGACATTCCCTGCGCTCTGACGTCTTGTCATAGGAAGATGTAATCTGAAAGACGGACGTCTGGGCCGACGGAAGAACAGTATTCTTTTTGGCCAACTACAATTGGGCATTCTGAGAACATGGCCCAGGTGAGACCATTACCTCTTGTGTATCATGGAGATTACAGAACTCTGCTGGGTGCATCAGGGCACAGGATCATTTGTGACATTTTATATCCAAAATCAATATGGGAGGAATCCGAGACAGAATCTATATAATAAATGCTGCATATCATTTTCTGTTAAAGCTGCAATATCAACATAGCAAAGCACAATAAAAATTCTATCTACCACTCCGAATCCAAGACCTGGTGACACCACATTTATTTATAGCTATAATAACCATATATCGGCATGACAGCTAGAGAGCCTTTTCGCCGATACATGTTAACAATATAAAAAGCATTAAGAAAACAAAAAAAAAACATTACACACTCACCGAGCATAATGCGAGAAACACCCCGATCATAATGCTCACCAAGCACCATAGAATAATACGATATTTATGTATTCTAAACCATGCACGTGGCACGTGATATCAGTAAACACCAGTATCGGGGGTACCATACACGCATAACAGATTGTACGAGTACACTCATACAACCACAGATATAACTTACATCTGGTGTGCATACACTACACTTGCATAAAGTGCTGGGTGGTGCGTAAGAACATAACAGGTAACAAACAAAAATTCTCAAAAATTACTATATCTATGCATACGCATTGATAATTCATTTAAGTATCGAACAGTGAATTTAATACTATGTCCGTTCTACCAGAGGGAGGATAAAACAATAGATGACTGCAAGATCGGCCATATGAGTCAGGTACGTAAAAACTGAATTCTCTAAGAATTTGAGGATTATTATTTATACCTACCAGAAGTTTGTAAAAATGTCGGCATATGTATTCTTTTCGCCGTTTTGCGAGTGTTGAGTACCCCAGTCACCCTATCACGAATGATGAGGGAAAAAGATAAGGATATCTTCCATATTGCCTGAGGTACAGATGTCTCAAAAATTTCTTTTGTACCTTCTATCGAGCTCGACTTCAACACACTTCGTACCAGTGCCTCGTGGAGTGATTTCAAAGTATCGGCTCTTTAATAATTTTATTTATGACCAAATTGTTAGAAATGGTTCAGGAAAGGGCTCAAGGTATCCCTCTGTATTATATATTTAACTTTACTACTGACAACAAATCTTCACTAAAATTCCATTCAATGACCAACTCTTCAAAGGCAATAGGAATGTGGAAAATAAAACAAAACATACTTTTCATAATAATATCAATTATAATTTCATTCAATACAAATTTTAATAATATAACTTCAAATACTTTTTACATTTTCTTTTGTGTGAAAAAAATATGTATATAGTAATCATTAAAATATTCGGATATGGCAATTTCTCGATATGAGGTTTGTGGAAAACTATAAATAATCTATCAAGAAATCCACCATTTTATGATATTTACAACATTATATTGCATGTGAGCATTGCACTCTGCTCACTCTGTTTATACCAATAATAATTACTAGGGCCTCTTCACTGTGGAGTAAACTACTACTACTATACCATCACGGCATATCCCACAAGTGGGGTAACCAGCAGACCAGCTGCATGTAAGAAACATGCAAGCTGTCCTCTTCGTGCCAGTATAAAATTAAGACATTCAGGATGGGTGGCAAACCTCATCGCTGAATTTAAGATGTACAATGTCTTAATTTTTTCGAACACCTGCCTTTTACAGGACACTCGAAAACTTAAGGAGAAGAGTGGGAGACCAATTCTTTACCGGGTGATCCACGGCACCCGGAGTAAACTGATCCACAAAATAGTTTTTGTTATGTTCACATTCAAATAATTAAGATATAGAGACAATAATCCTAAATTATTACTGGTAGAAGTAGTTGCATACATTTATTGTCTTCTTTTTCACATCAAGTAGCACATTTGATAATACAAGTAGTTAGGTGATACAAATGTAGGACATATATATCTCGAGACGCCAATAATTATTATTGAAAGCTTCTTATAATACATAAAACTGTGGTCACAAAAAAAGGAGCAAGTTTCTTGGATTTGTAATAACTTATATTAAATATTTTTCGCATTTTTATAATGAATTCCAGATTCGCTTTTAAAATAAATAAATGCATATATATCTCTTTACACATAAAACACAACCAACTTTGATCCTTGAAAAATAGGATTGTGTACAGTATACTGTTTCTGGTGCTGAGACACACCGCCTCCGGTGACATTGGGGTGGTAATTTTTAAGATTTGTCTTGGGAATCATTGTCTTGGGGTGCTGATCCTTAAGGGTGGGGGTTTTATCTTTGGATGGACAATATACCTCAACACATGTAATAAACCTGAACAAAATTGTAATAGTTTTAAGCAGTCCTAGTATGTAGTAATATGTAACTGTAAGTGGTTCGATCCCAGGTGCCGGCAAACTCCCCTTTCACGACACAAGCTTTTAGCTTAGTGTGAAAGGTGTATAAGGTTGTATTTGGGTTTATAACAAAAACCCAGATATATCTTTTTAAAAAAAAAAAAAAAAAAAAAAAAAAAAAAAAAAAAAAAAAAAAAAAAAAAAAAAAAAAAAAAAAAAAAAAAAAAAAAAGTCAGAATGTAAGGAGGTATTGTTTTAATTTTAAGAAATATTGTAAAACCTTTAGGGACATTAACCGTTTTAATCAACCTGTACTGTAGTGAGATTTTGTTTGTGTGTATGGTCTTACTGGAGTGAGTTTTTTTCACCATTAGAAATATATTTTTTAAGTATCACATATATAATGCGAGAAATATATTTTTTAAGTATCACATAATTATATAATGCAGAATGCGTGTAAATAAATTGAGATGGTTTGGTCATGTGGAACGAATGGAGGAGGAAAGAATGACAAAGAGGATATACTTGGCTGAAAGGAGGGGTGTGAGGAAGCGCGGGCGTCCGAGAACTACATGGCTTGAACATGTAGATCAAATTCTCAAGGACGGCCGTGTTTTGAGTAAAAGAAACCGACGTGCGTGCATGAGAAATTGTATGACTGTGGAGGAAGCGAAAGAAGTATGTAAGGACAGATCTAATTGGCGTTCCGTTCTCTCTGCCTACCCCACTTGGGATACGGCGTGAGGGAATAGATAGAATATCACATATAAATATCATACTGATTATTCCAAAAAATAATTTAAAAAAATCTATTTTTGGCTGCGGAATATACGGCAATGGACCGGAATAACACGGATGGGAGAGCTGGTCCGCACAGCGCGAGACATTTTTCAGAGTGATCGCCAACGTCGGGGGGACCTGATAGGGCACTGATAGAAGAAGAAGATTTTAGTACTTAATGCAGTTTTCCTATGAAAACTTATGTATGAGTTACATGTATCAAACTTTGGTCGCAGAAAAAAAAACAAATACTTTTAAAGCGTTATAATAAATACTCAAAACCCCATTTATTTCTTTTTATTCTGATAGTTGTGTAAAGGATTCATGTTTTTTTTTAATATCTCTCAAATTTGTGTATGGTACCCATAATAACTATGGCTCAAAATTTTCACTACTATTATGTACAAAAGAATTTTTTTTTATTATTCATCAGGCATTCAACCCAATATTGAGTGATTTTGCATGTACAAACGAAAGACTTGACTCAAAATTGCCTATATAAAATGTTGGAATATCATTCTCTAAATATTTGTTTAAAAAGTGAAAAAAGTGCAAAAAACACTCTATCATACAAAATAATACAACACACACAAACTACAGACCCCTAGACAAACACACGTTTGGCGATCGATTACAAACGAATTTTCGTTAATACAGGTCAAATCTCGGTGTAACGAATACCGAAGTAACGAAATTTCCAGTATAACGAATCTATAATTTGTCCCCGAGAAATTTCCATACAAAATGTACTGAACCAAAATTCATTATAACGAAGACCGATCTCAGAATAACGAAGTTTTTGTCTGAGTGCTTTCGAATTTACTTCTAAATTAACTCAAAATTTTTGTGAAATTAGTTTATTCTTGACTTCTGGTGACATAACACGTGTTTGTAAGTGATTGCATCACATATGGTTTACAAGTGTTCCTCTTGTTTATTTCGTTTTATTGTCTATTGCCCATCTTTATTTCGCTGATTCTAAAACTTTACATTGCACTGTATCCTGTTGTGTTTGTTCTACATTTCGGTGATTTTAAACTTTTTTTTAAAACATTACAAGGAGAAAGTAAGCATTTTGGAGGAGATGGAAGATGCTTTTTAAAATATTTCAAAGTTGGAGGAATACATTTTTAAAGCCGCTACGGAAAATTCAAAACAAACTAAAATTTCAAATTTTTTGTCAAAAAATAATAATCCTCTGCTGTTTTTGTACACTTTTTTATATTTACATATTTTTTTTATTTTAAATCATTTCATCATGTTGAGTATGTATGCAATAAATATACTTTTTAAATAAATCTATGTATCACAGTTTGAAGATCGCTGTTTTATTTGTTTTCTGTCCAGTAACAAAGATTTTTTTATGATAGGAACACGACACCCTCAGCAGGTACAAAGGGTGTTCTATACTTCAGCATTAGTAGGAAAAAGACCATTATCATCTTAATGATGTGGAGTGAGACAGCATAATATTATTATTGTTGTAATTATTAATGTTGCGCAAAAAATGTACCGCTCTAAAGTCTAGTATGTATTTGTCCTGCTTTAGGTACCTATATATTATTCAAGCTGGAATATTGGACATCCTATTACCATTATTTTGACTCAGGAGTATACTTGTGTATGTTTGGGTGTCAAAATTCTATGAATTCGGTATAACAAATTTTCAGTATAACGAAATGTTTTGTTCGGTCCCGTGAGCTTCGTTATATCGAGATTTGACTGTAACCGCAACAATAACGCATAATTATATGGTACATGTAGGTAGATTGTCGAAAAATTCGCCAGTAGTCGATCGCTAAGTATGGTTTGTCTACGGCCCCTGGTTTGCAATCCCGCAAAACAACAAAAAAAAAGAAGATGGTGGCGCTATGTCATTGCTCGAGTGTATACTTACCTAAGAAATATCCCAAACCAGAGAATTTTACACCACAAGTACAAAACATTGTCAAGAATATCGTATAGATGGCAGTGCCGTGTTAATATATTTTTTTTTGTGTTGCGTCGTAATATTGATAAACGTACCTGTATGGCCATACTCTGATTTGTACTGACTTTGTTCGCCATACAGGTATGCCAAACCACTTTAAAGGTTAACTGTGGGGTGGTTTTGTCGGGGGGATGCCCTTCAGGCGATTTCTGAGGCCTCTCATATAAATGAAGAATTTGCACAATGAGTGTGGATGACAAAGAAACTACCATTCCTGAAACATCCACAGGTAAGGGAGGGTACAACCCTTAATGTGTTGCATTGATTTATTAAGGTGGTTAATTCTATAGATTAATGTGAAAATAAATTACCTTGTAACTTTGTCACACAAGAAACAAAAATTATAGTAAATAAAAATACTTCTATATTATAACACAACCAACAATTTTACAATTAGACAGATTGTCATAATTACATTGAAACACACTTTACTTTAGAATTCTCAAGAAACTCGCTCTTTGTACAGATTAATATTTGTGGATAGTACAAAAAATAACATTAATAATTTAATTCTTACAATAGGTAACAAAATGATAAATATAAAATACATCTCTTGTATGGGAATACTCTGTCATAAAGAAAACTGAAGGTAAAAACAATTTTAAAAATATTCAATTAACTTATTTTGTTGTATGCAATATGAATTGTTTAAAAATTTTATCGGACAATTTGATATTATCTTTGATATGGTTGGTGGTGATAGTGCAAATAAAACAGAAAAATCATTATTGCTACCCTTAATCGATTGCAAGTAAATAATGTCTTGAGAATTAACTGAAAGTATAGTAAAATCAATGGACATCACTGAAGCACCAAAAATAATCTAAATTTACTTATGACGATCAATCAATTTACTGCAGCCAAGTAAAAGATCAAAATGTATTTGGAAAATCAAATAAATTTCAAGCAAAAAATATATTTGTGTGATATAAAATAATATGATGATAATAATAAATAGTTAGTCACTAGTGTTATTCTGAAGACAATACGAGTGGAATACAAATGATATTTGGATCATAGCTGTTTGTTCTTGTGGTGAATTTCATGTAAGGAATATGCTACATCATCAAACATGAACTTGTGTATTATACAAATGAACATAATCTGCATCTTTTCTAATGAATTTAAACAATGATATGATAAACATAATCTTCACAGAAGACAAAAATACACTGATTTGTATTGTAAGTATGTATTATATGTAGCATCATGTGACAGATAAATTACAGACACGAGTATATTTCTATCCTATAAAATGTGTTGGCATTCAACAAAAAATAAGTATTAATAAAATGTCACTTATAAATCCTTAACAAAATAAAACAATATTCTTTTATTACTATCCAAATATTGAATTATTACACTATTAGATACAAAACGGAAACGATAAGCTACCACTGCAAACATAATGACAAATAAAAACAAATCAAAATATTTTAAGGAAACCTAAAAATATATTGACTAAAAAAGAGATCAAAACATTGCCACTTCACTTATACATTATAAAAATAGGTTACAGATTTTGTACTGGAATTTCATTAAGTGAAGTTTGTTAACGCAGATACTTTCCACCTTGCATTAGAAACGTACACAACTATCTTTGATATTATACTTTAAATAACACACAGTTTTCTTTTCACTAAGATTTATTCTAACCTCGAGCACTTTCGTCAATGTTAATGAATTGACATTTTCAAGAGAACTCTATTGAGAACTCTATCGAACTCTTAAGAGTTACAACTATCTTTGCTGAAGATTATAGACGTTAAAATGGACTATACCAGTGTTTCCCAAACCATAGGTCGCAACCCACCAGTGGGTCACGAGCGAATATTGAGTGGGCCCTGAGCATTAAGTAGTTCCATGACTCGCTACTAGAGAATATGAGCATTACCAATATTTATGACCTCTTTTCTCTAACACAGCTAAAAAGTGGGTCCCAAGATTGGAATTTTTTGTTAGATAGGTCGGAGCCCAGTCAACTTTGGGAACCACTGGACTTTACTGTTTGAACAATATCAGTTTAGAGAAGCAGTACCTATGAATTTAATAAATTATTATAATAGATCATTATTAAATTGAGGGATAACGGTATGCAGGTATGTTGTGTATGTTTCCAGTTCTAAACCACACCACAATCATTCTTCTCCACTGACATCAATATAAATAAATATACAACCTATATATGTATATTTATAATCAGGGATCACTTACTGGAATATTACATCCCCACAGCAATACTGCGCATACTAAATTCTTGATTAAAATAACATTTTACTATATAAAAGTCACATAATCTTCTAAATTATCCAATGACACGATTTTATTGTTACCATTTCAATGTAACAATTATTTATTGTAAAAGACAAAAACACGTGTATTGTCATTATAAATTTATGGACACTAAACTCTATTTTAAATAACAAATACATTAAACATATTGGCAATGCACAAATTAAAATAATATATTTAATTAAATACAAAAGGGGATCACCCACATTCACTAAGAGATGGTCTCAATTACAAGTAGCACATACATCAACAAAATAATATATATATATAAACATCTCAATCATTATTTATATTTATATTTACACTTTTTGCGCATCTCACTGCGCACACATTAATTATTTATACAACTAACTCATTTTGACTTTATAGGTACAATACCAAATCAAGTTGTTCTTTTACATGAAGTTATTATCTACTTGATTAATTTAACACATTTACATTACATGCAATAAATCGCTCAAACGATTGATAACACTCCATGAGTGGTTACAACCTGCTCTTTAAGGACGGAAAACTCCAAAATCTCACATATTGAATTTTATTTATTTGATAAACTGCTATTTCTAGTAATATATTGCAGACGTTTATAATAATATTGTGACAAAGAAAATAAATACTCTGCTGATAAATAAGAGACATGTCTGCATCCAATAATGTTTTGTAGAGTTGATGAATCAGTAGTTAATTATTTATTATTGTAAAGACATCATATATTACCGGGACCATTACAACTTTTGGCCAAAGCGAGGTATGCATTGTACTGCTAAGATACAGTACAGTAAGTATTTATAACTATCTAATGTTTAGTTAATCAAGAGGTAAGAACTTCAAGTATCAAAACTAAGTACATAAAAGGAAATATAATCTCGACGAATTGTATTCAACCGAGGGTATCAAGTACCAACAGTCAGTTTCTGATGAATATAATCTATTATATTTACTCTAATATAATATAATAATATAAAATGTAACATACGCTAGAGGCACTGTGTGTTTTGATAGAAGCTTCTTGTATAAGAGTATTAGTACACCACAACATCAATACAATATGATGCACATTCAGTCCTTTACCAGTCTGTATATGTGATGCTGCGCTCCGTGTTCACTATTTGACACTTCAAATACATAAGCTGCACATATTAATGTCTCTTGTGTGTCCCTATTTGATACCACCTGCAACACAAATAGACATTCACATTTAAAACAACCAAAATACAACACAACAATATAATATCAAGAAATAAAGTTATATTGAGGTGGTCAGTGTCCTGATGATAGAATTTTGAATGTTCAAATGGGAGATCCTGAGTTGGAATTCTTCTATTGCCAACCTAATCCACCTTCACAATATAAGCCCATTGCTAACAATAAGGCTATTTGGGAGTTTATTTAGGGTTTATACATACACAGATTCATCTCTAAAAAAATAGATAAAATATTTTCAGGAGATAGTATTAATATTCTTTATCTATAACAGGATAATTGACATTTTTCAATAAACAAGTGCAGACAAAATATACACATTTTAAATGTTTATATTAATTTTAAAAAAAATATGTTTTTTTTTAAGTTGACATTTATTTTGTAAAACTTCACATTAACTTATGGAAATAAAAACAAACTGCTTGAATTTTACCATATTTAAACCTAGGTTTGACAATGACCATGTAAGTAAAGCCAGGTTATTGTACCTATTGTTAAATATAGTAACACTCAAACAAGTAAAATTTGCGATTTCCATAAATTGAAAATTAAGAATATATGTATATACAATATGAATTACATTAATATGTAAAAGATGTTACAGTTATAAATAAAAATGTATTTGGAGATACTTGCCTGTAAAATGGTGAAATTCTCAAGGACGCTATTCATCATGTACTTCTCTGGCAAGTGTTTGAGTTTGTGTATGAAGTTGATCATGTACTCACACATGGGAGATCTGTTGATGCGATATACAAACTTTCCTCCCTCAAAGCGTGCATACTCCGTTTCTACCTTCTCCACTACTTGCTTACCAAACGAACATACTTTGGTACTGCATGTGATGGTCATGTTGTCATTGCTCTCATACCTGGATAAATTGTACATTTTGTTAACAGTCATATTCATCACTAAATTTGTGTAAATAAATGCACTGTACTGCACTGTTGTATTTTACATTAGTTTAAATTTATGACCTGTATGTATATGACTATATATTCATCACATTCAGTTAATCCACTAGATATTCTATTTCTGGATATGTCATGGTGGTATTTTAACAAACTAAAAGGCAATAAAGGGTCTAAAGGGTAGTCTATTGAAGTTTCATAAAATAAATTAAAACATACTGGCTTGTCACTCCGTAGAACGCCCCCACTTCGTTCTGGATATTTGTGTTAAGGTCTGCCCAGAATTTGACGAGGAAGAATGCACTTTGTGGTCCCTTATCATACAGCTCCTTCAAACCACCTTTTTTCTCCGGGAATTTGTCATATATTTGTCTTACATCAACGGGCTGAAATAACAATTTTATTTAAATTATATGTGGTATATCTTTATGGGTAACAATCTACTATGGCTATGGGTAATTTTTATTTCTGTACTTCTACTATGTTAAACTGTTATAGATTATGAACTTTTGAGTAGAAAAATTAAGAAAAAATACAATATAAAAACATATAACATACCTCTAACAAGGGATCGGCATACGTCGCTGAACCACCTATATGGACGAATAAGTGTTTGTGGTACTGAAATAGAGAAATAATCAATTAACAGGGTACACTAGTCTGTCAAGAAAACACTGAAGTATGGACTCAAATAAAATGCAAATCAAACAAATATCTAAAGATTGGTGGAGAATATTGGCCTTTCGATTGACAAGGAGGTATTTACCATGTTGAGGACGTTAGAAGGACTTGTCAACAAAAAGAAAAACTCTAATGCGGTGTTCACATTTGGCGAATATCGCCAGCCGAATTTCAAAATATAACGCCAGGCGAAAAAACAAAATTCGCCGTACGCCCATTGATCGTCACACCTGTTCACACAAGTCCACCGATATAGAAACGATCTGTCAGATGCGCTTTGATTTTGACACTGTTTTCAAAATGGCGTCGAGATGGAGATCGCGAAGTGTTTATTTTTAGTCGAAAATGTTATAGTAGAGGTTATAAGGCGCTTTTTAATTAAGGAAACAAAGGCCACAAACCAACAAAAAAGATAACAGCTGTCACGAAGCGGGAAACATTATAAAATTTATAGGTTATAAAGCTTTTACCATAGATACAAACGCCGCGCATATCTGCGCATGTGCAAATCGTTCAATCGGCCGAGAAAGTTGGAAGGTGGTCAACTCGAGACGATATCGTTTCTACTGGTTTTTATCGTTTCAGACTAGCTGTCATTTTGTTCACACGGTTCAAATGGCTGGCGATATTTTGGTGCCCTAGCGATATTCTCCAAAGTGAGAACACCACATAAGTGCAATTAATATGTGTGAATAAATTACACCTTTAATTTGTAGAAAAAGCTGTAACACTAAAATTATATAAATTATACATACAAATTTTCTACAGTACTTTTTTCTTCGATATCTTCCAACTTTGTTAGTTAGTTGGAAGATATCGCGTCCCTGCGATAAACTCACGCATTGTGCAAAATTATTTGTTTATACCATGTAGTAACCTTATTATTTGCATCCAAATATTTTGTACAATAAAGTTTATTATTATTATTATGTACCTTAGTCTTTTTATTTCTTAAGGACCTAAAAGACAATGGAAACCATATAGAGTACAAAAATTCTTACAGTTTCTGGATCCCTCTGGTGCTCCATGAAAGCAGAGAACTCGACAAGTCTTAATTTGTGTGTGGCGATTGCTCTTCCTTCCCAGGGGGGTGGGGGGACTCCCTCCACACCCCCCACTCCCATCACTCCTTTGCCTGGACCATAAGCTCCCTGAGGGAAAGGTTTGACACTGAAATAATCATAAAAGACAAATTAGTGTGTACTAGTGTCACAAATAGTAACGGCTATTCTGATACAGAGGAAGTAAAAACATACAATACTGTTTCCCTTATATTTATATCTTTTTTGTACACTTTTATTGATAAATAAAATTAACTTCAAGTGAAATATGTGTCTTCGTCCATCATTGAAAATCAAATGGTGAATACTGATTCAAATTTGTTTAACTTGCACCAACAAAATCGTTTGATTTTGATAACAGTTAATTATTAATCAACAAATTGATTGATAGAACTAAAGGAATATAAAAAAAAATGTTATTACTACTTACTCTTGTGATGTGCCTGGCTGCAGACCCGGCTGCCAAAATTGCTGTAAAATAAATAAAAACATTGAATGGAAATAAAACATTAAATTATTTTAATCCTATGTATATACAAAACATGTCTTAATAAAGAAAGTAGTAGTTGTTTATACTATTATACCTAATGGTAGTTTGTCAGTCATATTAATTGTGTACCTTAAAGAAAGATAATTATTAATTAATATTAAAATGATTAAGTTAAACACTGTTACTTTCACTGTATGTTCTAAGTTGACGGCACTGAAGATGGACTAAGTCCGAAAGGCCTCTGCCAAAATAAAATTTATTCAGTGAAAGTAACAGTGTTTAACTTAATCATTTTAATATTAATAAAAATGAACTTTCATAAGACCACCGAAAAAATAGAATATATATAATTATTAATAATATTATCTTTCTTTCTTATATTATATAACATTCATAAAAAACAATATTGTGGTGGGATGAGTTGTATGACATTATGATCACAACAAAATATTAATCAAATTAATGTTATTACAGATAATTAACACAAAAGCAAAATGAAGAGAGCCTTTCGTAAGTACGGAGTTAGAAAGCTTCATACAATGCATTTATTGCTTTCTCACTCATTTTTTGGCTTACCATAGGATGATATGGTGTTGGAAGGCCCGCCACTATTTGTGCGCTAGATAAAGATGACATGCTCTGCATTGCCTTCTCCTTCAACATACCACCATCCTAAATACATCATTTCTCTCAAAACACATTTCTTATTAACATCCAAATTATCATCATGAATAATTTGTTATTTTTTTGCAAAGGATTGCATTAGAATTTGGCTACAGATCAACATTTAGACCACAGATATGAGACAATAATTTTTTTGAGATATGAATTATGGAAATGACGAGTCGTGTTTGACAGATGTCAATTGATTAACAATAATGGAAGATTTCTTTTAAAAACTAAGTGCAGTGAATATCTTACCACTTTTAATTTAGCCTGAATTTCTCTGAGTTTTCTTCTTGCTAGTACTTGTATGTGTGAAGACACTTGTTTTCTTGTTCGTGTTTTTCCTGTTCTTAATTTAATATATCTGGCAATAAGCTCATTTCTCCCTGCAAAAAAACCCAATTCAAATATTTTGAAATAATGATGTAAAAAAAAATATAAATTTATGATCTCTCAAAACACACAACCATTGTAAATTTTTCAGTATATTTGTTTATTCATTGATGTATTAAAATATAGCTTGCTTATCTGACACTTATTAAACTTTTGAGTAATGTCTTTATATTTTATTTGAGTAAAATTAAGAAATACACATACATTGTTTACCCCAAATGGGTGCAGAGTATCATTGAAAAATTGTTAAACAATTACACTATTTATTTTTTCATTTGTTTTCTAGAAATATAATGCGTAACTAGAAAAAATTATTATTATAATCAAACATCACTTTATATTACATCTACTTATATAAAACGCGGCATGTTTTTATACTAAATAACCTCTTTTACCGGATATTTCAGGAGTCCAAGGACTCCTATTTATCCTGGAAAATATAAATATTGCTAATTTTCTTATAATAATTATAACAGATGGATATCACTGCCACAATATACTAAAAACTGTTCTGTGGCGGTATAGTAAAGTTATAATGTACTTTGTTGAGAAAAAATGAAGACAGAAAAAAAAATCACGCAAACACTTAAAAAAACAATGAATGATTGTCACATTTTCACTGTAAAATAAAAATGTATAAGGTATGCAAGTATAGGAAACAGGTTGGGTTGAGATGAAGGGAGGAGAATTTGAATGTTATAGCTAATACCACCATACTACTACTACTACTACTACTACTAACAATAACATAACCAACCAAATGGAGTCCATATAACTTGAAAACTTTCCGTAGAGAGTATAAAGCATATTACAAACAGAAAGTTACCAGACCTTTGAGACAATGAGGCGGTTTTCATACCTTATAACGCTTCTATCTATTTACATCATGTAGGTACACTTATCAATATTTTAAATACATAATTATTATGAAATATATTGTAAGTTTAAAACTTTCCATTATTCTCTCAACTAATCTGGAATTATCAATAATAATATCAATGCATTATTAAATATTCATTACCAAAAACTAATTCCGACACACTATATAATTATACGAGTATATATTTATGGTCCATTCAATTCAAAAGATTGCATGTATAAATATTCATAAATGTAAAATAAGCAGATGTGTTTTAAGTTTCAGGACATATTATTTGAATTAATCTCCTCATCCTTCATCGCATCCTTTGCGAGAAAGGAAGAAAGGATGTTCGATAGTTTACGTAAATAAAATACCAATGGTGCATATTCTTTGTAAACAACTAATCCAATCACAAATGAGAATACTTCTTTCCCAATTAGTATAATTATTGTATTTAATTATTCACTTTACTCTAAAATAATTGTTAATTCATATGGTCAATATTTGGTCTTAAAGGATAACCAAAAAAATTAAAAATATATATGTAGTTGGGTGCAAGTAATAAAAATGTGTGTTTAGTATTGAAAATAAAATATAAAGGTTCCATATGTAGGTATGTGTGTAGAATAGCAAATATATCTAGTAGTAGATAGTATAATATGTAGTAATAACGTATCCAGAATGGAGAGGAATAGATGAGAGGTCTGCAGAGTACCTATAGAGTGAGTCAAGTAGCTAGAGGAATTCCACAACACCAGTGAATGGGTATGATTAAGAGGCTGATATTGTCAAAGTATTGTTATCTTTAAACTTAGTCGCCTAACATAGAACCGGTGACGTATTTACTACGGATAAAGCCATACGACGAGGATGGGGGGTTTGGGTGTGAGCAGGTGGCACCTGCACCCTATTCCCTCATACCTTTCTCCAACCATCCTTTAGCATCAAGATCTACAGACAGGGGTACAGCGTCATACCACCATAATTAATATAACCTAATCACGATATTACACAGCACTCTCAAACAGTTTAACGTCATCCAATGTAATCGTAAATAACAAATTAATTAAATATATACATTCAAATTACACTCTTGAAAGTAGATAGGTATGTATTTTTCAGTTTTGCTAAATACGAAATTCATAATTATTACCTACGCGGACGCTACACGATCAAATATAATTTACGCAATACTCGAAGGTTCAACAGAGTGAGCGAGAAAATATTATTACATATAGTTTATCCTTTAAGTTTATCTGGTGTTGATAACGCCTATGAAGAAAATACTTCGAGACATTGAATTAAGTTTTCTTGAAGATATTTTGAAAAGGTGCTGCAGCCAGCCCTCGTCCACGCGTCCCTACCTACACCCACTGATCCATCTCCCCTTCTGAGTTTGCCACAGAGCGGAGGCTCTCATGCCCTTCTTTATATTTTCTTGTATGTAACGCCGCTATGAGGGGGCGCGCTCGCTCACTAATTGCGCATTCTTCGCATAGTTTCGGTCCACCCCCACCTAGGGGAGACTTCACCCCATCTACTTTCCCTCCCTTGCTCTCTCTACACCACCCGGTCCACCCTCCTCGTCCCACCGAGTGGACATTCGTGCGGAGAAACATTCATCTTCAAAATTGCGAGCGTGACAATATCTCATGGGCCCTCGTCTATGTATATGTATATAAGCTGAACAGAGAGCACAGTATCTACATGGTACACCAACATCTCTCCTATTCCTACGTACATACTATACTGTCATCTCATCTCTACCATACCCGCATTACACAATATTGCAATATGTTTAGGACATTACACGTTATAAATAGGTACTTATACACTAATTTTACAGGGACGACCTAACATGCTAAATACCAAATCATATAAAACAGATATAAATAAAACCGTCGACACCAATTCCTATTGAGTTTAATTTGTAAGATTTCCTGCGCAGAATATTATAAATATAGATAGATATTTTACGACTCAGTTCATCTTACAGGTTAATCATTCATATTTGAGAAGACGAGGATACCTGTAAATAGGTAACTATCGAAACATTTCCACTCTCAATGACTTTATAAGGGTGTTTCCTGATGAAGGACCGTTCACATCCTTATAAACATTAATTTACCTGCCCAAAACCACTCCCTAACCGAGGAACGAATCTAACTATGTACCTACTAACATGCCTATTCCACCATTACCAGATATCAACTAGCACGGCTATAACAAAATGTATGAAAAGGTAGGAAAACTATTTTCAATCGATAAAATAAAAGGAAACTATATTTTATGTTTATAACAGTAGACTATTACTCAAAAAATAAAGAAAATGCACCAAAATTTTAAATACTCGAATACACATTTACAAAGTTTCTTAATATATAGGTAATTTTAATCTAATCTCTTACTTAATACACGGCGGCCACCCTTGAAAGTTTGATCCATGTGATCAAGCCACGTAGTTCTCTGACACCCGCGCTTCCTCATACTCCCTCTTTCAGATAAGTAGGTATATTGTCTTTATCATCCTTTCTTCATACATTCATTCTACATATCCAAAGCACCGCAACTTATTTACACGCATTTTATCCACAACCCTATCTCCAAAGTTTTATCAATAATTTCGCTCAGTAGGTAATCACATCTCCACGGTGTTTATTCCATATTCATCCTTCGTCAACCACGTCAATGTTTCGCTTGCATACATAAGCGACGATAACAGAATGATATTGTGCACCAGCATTTATGTCACATTGCCATTACTGAAAATGGATTGAAGTACATCGTTGAATCTAGCATCCTTCACTTTCCTATTTTTAGATGTCCCTATCGTATCGTAAACACTCTTCCCAAATTATGGCCATGTCATACGATTCGTTCACAGAAAATTTCGACTATGTTATAATTATAATTATGAATCTAATATATATGTGTAGAATTGTTATAGATTTACTTGCAGTAATGGAATTAACACCAGTAGAGTAGAGCAAAGCAGAATGAGGTATGCGGCGAAGGCCTTTCAGTAGTAATGATAATAATACCTTAGGTTGACATTATTAATGATAAACGGTCACATCCAAATATTATAACTATTATTACACTACCTAGTGGAGAATTTCATACCGCCATATTCAGCTAAATTATTGTTTCCGGCCAAATATTTGCGGATAACAACAATATATTATTATTAAGCATTAAAATAGAAACAGGGATTACCTCCTCGTAAACTCTGTCTGTAGTGTACCTACAAAATACAACTACACCCAACTATGTACGTACTTACTTCGAGACGAATGCACTGATGTTAAAACTATAATTTTGTACAAATAGTATGAAGCACATATAATGAATCAATAGAATTAACATTTCAGATTAAGACCTTAATAATTGATGATATAATATCTAGTAAAAGTTGTATGAAGATGACACACTACGTAATACGCAATACGTCACATGAAGCTGAGAGATTTTATGCAAATTATTTTATGCAAATCTTATTTCAATATCTCACGTTATGAGTGCGTACCTACATAGTAAGTTCTGCATCCGATTTACAGCCACGACACGTACAGAGCACACCGCGAATGTGCAATCAAATATCTGTGTAATTTAGAAATATCACATCATATCCTAACTATCATCGCACACAACACGTTTATTTTTATTTGAAAATATCACGAGTACGACATACTTTCAAATTGATATAAAAATTGCACTGATACCTAAAAGAGCGACGAACTCAGATAGTACAAACAGTGAACCTTTTAATAAAATAAGGCTCTAAAAGACATCAGACATTTATGAATCCTGTCGTTATTTGTGTACGAGTATTACTGAATTTTATTGTAAGCATGTCACAAATAATACTGTTTGTGCACACACGCATTCTGAGATAATGGTCCTGGTTGGGTCATGTTTTGAGAATGTCGAATGATAGTTGGCCAAGGGGAGCACTGTTTTTCAAGACGTTATTCAATCGTGTTGTATTTCTATTAACCATCATGTTTATCTATTTAAAATAAATCAATAAATTTGGTAGATTTAGAGAGCTATCGGGTACTCTTTACGACAAAACAATGAAATTATATCACCTTCACTTCGGAATTGAAATTTGAAAAAAAAATGCGAAAAGCGATTCTCCAATTTGTGAGACGGTATGGTATAGTGTAGTCCAGTGGTCTCCAACCTTTTTATCTCCGTGGACCGTTCAAAATATAATAATTTACCGCGACCCGCTGAGGGGAGATGATGACTGTTTACCTTTAATACCTTTTTAAGGACTCAGAGTCCAAGATTTGATCATTTCCCTTAAACTATATTCTACAACCCCCTTCACATCACCAGATTTTTGAAAAGGTATCGGAAATTGTAATGTTTATGGTTCTTCTCGGTTTTGTTAAGGAATATTTCACAAATTTTGCAAAACAAAAAAGGACTAATCATGTTCTTTCAGCGGCCCGGGGTTGGAAAGCACAGGTATAGTGTATTGAATATTAAGAATAGGGTGATTCCCCTCTAATCGTACAAGATCCATCTACCTCAAGCAATATTACATCCCTTATAAAAAGTAAATTGCCTCGATATAGGCTTTTAGCGTTATCAAAAAACAGAAGATGCAAGTAAGTAAATATTGGTAGGTAGGTATACGTATGTATGCAAATAAAACTCTAGATACTCTAGAACGTAAAAATATCACATAATTACAAAACGGTTTTTCTATTACATCGAAAATTCAAGTAAGTATGTACCATTGTACCTCATTCGATAAATAATTTTCATACCTAATATCATTTTCAAGAAAATCATGCTACAGAGTTTGCATACAAAACAAAGGATTCTATTATTCCCAAAGCATTTTTTATTTTGAAATATTTAGTAGGTAATAGTCACTATGTAATACACATTAAAAAATTATTACAGTATTATTATTACTTTTTTTATCATTGTTTTCAATTTGTTATTTATATTATTTTATTGGGTTAGTTGGAAGATATCGAGTCCCTGCGATAAACTTGCCCATTGTGCAAAATTATTCGTTTATACCATTTTGTAGCCTTGTTGTTTTTATCCGGATATTTTGTGCAATAAAGTTTATTATCATTATAAATATTTGAAAAACACTTAATACCGATACATAACATCGGTAAATACCTTTATATCTTTTGGAACGATTTTATATTGATAATATATTTAAAATAAATATATTTGTTAGTCCCTGAATATTGCTAGTAGTCACAATACATCGAAATCGCTGGTCTCTCAACAAGTAGGTAGAGAAGCACAGTGAGTAGTGGAGAGGCGGTAGGCGGGACCTTTAATTAAACTGGGTGAAGAAGTGGCTCGCTATAATTACGCGTATTGCACATGTATATATAATATATGTATTATTGTGTATCATACTCCACCAGCCACCATCGGTCTACTGGTGCAATAAAGTGAATTGCCGAGTGGACCCAATGCCATACAGCAATATACATAATATATACCGCCATTACAAATAAGCACATTATTATGACAAATACTGTATACAAAGTGTAAAGATGTGTGTAAACACTGTAATTTTTGTATCATTATATGCTGGCACCATATGTGCAGAGTGGAAAATTAAGTTTTCCGTACAGAATTTTTATTTTTATAATTTTCGTAAACATACAGTTATTACAATATATATATTGCAATAGATGAAAAAGTTGGCACATAAACCAGCAAAGTTTGCTAACACATTGCAAAATAAATTTTATCAATAAATATAGATAAATTATATTCTATTACTATTTATTTTGTAAAACTCCATAATTTAATGTAAATAAAACAAAAACCTTTGTAAAGTTCAACTTAATTTGGCAACAAGTGAAAGGGATGGTGGGCGAGGGGCGAGATGTCCCTGTAAAATGTATTTTTATTATCATCAATTTTATAGCACAAAGCACATCGCTGTGTCAACCATGTGAAATCTAACATAAAAGCAACATCAAACAAAAACACCAGTTGTTATAGAGCTTCTGTGAAGTCATGAGTCGGGTGGCGGGTGCGGGAAGGCCGGAGTGCGGGTACAGGGAGAAAGGGAGGTGACAGTTTCACAAAGAAAAAGAGGCAAAGGATAACTCATTTACTGTGTATAGAACAAAAGGACGCGGGACTGCTGGAGTCCTGTGGTTTTTTCTCTCCCATGAAATGTCCGAGTGAGTGGATTAAGTCTGGAGTAAGGACGAAACTAAAGTAATACGTTGATTGTACGTAAAGGCCGTATAGGGTATGTACCAAACAAACCCCACAGACTGTCGCTTCCACATTCCAAGTTTTAATTATTATCGTACTTCGTCAAGTGTAATTTATCTAGTGGAATTAAAAGAAAATACGACGAAATGAAAAACGGACGCTACGGTAGGATGGAAAAGTAAATTAAATGTTATAATAAAATTAATTATTGTAAGAGCCTGAAACATCTATACGCTTACTAAATAAACAACTAAATATAATAAATATTATGTCTAGAGAGCTTAACACAACAGATAATATAGGTAGTAGGTATTATATAATAGCAGATAAAGAAAATATTGATAATATAGTAGGTAGTATATAATAGCAGATAAAGAAAATATTGCACACTACTTATAATGGGAAACATGCATGTGTGAGGAATATGAATAAATGTTATCAATTCATATTAATAAATATACGCTGATCACGAATATCCTAATAAGAAACGATAAAATAAAACTTTTCATTCATTATTTTCATTTTAAAAATCCATATTTTCTGTTATTGAATTAGTCCGGTGTGACGTCGCTAGTCGCTATTTTGTATTGCCACACATTTCACTCTTAGTACTGTTTGTAGCGCCTGATATTGTCAAACACTGCTCCGCCACGAGTGAACCTTTTTGCGGCGAAGTCGGAAAATTGCTTTTTTAAATGGTGATAAAAACCTTAAAAATGCACATTTAAAAATATAAAAAGCACCATAATTTTTCTAATTTTCTGTACTATTTTTTGGGTTGAAAATTTTTTTTTGTGAATGTTCCCCATTGATACGCAACTAAATACTTGGTTTATGATACGTCAAAGTCCGTGGTTTGTGGGAATTGTCTGAGGTGGGGCATCTATGAAATCGAAGATAGACACCTCAAAACAAAAGACGACGGCCTTGTGAGGGAGAGGATGGCAAGGGGTGAAGGTGAGCACCATGGAAATCTTGTTCCTTTCATATTTATTTACCTGGAAATAAAATACACGGGTGAGTGGAGATACTCCAAGTAAAGGAGAGAAGGAATCGTGTCCTCAAAGGATTCGACAAATTATAAAACGGTCAAATAAGCACGGACAATGAGAGAATAGGTATGTCTCTTTAACAATGAATGCTGGCTTATTTCCATACTACTTTATATGTACTCCCATCGCTGAACAATATATTATATATATCGCCTACTGTGCGAGTAATCGAGTATGATAATATAATAGTTAGTGTCAATAGTCGACATATCCAACGACATAATTATAATATAGACTAGAAATTCAAAGGAAGAATTGGTAATGCGACCAATATAATTTCATATCAATCAGTCTTATACAAATGTTGGTTCAAAAAGGTACATTCATATCTCCTCAAATCCCTTGTAGATGTATTAATAAAACTGTGTTACTATTGATTTAGAATATGGTGTTACTTTTTATAACAATCACTAGTTTGTTTATATTATTTCAAATTTCTATTTATATTTTAAAATTTTGACAGAGGACCTAAAAAAAATTAGATGGGGTTTTTTTCTGAAATCTATGAACTTTTTATCACATGAGTAACACTAACAATTCTCACTAAATAATACTAACTCAAATAAGTTGAAATTATAAATAACTTTTTGATGTCTATTTTATTTACGTTCAAACGCCATTCACTCGTTTACGAATGACGAAGGTGTTTGAGATCTAGTATATATATTTCTTTGAGTGACTTATATTGTACGTGGATAAATAGTGTAATACTACAATAATGTCTAATATAAACATGCGTATGATAGCTACACGTACTAACTCAGGTATGAGTAATACACAGGAAGACAGGTACACATATATTATGTTAAATATTGTATATTTTTTATTGTTATTATATATAGAATATAAGAGAAAAACAATAACTCCTTTCTGAGAAGTTTGCGGTGAAGCGTATAGATGAGATCTAATGGCGATGTAACAATAAATGTTCTAAATGTGCGGACATAATATTATTTCATGTAACACCATAAATAATGTGATAGGTTAATCATAAAACGTTACATAAATAACTGAAGAACTCTTTAGTCTAATCTAAGTTAGAAAATGAGTTGTTGTTTGTTCAGGTTTATTATTTAAGCCAAAGACAAAGTACGATTAATTCGTATATCTACATTACAAAAATACACGACTAAATAAAAATAACTGATGGAGAACAAGAATATATTACATGCATGTAGTTAGTATTTTGGCTACCCCACTTGCGAGAGATGCTGCGATGATATATTAATTATAGTTTTTTAGACCAAAGAGAATAACATTAGGTAATTATTATAGCTAGGCGATGTATAATAACTAGGCAAACGTTAACACGTCATAGCGTAATGTATTATGAATTAGGTCTGAGGTATGTACTAGTAAGTAAGTATTGATGGTTATGATTTATAATTGCACGTAAAAGTCACACGAGGAAGAAGAAAAGACAATGGCCTTAGATTGGTTTTATTTTATTATTATTATTGCACTGAGATGAGACAATGGGATGACAAATTGTTATTACTTATTATTTTTATTATATATATATTATTGACAACAGCAATGACAATGGAATATTATGTTACAATAAATATAGGCACCTACATATAACCTAAATGAGTATTATTCTTATAAACACAATATGTGTATGTATTAACAATACGTGAGTAAGTAATGTAGTATGATTGTTAAATTAAATAAATAATACATGCTCATTACGTTGACGTACTGAGATTTGCATTCGACAAAATCAAAAGCTGAGTGTGTTCGAAAATTATGATTTATTCATCATATGATGAAAGGGCATGTGTAGGGCATACACAACATAAAATTAAGGCGACTGATAGAATAACAGAACGTTCATCATCATTATAATCTCGTCCTTAAACACAACACTCCTCTCCAAGAGTACAGGGCAGAAACCAGCCTCCTCTACTCAGAGCGTTTCTATGTCAATTTAGTCACCTCTTTCCACGATCCTCCCATAGTTCTGATGTCAATGTGATAGGAACAATGCATTATGCAAGAGGAACGTCCGGGCCGTCGGACCACTGGTAGACGAAATAACAGTGTTCTTTTTGGTCAACTATCACTGGATATTCTCGAAACTTGCCTCAATCAAGATTATCATCTCTTTTGCATTGCATTACAGAGAATACAGACCACTGCTGAGTGCACTGGCGTACCGTTATTAGAACACAAAAAGTTTACTTGAAAAGTAATTGATTTGTAAACAAATAACAAATGTGTATAATATAATATTTAATATATGCCCACTGACGTGGTAGGGTCGGAGATGCCAACACTGGCATAGTGGTACTAGAGTAGAGAGAGTTAAAATACAAATAAATTGTCACCTAAACGGATAAGTAGGAGTCCATGAACTCCTGAAATATCCGACAAATAAAGTTATTTCAACAAAATGTAATTCATAAAATATTATTTGACTTACCATACATCTTTCCTTCATCCGAGAGGATAATTTTCCGTCTCCCACATGGTGGGTATATTGCTAAGGCTTCTTGGAAACTCTGTTCTATATCTGGACTCCACACACCCTCCGCATCGGCAGCACTCAAGTCTTTCTCGTCGTCACTGGCGTCGCCAACGTCCAAATGTTTGTTGGGGTCCATGGCTCCCGCGGCGGCCGCCCCGGGCCCCGAAACCTCGGGGGGCCCCGCCGCACTCCAAGGAGACGCCACGCTGACACCTCCGCCCGGACCCCCGCCTGAAACCATATACATCCGACCAACTGATATTAAAATGGCAGCACTGATCATTTAAGGGTACCTACATAGTAAAAAATACATATAAATGCATATAAATGTGATTTCGATTATAAATTAAAAAAAAATGACTCAACAATAACAACTAAAGTTACAAAATTAAAAATTAACTATAACATTCAATCTGCACAAAGTCGTGTTCTGTTATCTAGTAGATACACATATATACAAGCAAACGTTTATTAAACGTTATTCGTGTTTACCAAGAAGAAGATTAAGATTCATAAAGAGGATTTTTGCTATTGAAGCTAACATTTCAAACGCTAGAACTATTGACATTTACAATTGAAATCATGTTTATAAATGATTATACCGAAGACAATGGGTACCTACTTGCACGACTAAAACACATTTATAGAGCATTAAAGCATGGTTTTAAATGTTGCTATCTACATTTTAGTTAAATACCTACTGGCATACAAATCTTAATAAATTCAATTAACTTCCGAAAACATGAATTCTATAAAAACAACATCATATGTGAAACGAAGATCTAATTAACTATAATATAAAACACAGGTACTCACATATTGAGATAATTGACATAACGATTACTAAAATTGTCGTTTCTGAATAAAGGTCCAATAAATACTGATTGCAATAAATCAGTATCCGAAAATAAGAAATCGTTACTACAAGTACCTATTGTATATATTTAACTAGAGATTACGCAAAACTCATTGTAATGATTGAAATTGATGAATTGCAATGAATTTACTGAATAAGCACTCTATTCATAATACAAACATTAGTCATCAATCATAGTTCATCGCGGCATTGTCTGATATAATTTGTATCTACCATAACGTTACTATTAATTAATGTAATTAGGTGTCACCAACGTAATCTGAATTGTAATCAAATAACATGAAAGCCTAAATAAGAAAGTACTAGTCAGTGATGAGGTCTGCCACCCAACCTGAATGACTTAATTTTTTGTTGACAAGCTTGGCAGTATTTATAACATGCAGCTTATCTGCTGGCTACCCCACTTTTGGAAATACTTTGATGGTGTAGTAGTAGTAGTAGTAGCTTTAGAGTATTTACATAACTCATATTTTACTATCCCAATTTCATTACATAAAATATATCGCCGTCTGTATATTGATTGTACCTATAATTGCATTTGTTTTAAGCGTCTTTTTTGTGTAAAATTGCTCGTAATCATGTACAGTAAAAAAGAAATAAATAAATATTTAAAATATATTTTACATATAAAAAAAAGTTTAGCTTTCGGTTAATCGTAAGGATATGTCGAGACGAAATATGTCGTTTTATTATTTATCAAATTACAGGCGTTTCGGAGAATCGTTTATTAGTAGGTAGGTACTACGAATACAATTCACATAGCTGTAATGTTAATAAAGAATTATAACAATATATTACTTATATTATTATTCTCATGTAAATTTATAAAATATTTTAATTTGTAAGACATTATGAAGCGAAGATTCTAGTAGGTACTTACAGGATGTGTAAGTATGTATATGTATACATACCTAATACAAAAACACGTAACAGCAAAGGTTGGTATATAATAATATATTGTACGTGTACTGTAGTATAATATTATAATATAGAGAGTAGATACACTCCCGGGTAAAGGAATGCTCGCAATGTTTCATATTTACAAGAAATATGCAGGTATGAAAGATTTATAATAGGAAAATAATATCAAAAACATGGAATTTTATAATGTAGACTTAGTACCTACCTACTTGTGTACCTATATACTAAATACGTTAGGTAGACACAAATATACCTACACGAGTATGGAAATTTTCCAGCTTATTTATTATACAACCAATACAGTAACTATGCCTTCTTTATACTGCAATCGTGAAACTATAGAAGCATTCATCATATCTACAAAAATATTGTAATATTACTAAAAAAGTACCTAATCAAATATGGAACGTTAATTGTTAAACATTGAAGGATCCACCGACCACGTACAAAAAATCAGAATATTGTGGATTATTGTAGACAGAATATATTGTAGACGGCGCTGGTAGTAGCTGCCAGAAACCTCTGACGTCTCATTTTTCAAAATTAAATATTATTATCTTATAATTGTACAAATTAACAAAATTTTAATACATTTTTTTTAGTTTCAATAGTTTTATAAAGTTAAATTTTTGGGTGTTATTATTTTTAAACTAGTAAATATGTGAATTAGTGAATAATATTTGTGGCAATTAATAATACCTTCAATTGGAACTCACATAAAATTCTTGCATTTTAGTCAAATTTGTGACAATCACAAGTGTTTTCAAAAATTTATAATAGTTAAATAAAAATAATAGGCGCCTTTGAGACGGTATAGGGACTGCGTCATAACAAAATCATCCATAATCATCATCATCATTCGCTTCATCCTATTCTAATTTTTTTGTTGTTTTTATATTGTTTTGCTCCGTTTGGAAGTGTTTTTATCATATTTTTGTGTTGTATGTATATGTTTGCCTCATCGGCTATGAAAGTATCGAATGAGTGTAATTAAAAGATTCCACATGTTGAGGTGGTTTTGGTCGGCCAGCCCTTCACTATGTAGTATGTAGCACCTCAAAAGCCTTTGTTAAAAAATACTCTAAATATGCTATTATTAATTATTATAAACAGTTTGTGAGAAATTGCTTATATACATATTTAAATTTTATAGATCCAATGTTTTATACTTAGGTACCTACATTATAGTAAACTTAGTTCCGAAGGTAGATATAGACGCCCCTTGTATATATTTATAACTTTTCTAGCCCTTAATTTGATAACGCACCTATTAATAGTATTCATACAATAAGTACTATACCTAATGATGATAATAATAATAACTCGCGCAATAAACACTCCCCCGAATCATATGTGCATAAATGTTTAAGTATTCCCATATTGTATATTGTGGTATGCAGCGATAGGGATGACATAGTACTCATAATATATGGACTATAATTATATTCAAATTTCATTAAAAACAAACGATATTAACTGATTAATAGATAAATAAATTAATAATTTACATAATATTATAATCACGTAAAGAAATTATACCGAACTCATCGAACAATGTAATAATTGGCTTTGATATGAAATGACAAATAATCGTATGGAAGATGAAGTTGCAGTTGCAAGATGAAAATTATAATAGGAGTGTAAATAGGAAATCATAAAGAAAATATGATAGAATATCAACAAACAGTATTATTCAACAATTATTGTGTAATATGTATTATAACCCTGTTTGTATGAAGGTTGTTTCTCTAGTAGGCGTGGGGTGGGGTGTGTTGTACCGTGAGGGTAGGTCCTTGCTGAAAGCGGATATATGTACCTATGTACTTACTATCTAGGCCGTGGCACATACGGAATATGCTATGATAGCAGGTATAGTATATATTATATACTAATATTATATCCTGTATATTAATGATAGCAGTGTGCGCGCCATGGAATGTGGCATTTAATAATATCTCAGCCTGTACCTAAATTCGGCCTAAGTACTAGTAATATTTGGGGATACTCTTAACTCCTGTTAGCAAAGCCGTAGATTTTTTGTCATTCACAAAAAGAAACACATGCTCTTTTGTAGCTTCATATATGAATTCTTTCTTATCTATCTAATTTCTGAAATCTGATATTGATTATAAGATTACAAAATTGTAAAGTTGATTATTAACGAATAATTATATATTGACTTAAATTTTAGCTGCAAAGTTGATATAGAATATAAGATAACATAAAATACATAATCTGTAAAGTTGTCTACCTGCGATAATCGAAATAAAAACATACCGTTCACATTTTTTATCAATAGGTATAATATTTTTATCTAATATATAGGTATATTATAGAAAGAAAGGCATATCGTTATTTGTCGGTAACCGTTCGGTACAATATTATGTCATTTTTTTTTTGTAGTGTGAATAATCAAACTGTGTCGCGGCAAATCAACAAGTTTAAAATCGCGAAGTAACAGGACAAGATCATACAGTGATCGGGTGAGATGAGATAGGGGATGACAAAAAAGGATAGAGACAGCAAAACGAGGGGCTATTAACCCTTATACAATGACACGCATAAGGTACTAGGTATAATATAATATTATTTACGCTACACTGATTATTACACTGGGGGTGAATCAAGTGAAAAGCATTCACAAGTACAAAATTATTGTTGAAATTAATAACCACCCCTCTCTATGTCAGGACACGTGGTCCGTGGACAAGTTTAACAACAATACCTAATAATAATTCAGTCGTCCCGCAAAAAAATGATAATTACATAATAACAAATTGAATAAAAAAGTCTGTCTATATTTATATTGCTGAATTAACTATTAAATAATTATATTTTGGTTAAACACAAAATATCGTCAAGAAGACGCAGATAAGATATAGAAATAAACACTTAAATACCTATGTGGTGACTCTCTAATTTCCGTCTACCGTAATAACGTGTCGGTGTAATGAAAGAAACAGCAATTACGAGTTAGATTCCAGGAATATCTTAGCAATAACCTGACCCGATTCTATCAATGAATGTAAGTAGGTACAGAGAAACAGTTTGAATATAAGGATTATGATAGGCATGTACCTACTATGTAGGTATGGATCACAATGATATTTTGTCAAATGAAGTGGATCACATTATAAAAAACAAATGCAATCTCAATTGTAATCCACATCTTCAATTTGAACCAATAATATATTAATTCAGAGTCACAGTTTTTCTTATAATAAACAATGATAATATATTATTATACGACATGTGAACCGATTGAGACTTTACACCTTACAAATAAAACTAATCATAATCAAACACACTTTAAACTTTCTTTAAATGAAGTAGCTGGAAGATATAGCGCTTTAGCGATAAACTCGCCTTCTGTTTATTGATAGTGTTTAATTTGAAAGTGCTGTTCATGAAAATTTATTTGTAGTCTATTACAGTAAAGAATGAATAACTACAGGATCATATCTATGGTCGTTTTCATAATTAAATATTAGGAACGTTCCATGATTCAGGCACAATCGACCATTCGAACAAAGATTACAAGGTAATATAAAATAAAATAACAAAATATTCACGAAAAATATTCGTTATTGAAATTCACGCAGAATTAATTAAAATTTTAATTTTCCTAATAGCCTTGAATCTATTTTGGATTTTGAAAAAACTGAACGTATTACAATAACAACTGTATTGGAAAACGATCTATGTTGTGAAATAAAAATACGTTATTATTTAGAAGCATTCTTCGATGAATCCACATCTCGAATGCCTCCAACCGATTCATTGTGTTAACCTTAAGTGTCCAAGTTTCGCAACCATACAACAGCACAGACCAGATATAACACTTTATCATTCTCTGACGGAGCTTCAAATTAATGTTGTCATTGCAGAATAGTGCTTTCATCTTATTAAAAGTGGCTCTTGCTATTTCGATTCTGCGTTTCACCTCAACATCGGGATCCAGGGACTGCGTTATAACACTGCCGAGATATGTGAACTTTTCTACCCTTTCAACATTTATACCCTTTAACTGAAGAGATGCTGTAAAGTAGTCTAGTCGTCCAAAGGTCATCCACTTGGTTTTATTGACATTAATGTTTAATCCCAGCTCCTCTCCTGCAGTACAGACATCATTTAATAGGTTCTGGAGATCTTCAATGCTGTCAGCCAGTATAACTGTATCATCTGCATATCGGATATTGTTAATAATCATTCCATTAACTTTCACTCCTTTATCTGAAGTTCCTAATGCCTTTTTAAAATTTTTATCTGAGTACAGATTAAACAGCTTCGAATACCGTGGACAGACTTGGTGTCCAATACAGAAGTACTACGCAGAGCACATACAAATAGAGAGCTCCTGACAAATATTAAGGTTCGTAAAGTCTCATATTTGGGCCACATCCTGCGAGGCGATAAGTATAGGCTTCTGCAGTTGATAATAGAAGGCAAGATTGAGGGACGTCGAGGAGTGGGAAGGAGGCAGATGTTTTGGCTGCGGAATATACGGCAATGGACCGGAATAACACGGATGGGAGAACTGGTCCGCACAGCACGAGACAGGGAAGCATTCTCCAGAGTGATCGCCAACGTCGGGGGGACCTGATATGGCACTCATAGAAGAAGAAGAATTATTTAGAACATTAGAACAAGACAAATACTGCTGGAATCATTACAGCAGTGAACCAATGAGATTCCAGAAGAAATAAATAGGTGAAACAAAAATAATAACAGTAGCAAAGAAGTAATAAAACATAGAGACCATACGTCACTGGTAAACAGTGTAAACATTGTAAAAAGTGTCTTCTTATCCATTATTTATTTAACTGAAAAGAGGGAAACAATAAACTTAAATATTATTTTTGGCACTGATAGACGCATAAAAACTGATAAAATATTAGGCGGTATCGTGCTCATAAAACAAATAGTCATAAAATAGTAAATATCTAAATGAATAAAAATGATCAATTTATAGAGGCGTTTAGAGTAAAGAGCATTAGCGTTGCACTGTAATCCGTCCACAGATGTATCAAAAAGGGCTAGATCATCCGCATATTCAAGATCGTGCAGCACTCCCACAGACGTCTCACTGTTTTCACGCTGTGATAAAGGCACACCGCCAGGGCCCAGAATAGATTTTCTGAGCAGGTAGTCCATAATTATGGCAAAGATAAAAGGTGCCAATATACAGCCCTGCCGGACTCCAGTGGTGATCCTGAAGGTGTCAGTTGGACCACTTGATGTTCTGACAGAACATTCAGAGTCCATATGCAGGGCTTTGATCATGGTTACCACCTTGGGCGGGATGCCATACGCGGCCAGTATTTTCCATATGGTTGGTCTGTGGGGGCTGTCAAAAGCTTTTTCGTAGTCAATGAAGCAACATGCAAGCGGTGAGTTGAACTCTTGCGACTGTTGGAGTACACATCTGGCACAAAAAATTGCGTCCGAACAGGACTTGCCAGGTACAAACCCGCATTGTTGCTTTCTCAGAGATGCCAACACTGGTTTTTGAATGCGACTCAATATGATTTGTGAGAGAACTTTACCGGGCACACTAAGTAGTGTGATGCCACGGTAATTTCCGCATTCCAGTGGGTTTCCCTTCTTGAAAAGTGTCACGATGGATCCATTTCTCCAATCTTTCGGGCAGAGCTCCTCATTCCACACCTTGTTAAAGAGATGGTACAGTGTACTTTCTTTATGAAAATTCCTTGCGCCTTGGCCTTCGTATCAACGCTGGTAAAACGGAGTACATATGTAATAGTACATGCACGAGTACTCACACCCCACTAATGGTTGGCAATTCCCAAATATCTCAGGTTAGTAAATTCAGGTACCTGGGAGCAACCATAACGCCAGAGGGTGATCTCCGGTCGGAATTACCAATCCGCATAGGAGCAGCTAGCGGGGCTTTCAACAACATGAACAAAGTTTGGAAGGCGTCTGGACTCAGCATCAGGACAAAATGTCGCTTGTTCAATGCGTGCATCATCCCAATCCTTCTATATGGCTGCGAGTCTTGGCACTTAACCAAGGCTCAAGAGCGGAAGATACTAAGCTTTGAAAACAAGTGTCTTAGAAGGATTTTGGATGTCAGATGGTATGAACATGTTACAAATGATGCTGTGCGCCGGCGCACCCAGCAGAGACCTGTAATCTCCGTAATACAAGAGAGACGATGGTCCTGGCTGGGACATGTTTTGAGAATGTCCAATGATAGTTGGCCAAAAAGAGCACTGTTTTTCCGTCCGCAGGGGTTCCGTCGGCCCGGGCGTCCCTCTTTCACAATACACCGTTCCTATGACAACGATATCAGAGCGCAAGGAATGTCGTGGAAAGAGGTGACGCGATTGGCGCAGAGACGCTCTGAATGGAGGAGGCTGGTTTCTGCCCTGTGCTCCCGAGGGGAGCGTTGGGGGCGATGATGATGATGATGATTAGAGTAAAGAGGATAATCAAAGAGTTAAGTGAGAGATATTATTAACGGACAGATGGGTACTTATTAATATACATATACGTACTTCTAGGCTACCCACGCTACCACCATAATAATGTATGTATTGCAATAATGTATTAAGTATGTTATATGTATGTTGCGGAAAACTACACAGGTATTTATACATAATATTATTATTATGTGGTGCCGTAAGATCAAAGGAATATCAATTACATTCATAATATTTTGTAATAAGCATTTTATTTTATTCGAATAAACAATTTATTATTAAAAAGAACGTAAAATAATAAAATTATGCCACGAATTAGCAATTATGTAAAAGTTTTTCAAAGAATAGGTACAACGCGATACTGTACTCACTTACTTCCGATGGCCGAACAGCCCCATGCAAGACCTTTGCCTCCAAAACAAGAGATCTTCAAGCCTTTCTAACCTGAGCAATGGAATGGTAGTCATCTTTAGCATTTAGCTCCTCTAGATCTCGGTTGATGTTATCAAACTGTAGGATACGTTAAACTAGATTAGAGTGAATAACGCCTCTAAACTAAAAAAAAAATGAGTTCTCAGTACGAAATTTAACATTTATGATTATTTAAGAAATCATATAGTCACAAAGATCATGGTAAGTTATGAACTATAACATGAAATATTTCATTACATAATATTATACTATTCCAAAGATAAGTCCAAACAAATATTATCTAAGAAAACGTGAAAATTATCTGAAGATACGTAGTCAAACTTTTGTCTTAGTCACTGACATTTTATGATCGATCTGTCCTTATATACTTCTTTAGTCTCCTTTACATTCATGCAATGGGAGTAGGCAGGAGAATAACAACTATAAACATCTTCTTGCCAATAAAATATCTCCATCGATGGTTCATGGGAAGGATAGCTCATCGTTGAACTGAAGGTGAAAAATGTATTAATAGTTAATATTTTACGAATTCTTGCCTTTTACAACAATATATTTATTTATTTATTTATTTTATTTTATTCTTCACTGTACATTGGTTACAATATTACAAAATAAAACAGTGTCATATAAATATCAGTCATACAATTCAATTTACCTACAGAGGGCGAGTATCGCTAAGATGCGATGTCTTCCAATTAACCAACTAACACAATATACAAAATAAATTTAGTATATTTTTTATACGCACATATTCATACAGACAAGAATCATATCATTATCAAGTGGCAATGTGAGTCCCATTAACAAAAAACTTCTGTCTAAAAACCAACAAAGACTTCTGTCTTTTGAAAATATGATTTTAAGAAAAATATTAGTTTTATTAAATAAAATATAAAAATATATTATCGAGGACTGTTTATTGAAAAATATAAGATCCACGACCAGTATTGCAGAAGTAAACTGGAGGCTTAAAAGCAATGAAGAAATTCGCTCCACATCTAACCAACCTTTCATCACAAGTGAGATCAGATCCTAAAGATTGGCACGGATTGGCTACGTCGTTAGATCCGGAGAAGAAAGGGCGACTAAAGGTATTCTGCAGGGTATACCCGAGAGCAGAAGACCGTAAGGCAGACCAAGACAAATGCTGTTGGATAACATCAACCGAGATCTAGAGGAGCTAAATTCAAAAGACGACTGGCAGTCCATTGCTCAAGACAGAAAGACTTGGAGATCTATCGTTTCGGAGGCAAAGGCCCTGCAAGGGCTGTTTGGCCATCAAAAGACGACTGGCAGTCCATTGCTCAAGATAGAAAGGCTTGGAGATCTATCGTTTCGGAGGCAAAGGCCCTGCAAGGGCTATTTGGCCATCGGAAGTAAGTAAGTAAGTTATGAAAAAAAAATAAAAGGTTAGGTATGTCTGGGGTATTCCTTGTAGAATGTACGTAGATAAGTACGTACAACCGCTTGACCACAATATTTTGTAAGACATTTGAATGCTGTTTGTCATTTACTAATTTGACGTTACAACCACATTGGCTGTATATCCTGAAGAAAGTGTGGTTATGAATGAAATAAGTAAGTGTCTATAAAATATCCAACGGAAACCATAATGCACTGATTATATTATAGATAGATGGACTACCCATAACTAAAACAATATTGAATTTCGTTGTATGTGTCATATTAGCAAAAATATACTTTGAGTGCTGATAAGATTTCCTTCACTGACATTTATTAGGCAACTAATCCAAATAATTACACATAGGTATTAACATCTCTAGTCTATGTTATGTAGGTACTATTAACCAACTGGAAAAATCAAATACTTTTTCGCGTATTAAACATGTTTCTACAATGAATTAACAAACATATGAATGTAATAGATGAGTAGAAATTACGTTTTTGATAATAACGACCCCTCTACTTATGTATACTCAAGTAACTTAGTTTCGTATTAACCCAGACAGTCCTGAAAAAATTTTTTTTTCGGATGGTCGTGATTTTTAAATATGTGGTAGTTGTATATGTAAAAATGTAGTAAAAAATAATAAAAAAAAATATCTTCAATTTTTAAAGTTTTATTGAAAAATATTTAGTGTTCGTTTAAACGTACAATAGGAACATACACCACCTAAATATGAAAAAATGACAAAATCTTTGAAAATGTTGATTTATTTGTATTATTATATTTCCAATGATTCACTAACAGGCAAAGTGAACATACAGAGTATCTCAAGAAGAAAGGTCAGGCGGAAGTCTTGAGATAGAGCACCCTTGCGGCTATCAGAATACTCCAATATATGTACCTATCGCGATGTTTTTGAGTTTTCGAGCAATTTTTTTTTCGTATTTTGTGTAAAACTTACAAGACATAAGTGGTCATCACACATCACATCACATTTTCTTCCCCTTGTCCTAATTGGGTCGGGGGCCCATTACGCCAAGGTACCTCCTCCAGAGATCCCTGTCCACCGCTGTTTCCAGGACATCTGGCCACTCCAAACCAAGTCACACGTGTTCGACACCTGCCTTTGCCAACTTCTTCTAGAGCGGCCCGCTGGTCTTCTGCCCTCTCCTACAGCCTCCAAAGATCTAAGTGGTAATATGTCTTCCGGCATGCGGAGCACGTGACCCAGCCATCGCAACTGCGACCTCTTTATATGCAGGAATACTGGTTCCACCTTAAGAGCCTCACGAACATACGTATACCTTATAGGTCTCTCAATGACATCTCAGCCACTCCCCTGAGGAACCGCATTTCCTTGCCTGTAGGTAACCTTGATCTCACGCTCTCCATGAGCATCCAAATCTGGTGTCCATATATGAGGATAGGCCGGTATATTTTCTTAAATATGGTCATTTTTGTCCGAGAATTCTACTCCCAGGTATTTTAATGTCGAGATCTGTTCCAGTTGGGCCGTAACATATCCTTCATAATTGGGTACTCCGTAGAATACGACTACAGCTGGAGCTCTTAACCGTGATCTAGGTAAATATTATGCAGAGTCATTTCATCTTCATCTGTATTGTAATCGCATGCATTGTCGGGTGGAAGCATAAATATGTACATCACATCCTTCATTTGCTGGATCATCCTCTTCAAGTATAGTCAATATTTCATTAACAGTAATGTAGACGTAAAAAAATATTAAATTGAGAATCAAAAATGTATATGAAATATGATTGCGACCGTACACATATACTTGGAAATTAGTATTGACAAAATAGACTGCGATATATCCATATTATAATATTATGACAATTAGTACTACAGACGTCACGGGTATGTTCCGGTTGTACGATTAAACGTACACCAATTTTTGGATGGTGATAAGTATTGCAAATGAAAAGTATTTTATATTTAAATTCGCATTATCAATAATTGCATATTTTAATATAAGGAAATCAGAATAATAATTAAAATATTTAAAAATAAATAAGCTTTCTGGACCTGAAGATGTCAGCGACATTGTTATAAAATTAATTGCTGAGTTCAAATCTCTAAAACACGCCCACTTAATCCAACTGACAGTTATAAACTAATTGATGTTATAAAATATGTCTCTCTTATGCAGCTAAACTAGCAAAATCATCCCTATTATTTTGCACTAAAGCAGAAACATCACGTGAACAAGTGATCGACAAGTGTTCGATAAAACGTACATCCGGCTTATCTGGGTTATTAATGTGTAAAGCCCCACATTTGACAAGCAAAAAAAAATCAAATATAATGTAAAAAAGTTAAAACAAAAACAAATGAATCTATTATTAATTCGTAGATACGTTAGTTTTACAGCATTAATTATTTCACCTACGCATCTGAAGGTCGTGGTCATCTATTATAATGCCTACAAGTTATAATAAATTATTCAACGAAATGAAAACGGGAACAAAAAAACACCGGCAAATAATAATCATAACATTAAATAATAACAAAATATAGATGTGTTTATAGCAGGTACATGTATGTATTAATATATAATAAAATCTGATAGGTGTAATATATAATTATGTGTTGTGGTGCAGTGAGCTCGTGCCGTTCCGTTCCGCTACAGTGGAAGTAGAAGGTCGCTGATGCAAGATATTCTTATTAGGAATTACTAGGTAGATGTATAAAGACATCTCACATCTGCCAACCATTCAGAGCACCAAGAAAACCATTTAAATGAGGTTTCTAATCATACCCGATCACAATATTTATATACATTATATATCTTACATATAAGCGAGTTCTCCGTCAATTTATGCACTGCCTATACTCTCTGCACATCTCGGAAATCATCATCATCATCGCCCTCAACGCTCCTCTCGGGAGCACAGGGCAGAAACCAGCCTCCTCCATTCAGAGCGTCTCTGTGCCAATTGCGTCACCTCTTTCCACGACATTCCTTGCGCTCTGATATCGTTGTCATAGGAACGGTGTATTGTGAAAGAGGGACGCCCGGGCCGACGGAACCCCTGCGGACGGAAAAACAGTGCTCTTTTTGGCCAACTACCATTAGGCATTCTCAAAACATGTCCCAGCCAGGACCATCGTCTCTCCTGTATTACGGAGATTACAGGTCTCTGCTGGGTGCGCCGGCGCACAGCATCATTTGTAACATGTTCATACCATTTGACATCCAAAATCCTTCTAAGACACCTGTTTTCAAAGCTTAGTATCTTCCGCTCCTGAGCCTTGGTTAAGTGCCAAGACTCACAGCCATATAGAAGGATTGGGATGATGCACGCATTGAACAAGCGACATTTTGTCCTGATGCTGAGTCCAGACGCCTTCCAAACTTTGTTCATGTTATTGAAAGCCCCACTAGCTGCCCCTATGCGGATTGGCAATTCCGACCGGAGATCACCCTCTGGCGTTATGGTTGCTCCCAGGTACCTGAATTTGCTAACCTGAGTTATTTGGGAATTACCAACCATTAGTGGGGTGTGAGTACTCGTGCATGTACTATTACATATGTACTCCGTTTTACCAGCGTTGATACGAAGGCCAAGGCGCAAGGAATTTTCATAAAGAGCATTAGCGTTATTATTCGAAATACCTAATATTATGTAGCAGAACAAATGTTTGTCAAAGTCAATATTACTAACAACAGGTACTAGTTGAAAGCATGAAATATCCGAAGAAACCACTACATACACGCCTACTATAATATACCTTCACCTCGTATCCCGAGTGGGGTAGGCAAAGAGGACAGAACATCATACTGTTCTATTCATACCTACATGCTTTCTCTTCCTCCACATTCATGCAGTTTTTCATGCACGCACACCAATACCACTTATTTACGTATTTATTTAACTTCATCATTCTATTAAATACATTCTCCTCGTCATAATTTCATCACATGTCAAATTCATTTAACTCATTTTCACGGAGTCCATTCACAACACTGATTACCTTCCTACTACATACATACATACCTTCTGAAAATCTTTGTTTGCGCAGAATTAATAATTTAATCAGAATGTCAACAAAACCACATAGTTGACGTCAATTTTATATGACTCCTTTCTGAGGAATTCGCATACAATAATATTATCATATAAATAAATTATATACAAGACATCTTAACGCGACAACAATCTTTATCAAATGAAAAACTGTGAAAGGTGTATAAGGTTGTATTTAGGTTTATAACAAAAACCCAGATATATCTTTTATAAAAAAAAAAAGATTTATTTTAATTTTTAAATTATTTGCAAAAAACACTGTTTGATTTTCACTATAAATTTTTATTACCTCACACGTTTTTCTTTTTTAGTCATTAATTAATTCAAAAATAAATAATGAATTTTCACAGTGTTAACACCAATACATTACAATTATTATTTATTTTATTTATTAACAAGCGTATGTAACCCGGCATCGCTCGGGTTTAATTAAATAGAAAACCTTACAAATACATGGGTTAAAACAACAAAATCTTATTGAAAAAAAAAACGGAGTAAGCACTTACGTGGATAAAAGAAGTAAAAAGCTCTTCCCAATGAGAAAACTTAATTTTTGACTCCCTACATGCCCATAGCTTAGTAACAATAAATAGGTAGTTACCTACATCATAAAAAGCATTGCAAATCTCTAAATGAAAAATCTTGAAGTTTGATACCTCACATGCCCATATTTAGGTAAAAAAAATAGGTAGGTACCTACATCGAAAAAAGTGCTGAAAAACTCTTCCCAATGAAAAATCATGAAGTTTGATACCTCACATGCTCATACTTAGGTAAAAGAAATAGGTAGGTACCTACATCGAAAAAAGTGCTGAAAAACTCTTCCCAATGAAAAATCATGAAGTTTGATACCTCACATGCTCATACTTAGGTAAAAAAAATAGGTAGGTACCTACATCGAAAAAAGTGCTGAAAAACTCTTCCCAATGAAAAATCATGAAGTTTGATACCTCACATGCCCATACTTAGGTAAAAAAAATAGGTAGGTACCTACATCGAAAAAAGTGCTGAAAAACTCTTCTCAATGAAAAATCATGAAGTTTGATACCTCACATGCCCATACTTAGATAAAAAAAATAGGTAGGTACCTACATCGAAAAAAGTGCTGAAAAACTCTTCCCAATGAAAAATCATGAAGTTTGATACCTCACATGCCCATATTTAGTTAAAAAAAATAGGTAGGTGCCAACATCGAAAAAAGTGCTAAAAACCTCTTCCCATTGAAAAATCTTGAAGTTTGACACCTCAGATGTTCACATTTATGTAAAAAAATAATAAGTAGGCACCTACATGGAAAAAAAGTACTAACAACCTCGTCCCGATGAAAAAGCTTGAAGTTAAGAAATTCCACATATTGGTAGGTACCTACATGGAAAAAGTGCTAAAAACCTCATCCAAATGAAAAATATGTGAGCTCGACACCTCGAAAGCTCATATTTTATTTAGAAAAATAGGCGGGTACCTACGTGCAAAAACTACTAAAAACCTCATCTTAATGTAAAAACTCGAAGATTGTCATCCCAAATTTCTATAAGAAAAAAAGGGTAAACATCCCTTTTCGTGAAAAAAATTGTAGTCATCATAAAATATTATAATTGTCCACATTCGAATTTGTATTTTTGGTTTGCAGTGCATAAATGGGTATTTGCTATGAAATTAAAAAAAGTCAAGAATAAATTGTCATATAAGTATTTACTCTTTATTCCCAAAAAACCTTAAAAATGGATTATCTGCATCCTTCAATATTTCAGAATATTTTACTATCAAATATTTCATAATTTATGTAAAAAATATTAGGTGAAAATAAATAGGTTCCCACTCATTGAAAATCATTTAACATTGTTTATGGATTTTATAGGTAAAACTATTATTATTCTACAGTATAGTTTTCTATGGTTTCATAATGTCTTCCATTATGAAAATAGCCCAATATGTCAAAAATATGCAATTTTTATTCACGTAATTCAAGAGCTTTTCTCATTAGCAAACACGATATTTTATTACGAAAATAAACCCTAAATATTTAGTTTCAGAATTGTTGTATTTATTGTTACATCCATTTTGATATTAATTCAATACAATGAAAAATGTTTGACTGTGAATATTGCTATTTACTAAATCTTGCATTAATTTTACATACATTTTGTTGCTAATTTTGTGACATGGTCGCATTAAAATTAAAATATCTTTATCAATACGTAAGATATTTAAAATGTTTTTAGCCTTAAACCTGCCCAGAAGATGAGACCTTGTATAGAGTGTATTATTTTACTTCGGTCTTTCCTAATTTCTGAGTCCATTAAGGACATACGTACATACATACATACATACATACATACATACGAACGGACTCAAATATTTATGTGTGGATTAGGAATTAAACACGAATGAAATTTTACATATTATTTTTGCTACATAGTAGTTGATATTATCTACAGAGGTAACAATAATTATAAACAAATATTTACATTGTACAACTTTTTTGTAGAAAATATTTAGGCAAAAATAATAAAATCACAACATGGTATATACAAATAATTTTTAACGATGGGCGAGTTTATCGCACACGATATCTTCCAACTAATCCAAAGGTACTATTAGGTACCTATAAGTAGGTATTATCTATTTACATAGAATTAGGAAAATACATACGTGTACAATGTGTACATCTGAAACGATATAATACATACGTGTACATCTGAAACGATATACAGTAGGTATACACATGTGGTGAAGAACCGCAATTACTAAAAAAAAATTATACAGAGTGCTAAATCAGCAATAAAAGTATATTGAAAATCCTCACAGAAGTTCCGATCATAATATTTCAGGCAGGAATAGCAACAAAATTTAATGTTGGAACTATATACTTATAAAGCATGCCCTTCAAAAAACAATACAAGCACATTATGTAACTAGTAACGAACCTGACTAGAAAGATTAGCATAATATTATGCAAGTGTAACTAAAATCACCAGCCGGTCATTAAAATCACATTCGTTATCAAATTCGATCATTTAGATCAGGGATGGGCAAACTGTCGATCGTAAGCGGTTTTAGTTACTTACAAAAATGTAGGACTCAATAATAGCGTATTTATTTTATTTTACAAAAATTCACGGCATAAGCCTATTACATGTCAAAATACATATACGTACAATTTATTATACTTCAAAAATAACACTAACAGGAAAACATATTCCAAATAGTATTTATCAATATTAGTTATTTAATTTTATATATATACAAGCGGTCCGCACCGGTTTCACACGGGTAGATAGGTATTTAAAAAAATAGTTTTAGTAAAAATCCCTCATATTTTTGAAAATATAATATAGCCTATGTCACCCGGGGATAGTGTAGCTTCACAGAAGTGAAAGAATTTTTCAAATCGTTTCAATAGTTTCGGAGCCTATTCGATGCAAACAATCAAATCTTTCCTCTTTATAATATTAGTATAGATATGGACAATTTGAAAAGCGCGGTTTACCCATAACATGATCTCGAGGGCGCCGTATACCGTGTTCAACACTCGAAACTCCCAACAACAACAAAAAGGTGCGTCTTCAGCCTTCTTCTAAAGAGCAGCTTGTTCCAGAATCTGGGACCCGCAACGAATGCTCTATTTCCAAAGCCTGTCCTGCGAGATCGAGATGGCTCAATTAGTCTGCCTTTTGCCTTATGTAGCTATGAGAATATTGTGGTTATTTCGCCCAATCATACATACATACATACATACCATCACGCCGCTTCCCTCGCGGGGTAGGCAGAAAGGATCGAGCGCCACTTCCTTCTATCCTTGCATACATCTTTCGCTTCCGTCACTGTCATACAATTCCTTATGCATGCTCTCCTGTTCAATGTGCTCAACACATGACCGTCCTGTAGGATTTGATTTAAATGATCTTGCCATTTAATCCTAGGACGTCCACGTCTCCGAGCACCATTCCTCTCAGCCAAATATATCTGCTTAGTCATCCCAATCAACTGAAATATTGAATACCTCTTCTCTTCAAAACGAGGTGATGCAGATCATTTTCGACAAACACTAAATTTCGGTCTCTTTAAACCCAACAAAAATGTCGGTCAGAAATCAACGCAGGCACCAAAGTTTGTTCTCATTTTAACACAACAAAATCAAATCGCCAAACAAATAACTGTTTTGAATGGTTCAAAGTAGTTGTGCAAATCTGATTTTTATGAAATAAAAATAATTAAGTCAAAATATCACAATAAGCTTAATAACGAGCATCTGTCATCATGCTTTCGTTTCACACTTGTGGATTTCTACGACAAACTATCGGAAAACACGCAGTGCCATCCATCGAACCCATGGACCTAAATAGAGTAATGGACAGACACTTTGGTAAATATTTTGTAGCTGCGCGGGGAGGGGAACGGCGGGCATTTTGTATGAAACAAATTTTGTTCGGTGCATCGCATTTGGGCTGCGTTCAGACAGTCACCGAGTGACGACGCATATTTTGAAAGTACCTATACAATGCCAGTACGCATTCATAGTGTTCTTGCACTGTATGTTTTCAAAATGTGTAACAAAATAATTATAGTCTCAGAAAATATACTCGATTTCTGCGTAATTGTCATGTATACTTTCTGACGCTGATTCAGTGAATTTGTTTGGATAGATTTAGGATATAAACTTGTAACAAGTATTTGTGAAGTATACAAGCTCAGAAAGTTAGATAATGGCATAATTAAAAAAAAAAGTATAAAGCAATTAGTTATAAACTAATCAAGTAGTTATTACTTTAACTGTTAATTTAAAGATACCTATTAAAATAATTTATTCCTTCGTTAGAGACAAAAATATTTTTATCATTTAAAAGAAACGCAAAAGTACTTGAATGCTACTATAAAAAGGCGCCAGTCAAATAATAATACAAATATTTATTTATTTAAATATATTTATAGTTTACGTCTGTATATTGTATACAAGCTCAGAAAGTTAGATAATGGCATAATTTAAAAAAAAAAGTATAAAGCAATTAGTTATAAACTAATCAAGTAGTTATTACTTTGACTGTTAATTTTAAAGATACCTATTAAAATAATTTATTCCTTCGTTAGAGACAAAAATATTTTTATCATTTAAAAGAAACACAAAAGAACTTGAATGCTACTATAAAAAGGCGCCAGTCAAATAATAATAAAAATATTTATTTATTTTAATTTATTTATAATTTACGTCTTTTACACGTTGACAAATTTAAGAAATTATAACAAAAAGTAAATCCAAAATAACAAAAATAATTTTAAAAGTTATAAAAGCAATATAAAATAATAATAAAAACAAGACGTAACAAATAATGGCGCCATTACGATGACATTTGGGTCATAAAAACGCTCTAAGTTATTCACGATTATTCGGGGTTATATTCACCACTCACTGCAACTTCATGGTCGTTCAGGTAACTCGACATCGAGTGACATTTATGCTCCCATGAACCAACCCTTGTATGTTTAGTTGTTTTAAAAATGTATCAAGTTTTTGCACATCAGTTGAATTTTTCATATCGGTTTTTATATCTATCTAGAAGAATAGGACTTATGATTAACATGGTGATGTGCACTATAAATGGTTGTGGTTATAAATCCAATCCAAATTTCGCAGGAAACAGGATTGTCATATTTTCGGTAAGTTGTTTTGTATTGTAGTTTTTATCTTAATATATGCGATTTTAAAGTCGTTTATATTATAATTCGTATACTTATAAATGATCATAATAATGTTATAAACGTTCTATAATATAATTATTTGTCCTTATTCTCCCATATCTACACATCTGACAATACAAAGAAACCTACAATCTCGGCTGTTTGGTTTGTTTACCCGTTAGAATGAAATGTTTCATGCATACAAATCTGATCAGGTTAATGATATTATAGCATGTTTATAAACAAAATCATTTTTTGTAGTTTTCCAAAGGATCCAGAAAGGAGAAACTGGACATTATCCAATATTTGACACCAAGTAAACATAGTGTTTTGTGTTCAAAAACATCTCGTTTTTCTGCGAGGTTGGAGAAAAACGTCATTCTTACGAAATATCCTGAGTTTCCCGCTCATTTGCAAGTTAGTATGTTTTATATTATTCATTTAGATATATCTAATTTTTACTCCGTAACATAGCTTCTCTTGTGGTTAGAGATAAAGAAAGTGTGTAGAGATGACATAAAGCCACACTTGATCATCATAGATACGCTGTGAAATAACATGCACCTGTGCTTGCAAATCTGGACCATGTCATCTTGGAATTATTTATCTCTAATTACATAATACATGTGTAAAATAATAACTCTTGCCACACTCACAATACAACCTGCATAGCATAATATTTTCAAGAGTTTTGTGAAGGTATTCTAAATAATATTATGTACATTATGATAAGAATTGTGTAGAATTAATTTTAAATGGTGGTTGATTATTGTCGCTCAGTGTGGATTACTATTGTGGATCAGTGTATACAAGTACTTACATGGTATTTTTTTATGTTTCAGAAAAAGATCGCAGAATATTGTCTGCGATTGAGAGTACAACATCAGCAATTGAGAGTTCGGTGTCAGTAGCTGAATATTCAATACCTCCAGTTGACATTATAATACCAACAGTTGACAGGATAGATGTGAGTTCGTACATCAATCCACCTGTGCAACATGTCTTCAACCTACCATAGCATACATCCAGTCACTCAACAAGTTAGTGCTCTTCAGAGGGCTTTGAGTTTGTTGTATGTTAATTACAATGCATTTTGTTATTATTATAAAACACTCAGTTTCTCCTGTTTATTTTTATATAATCAATAAAACTATCAAAATTTGTTTTTATTTCTAGCTATAATTTCTGTACATTTTTTTATATTTTCCTTCAATTGTCATTCATTCTCTCCATATTGTGTGTATACGAAAACAATGTTTAAAAATAAATACTGAATGATTTTGAAATGAATTACTCAATTTTATTAACTCATCCTATTACCTATTTCATCAAATATATGAAAACATTGAGTTATGTGGCATTGTAATTATTGTAAGAAGTAAATATAATGTTTTCTGATACTGTGTGAATAATCTCCATACATTGCCCATACAAATGTTAAATAAAGTGTTTCATACAAAATGGCCACCGTCGATTTCCCTTCCTCACTTTTTGGCTTCGCTGTCATTCATACAAATTACTATAAACGTTCCATCCCCTACCTATATACATCCATGATCGAACCGTAAATAGCTATACGTAGCTAGGTAACTACACTAATATGTTTTACTTCTTTTTATTTTATTTAAGTGCATCTTTTGTCGTTCAACATTATATTTTAGATCGCCAATGGTTTATAATTCTGCCCACCCCTGATTTAAGTTCTTACTTTATATTGTGTAGGTACATAATGGAAAAATTGAATTTGATCGTGTAACATATGAGTGTAAATTACTATTAGGTAATATTACGCCATCCACCTTAGTGAACGTTGTTGGTTAAATCACAATGTACATATATGTTCATAGGTAATATTGGTGATATAATGTAATGTTGAACGAAGTCAGTCAGTGTTATTGCAAATGCACACAAGCGATATTTATAACATCAAATAATATAAATTATTTTATAATATGTATATAAAAAGTAACAATAACGCCAACAGTAAATTATTATTACGATACAATAACTTTATTGTATGCATGGACGTATTACTCATATTGTCGATTTACCGCATTCTATTATGTTATGGCGCAAAGGGAGTATTTCAATCAAATTGATTATTAAATTGCAAGCAACTTGTGATTCTTACTGGCCGCTAATAATTCTAATATTTCTATTTCCAATGGTAGACAGAACGGTAGCAAAGTAATAAACTTCGCGTCAAATCAAAAATTCACTAACCACTTGGTGACACATACGTCGGTGTCCGCTTACGAAACCGGTCTTTACTTCTTAAATTAAAATATTATATTAATTAAACCGTCGGCAGGTAATGCAAGTAAACTGCACGTTGTAAATATCAATAGTTTATAAAAATACATTAGCAATATATTCTGCTCAAACATCCACAATCAACACTCTAGGTATTTTTTTTCGTCCACATCGTAAGATTGGGTAGGAAACAACGATGTATAATCAATGTAAGTAAATGTACAATATGAACTGCATGGTGTTTTGTTGTGTACGTGTTTTTAATATCAAACATTAGCAGCCCACATAAATAAACGTTTCGGTACCAAATGATATCCAGACCTTTATACCATTCCAATGACAACATCAACGATAGAAAAAAGTAGGATACGTACATAATATTATTATATTATGTATCAGTACTAGGTATCAAAACATTATTAGGTATTCCGAGTGCCTCATACATTCACGTACTGAAGTAACAATAATGAAAACTATAATCTTAGCAGCGTTTACAAAATAATGATTTCACTGTCTTTACAGCATTATTATAGTAAAACGTAAAATAATCGTAGACAAACGTCCACATTGATGCGGCCTTGGATACTTAATAATATGTTAGTTTTGTACAATATTCAGTTTTCATAATTGTCGTACATGAATAGATCTGTTTAAAAATAGAATTATGCATTATTACTAAGTAACAAGGGTGAAGGTGGTGATGAGTAGGTACAGGTCACAAGTTTTGTTGATAAAACAAATATTATTTATCCTACTGATAAATGCACAATCAACATTGAGAACTCACATACTGATTAAATAATATATTAAATTGTTGCAATTATGATACAAATACATAATAATATTTATTTTCAATAACTTATGTTTTATTCTATCAGTCAGATTTTCAAAGACAGTATTGATCATGGATATATGATGAATTACAATTACTCTCTGGAGGGAAAGAAAGCGTACAACAGTAATGTAAATATTGTATGTTAAATTCGATAAAAAAAAATAACAGCTGGTGGCCCCCGTTGATAAAGACATGACCGTGTTGCGTGAATGTGGGAGACAAAATACGTGATCGATAAATCACTATTTTTTCAGCGAAATAATAATATATCGTTTGGCAATTATCCAAATCCAACAATGATCTCTTCTCTTCTAACCAAACAGAATTACGGTGTGACCGTTTATATTTCTCACTAAATCTAAAATAATATTTTTTGGAACGGTTCGTATTTCATTATAGAATAATAATGTTTGAGATAATAATTATACGCACGACCATTGACAACTAATCAAATGCATGAGTGTGCTTTACTTTTACTACTTTCTTAATATTTGATAAAGTTAAATAAAATTTAAATATTGTACTTGGCACAAATCGTCCCACAAGGGACGGGTTGCCGTAATCTTATAAATAATAAATAAAAATTATTTAGGTATGAATATACTAATAATTTTAAAAATCAATCACTCACTGAAACAATCATTAGTAAAATCAAACTTATAAAATCAGAGATATGTTATAGGATAAAATATATTACATACTCAAGTGAACACAATAGTATCAATGTTATCCCCGTTCACTGATAAAACCAAAGAGACACAAAATAGTTCTTAGATATTTAACTTCGAATTGATATATTTTTAATGTAGATTACTCTTTACTTACAAACAGAAAACGCATTCATGCTGATAGACATTCGTGGCGCCTCCCAGCGGAAGTGCAGAAAATAATATATCTTGAACAAAACCATGAGATAATATGATTGTCATAATGTATTCTACTAGCCCTTATCTCTTATGAACGGGAATTGTAAATTACTTTATATGGAACAATATTGAATATTGTGAGAAGAAAGCACTGGCGACAGGTTGTGTTCATTCAACTGTTTTGTTTATTTTTGTATTCGTATTCGTAGCACCCAAACCGGAATCCAAAGGTATATGGACAATTAATATACAACAGTGTTTATAAAAAGGTACAACGCACCTCGAATACAGCAAATTAGGGAACGTTACACGAAGATCGTCTTTTTATATCGAACTGCATATCAGTCGGAAGGTAAAATGACTTTAAGCTCAGTCAAAGTGCCGACCCACCTGTGCACGTGTATTGAGATTCCTAATGGACTGAACGTGACAAGTATAAGACATGTTGAGAATAATACAAAATAAAGAATAGACTATACAGTGCATGTAACTAATCTTTATATTTGTGTGTCACTTTACAATAATAATAAATCTTGAGCTGTATATCGTACATAAACTATAAAATAAACCAACAAAAATTAACAGCATCAAGTCAGCGACTGTAGCTAACAATGTTTCAATATCGAACTTGTTACATCAAACAGTAGATGAGTAGGTAATTAACGATACATGATTATAATAATAATAATAATAATCATCCTGACTTAATCACTCTACTCCCGTTATAAATCCAATAACAAAAGTCAACGCTAATGAATGAAACTTAATACGTACGATACTTACAATAATGGATGTGGCTGACACCACATTTCAAAAATAGGGGCGGGAGAATTAATGTTATAGGTACCTACACTAGAAACACCTATTATTACATTCAAACATATTACAAAGTTATTAAATACACAAATTTAATACTGTATCTATGTATTATACAAAAAATAATATGATTAATATTATTTGTCGAAGAGATTTTGGTTTAATTGGAAGAAATTGCGTCTCAGTGAATAATTCGCAATCTGTACATTGATTATATTTAGTAGGTATAAATGTATACTTTTGCAAAATTGTATTTAATCAGTGTTTCAGTGTAAAATAAATCATCATCATCATCATCGCCCTCAACGCTCCTCTCGGAAGCACAGGGCAGAAACCAGCCTCCTCCATTCAGAGTGTCTCGAAAATAAATAAATAATAAAAAAAAAAATACCATACATATAACAATTCAAAAACCGTGCTATCTATTGGATACATCTTGCCAAATAAGAGATACAAATTATTACACAATAATAAACTAAATGTCACCAAAGTCTCTTATGCTTTTAATTTCATTTCAACGACATAGCATTTCCTAGAAAGTAATAATGAACATAGCTGTAAAAGATCCTCACCGCATATCCCGAATTCCTGCAGAGCAAAAAAAAATATCTCTTGCCAATTTTGCGGTCACACGGACATAATTGAGTAGGGATAGAGATTCCAGGAAAACTTGTCTCTCGTTCATAGTTTGGTAGAGTAATTCTAGTAGGCGATATTAATATGTCAAAGAATGTAATGAGAATTCCGGCTAACTTTGTCATTGAAGTAAATTATTCGATTCATAAACAAACATTCGTGAATTCGTAAATTTAGGAATTACATGTTTTGTTAGGATATTATAGCGAACTGCTAAGATAATGTCATTTAATTTATATACCTGTATCGCTATTTTTACATTTTGTAATGATGATATTGTATTGAGACGAAAATTCAAATTATGTAACAAATCTGATTAAATGTGTTTACAATTATTCTGAATCCTAATGTACCTCAAAATAAATATAAATAATAGAAAAACCTTAATACAATCTTTACAAAAGAGATAAAGTAAATTTAGTAGTCAGTAAAATAAAGAGCTGTTAAATTTACGATTGCAACAGGTAAGGTAGAAGTGTATGTATGTATATAATATCTAGTGTAGTATATAAGGCCAAGTATACCTGGAGGAAATTAACTCGAGGTGGAGAGTAGAGTATCATCACAACACACTACACTAAAACAGGTTTATAGAAGGGATAAGGTGAACACTGAACCAATATTATAGTGAGTGAAGGTACCTCGAGGCAGCGCGATGCCGATGCAACGGAAGCTGAAGAGAGGCAGATTATCTCTAATATTATTATGTTCACGATCTCGAGTAGTCCGATGTAATGGTAATACTAGTATAATATTATTATTATGTATATATTTAATAATAACCTAATGATAGAGGGTCGGCCGGACCGAACCGGAGTTCGAGTAGCGTGAAAGAAACACATCCACAATTAATAATTATTAATCACGTCCATGATTTTGTGAATCTGTATTTTCACCTTCATTCAAGTTTCACCAAAAACAACTTTGTGATCGAGACACAACACGGTAATAAAAATAATATTGCGGTATATAATATAAAGTGAAATATAGTTAATATAAGTTTGCTTCACAAACGGTAATGCTAAAAAATAATTGATAAAGATTGTGTTTGAGGATCAAGCGTGAGCTTAGCAAAATAGGTAACAATGGCATATAAGATAGGCACAAATATTAGCACTGCTTGGACACTTGATCCATTTATTTACATTACTTCTAGAATACTTTATGCTATTTATTGAGTAACTCTAGCTCAAAATAAAACAGATATCATTGTATTCCACAAAACCATTAATTTACTATTTTAGTTACGGTTTTCACAAAAAGTGTGGAACACAAAAGATATAAAGTGAAATAAGAACAGGCTGTGGTCACGTCAACGACATTTTAACGATTTGTTTCACTGTCGATTGTATATTACAAACATGGTCCTAGAAATACACACACAAAATAAAAAGAGATCGTATTCATAGAAAACAACATTGGTCATCAAATCCACCTGCTGCATAGTATTATAGACAAATACACTATTCAACGTTGCCTTGCATTTAATTTAGAAATTTTAATAAAATACCCATCTTCGGTTTTTTATTTGATAATGTGGTTCTAAAATTCTGGGAGCAAATCACGTTAGCGTACATTAATATTTATGATATGTGGATGAAATAATTTGTGACACGCTCATACCATCTAACATCCAAAATCCTTCTAAGATACCAACATACAATATCCTTCTAAGACACCTACACATTTTTGAAACCTAGTATAGTTGTTTCCTTAACTGGACAAAAAGAACGCTGTTTTTTCGCTCACCACACGGCTGGTTTCTGTCCTGTGGTCCCAAGGATGAGCGTTGAAGGACAAGATAAAGATACATGAAAATTTCAAAAATAATTAAGTAATTTTGTATAAACAAAGTAAATTTCTAATTGCACTAACACTAGAAAATAAGTTGTAAAGTGTTGTCCCTAGAGTTAAGAGTTTAAGTACGTAGCAATACGTAACTGTAAGAATATAGTTTATAAGAATATTGTAGTAGTGAGTAGAGCCTTGAAGTGAGTAACTCCTCCAAGGGACATGAAGGGTTTTGTAATTAATTTTAGAGAGGATTTTGTTGGGGGGAACCCTTCTGGCAAACCCGGAGCACTCCCTTGAAAATAAAAATTTGTTGTTTCGTTGAGTCTGGATGATATAGAAGCTTTGCTCTTTAAACATCCAGAAGAAAGTGGTGGGAAAACTCATAATGTATAAACAAAAGTGGAAAGAAGTAATTTTCGGAGTACGTAAGATCTGATATTTGTTTCATAGATTTTAATGAAACGGTTTAAATCAAGTTATTTCTATTACGGCATTTTAGACCTCTAGTAAACATTGTACTAATCCGATTACCACATTCGTCAATTTGTACAATAAATATTTATTTTCATTAAAAACCACCCAGTCGTTATTATTACTCTATATGCTAATGGTAATTGTCTAGTTAAGATAATGTAGCAGTTCTCGACTAAATGCTTTGAAACCGATGCAATTCATATTCCTTATCTATGAAAACCCACATGAAATTATTATAAAATGAATTAACATCGCCATACCGATCGATGATCGAATTATTGGAAATAACGAGAAGTATGCAAATAATAATATATTTTTTAAATGCCGTAGATAAGAAATGTGTGTTGTTTTATAGAAGTATGTCAACCAAGTCGTAGTGTGAATGTGTGCATATTTAAGTTAATAACTTCCAAGATATTACATTTATATCCAACGTATACGTAAATATTATGGAATGGAACGGAACGGAACATTAAAAATATCTAAACGTGAATAATGATATTTAACAGTAATAGTGAACCTTTAAATACTTGAAAAATACCTAATTAATATTACAATAAATAACATGAAACGTGTCAAGTAGGATGTCAAGTAGAAATATCTGATTGCATGATTGTATGATGATTTTATTTTAATTGTTACTTTTTTTCGGCTATCCACACGTTTTCGAGTGACTTGAGTATTCGTGACTACTATTCAAAATACGACAAGAGATCATCAAAACTTCTCAGTACGATAAAAAATAAGGGATTCACAAATTATTACGCAAGAAAATATATCAAATAATAAATACTACCACTATACTATCACGGCATATCCAACAGTGGGGTAACGAGCTGCAACGTGCAAGCTGTCTTCTCCGTACCAACAAAAAATTAAGACATTCAGGATACCCATCCTCAGCACTGAATTTAAGATGTAAAAAGTCTTTATTTTTTCGAACGCCTGCCTTTTAACGGACATTCGAAAACTTACAAAAAGAGAAGGAGACCTATTCTTAGCCGAATACTCCACGGAATATTTGTTCTACGACGTAGATAAGAATTGTGCGCTATGTAGGTATACGTATTAAATATTATTTGTTAAAATTAGAATAGTGGCTGGGCCCTTAATATCAACAGAGTAAACATTTCTATATTGATAGCACATACACGACTTCTGAAAAATTTATAAAAAAGGAAAGTGCAATCTAAAAAAAGGATGCTTTTTCAAAGACAACTCTTCGCTTGATATAGAAGACACAGCTTCTTCTTTTCGATTCATTGAAATAAAAACATCCAATTCAGACAACGCCTCTGAATAACAATAAAATAAAATTTACAAACATCAAACGTTTACTTCACCTGATTTGAGGCGATTCGTCGAATAATAATGGAAAATATCATAAATAACAAAAGCATGTTGATAAAAACATAATTTTAGATATAAATCTGTGAGCAAAACGAACGGGACGCGGAACATGAACGACAGCCAGCGTCGGATGATGTGTTGTGAATACCTACTATTATTAAACTTCCAAACTATGATATTGTAATGCAAACAAGTGCTTACCAGTTTAATACCTGTAGACAAATCATCTAAGATTGTAAATTTATATAAAAGATTGCGTATGAATGATACGTGAATTTGGAATACCGACATTGACATTTTATAATAGTAAATGTAAATGGTGATTTATGTATCAATTGTTTTAAGAAATATCGCAACCATGAATAAAAAGCATTCACTTGATCTCCAATATAATATTTGCTAGAAATAAAGGATGAACAATCAATAAACATCCTATTCACAATCACATATAAATATAATAAATTTTAATTATATAAAATACGAAATAATACCGTTTCGTGTTTCACAAATCATTTTAAACGTTATTTCACAATGTAATAGGTACTGAAACACTAAATTCAAATAATACATTTTATTTTATTTCATCATATGTTTGGTATTCTTATTAAATTTGATTCTTTAAAATTATAATTATATTCTGCAAATGAGAATAGATGTTAATATTTATTTTTCCATTCGAATCGACCTACTGTATATATAAAACATGAAAATAATATTGAAACAAATCTTCACAGACATCCATTTCGTTTGTTGTTAGAAAATTATTGAAAACTGATACCTACATACTTTGTATTTTCACACTGTATTTACAAAACTAGGTAGGTACTCGTTATAACTACTCCATACCCATGTAAAAAATATATATACAAAAATTGTATAAATATTATTATGTAATAATTAATCATTTCATTATGCATAGCGAATCATAGCATATTCTGATTTCCACGTAGATTTATTAACTATGAGTAGATTACGCAAATATATGTACCAATGAAAATATATCTAAATACTTGACGTCACACCCGCTACTTTTGAAAAGATTACAATGATAAATGAACGATTAAAAAACACATTTCGTATCAAAATAATAATAATAATGTAAACAACGAACGCATGCACTTAAATATTTCTTATCAGACTCTCAAATAATTAACGAATGAGTGAATAAATACCTCACGTTAATCACTCGACTCCCATTTATTAACATTACACATTGAACATAATAACACTAAATGTTAGGTAGGTACCTACCTGTCTATTATCGCCCTTAGTACGTTGTTAAAAATATCTCTACATTTTTTTCCATCTCATCGTTTACTTTTTAATAACCTAAAGCAATCAACGGAAGCGTGTAATCAATAATTATTCTTAATCTAATGTCGCAGATAACAACGATAAATAATATTCTACATTAGTCATAATCTCGTACAAGTATCATAGCGTTAAAAGGTATTCAATTAAATCAAAATATTGATTATTTATGTAAAGTACAAACACAGTGCATAAGATTCTAGTATAATTATATAATTAATATTAAGGGAAATTTATAATTTTAAATTGCTTCACATTTTACAATTTGAAAAACATAGCTACTATAAGTGAAAAATGTTAATATTGGGAGTATAAAGTGAAACCTTGAAGTACCTATATTATCTTATTTTCCATACATACGTATATTTATTCACGGTATCACATCATTTCAACCGTTGCAACTGCCAACTGCATAATATCATACTGTTCAAAAAATGTTAATATTGGGAGTATAAAGTGAAACCTTGAAGTACCTATATTATCTTATTTTCCATACATACGTATATTTATTCACGGTATCACATCATTTCAACCGTTGCAACTGCCAACTGCATAATATCATACTGTTCAAAAAATATTCTAGCCTTTAAAAACAACAGACCTCCCATACATATTCGCAACAATAAATTACATAGCAATAATGTTGAGCAATCTTGAAATTTGCAATTAGTACACCTCTAAATTAGAGCGGAATTACCTACGTAGTATAACAGATGAATAAAATAAGATGGCTTTAAAGTTGTTATTATTTATTAATAATCATAACATCTTGTGTGGCCTGTATAATGTACATAGGTATATGGTGGCAAGTTTAGTATTACTGGGTTGGTATAGGTACCTACTTATATTGGGTAAGTATTTCAATAGCTTAAATACTATAATATTAACTAAGACAAGGGTCAACAACATTAATTTACATAGTAAGAATTGATTCAAATGCTAAAGGAAAATAAATGCCATCGCCGTAAACGACCGAACTTATTAATTTTTCAAACCCGTCATATAAAAATAATTACAATGTCCGTTCTGTATGTATAACATGTGTGTCTAGAAAACAATTACGAATAAAAATATTATAAAATAGAAAAAAGGTAAAAGAAAAACGTCGAATCATTAAATGAAAAACATCCGCTTTCCCTCCGCCCAGTAGCGTGACAGCACGACAAGCGTTTCATACTATGTACAGTCACTAGTCAGTACAGCGGCGAATAAAAACACAAGAGTTTCTCAGTACTCTACTAAGAGTTAGGTATCGTATCATATTATATACCAATACCAAGCAATAATCAAACTGTGGAGATAATTATAAACCAACAAATAACACACATTTCATATTATATTACACATAACATGAGTATTACTAATTTAACATCATCAATTCCACAATGGGATATTTTATGGCACTTAATAAACTGTGCATTCATAACGTCATGTAAATCCAATGACTACCCCACTCACGGAGAAATGGTGTAATGGCAAAATTATTGTTTTGATTATTACTTTTTAAATTTATATAGGTATCAATAAAAATAAGTGACACCGGACAGTGTTGTGTTACTTATATTCGAAACTCAAGCAATTTAGATACACTTATCACTATGTTTAATAATAAGGATCTTGTAATAATTGCTCAATATGTTGCGATCACTGATTAAAAATATGCTGATAAGACAAAAATGTACTATTCAGATAACCAATATTACATAACTTATTTCTGATATCAAATCTAAATAACAAAACTTTGCAATGCTCTGATATCAAATCTAAATAACAAAACCAGCAAACTTTGCTGGTTTATGTGCCGATTTTTTTTATCTATTTGTATTACCTATGTATTGTAATAACTGTATGTTTGCGTAAACTATAAAATAAAATAAAAAAAAATAAAATAAATAAAAAACTTATGCATCATGGCATCAGTAAAATACTGTATAATCAAGAGTAAATAAAATACGCTACTTAATATATATATAAAATTATTATAGATATTATGTATGGAACATACTGAAGTATAAGTAGTGAAGTTTTTAATAATAGAAAAATTACTCGGTAATAATGATTATTAATGGGGTAGGTAGATAGAACATAGTCTCTGGAATTTACAATATGTGTATACCGACTCTCGCATATTATTATTCGAAAACAATGTAAAATATACCACAATATATTATTATTATTATAACAATAAAATAACACCGCGTAGGAAATGGGGGAGAAACGTGGAATTTAAAACATTCACCGGAGTTTCATTATAATGTGTATATAAGAATGTATATCGAGTACATAATTGGGTAATTAAAATCCTGAAATGTGTACGACGAAGGCTCGCCAGAATGTTATTGGAAACCGCAGCAAGAAATATTTCAGATTCGTAGATAGTAAGTAACTAGGTACTCAACTTTATACAGTATTATCATCCTCTTAAAAGATTTTTGTCCGCGGTATGTAGGTATACTCTGGCGTTCTGTGTGTACGTACGATTCCATTAAACCAAACTATCATTATATATTATTCATTTAATTAACAACATCAACATTCATATATATTATACTGGTGATATCCAGGAACGAAATTATTCAAACTATGTTAACATTTTGAACAAAAAATCACGTCCATACTTAATATTTTTGAAATGAAAACATGTACCTATGTATCATACAAGTATAAGCATGTATGTGTGAAAAGTAAAGCGCTTATTGACTGGCACCACATTATTAACAATAAAGTGATCTGTATTATTAAACTTGACGTTAACATATTATATTATAAGCTGTAAAATAAAACAGAGAAGTGTATTATTTTTATAATTTGCAATAAATCATATCCACGTTTCAACGCCATTTACGAGTAAACTCTCTTGTTGGTAATTCTGGAAAAAGTAAATGAACCATCCATGCTTTGTTTAGTTTATATAGCAATCATAACATCATCACACGAATGTAAGCATCTCCCAAGATTGATGGACAGTAAATAATATATAGCAAAAAATCTTCATATCCTGTTGGGGTAAGTCGAGAATACACACAGTACCTGCTAGCAAATAACCACCTTTCTCGTGTTATAACGGTTAATTATAATATCGATGTTATTAAGCAAATAATATTAGGTATTAAATCACTCATAAGAATAAGCGCCTTGCGAATCCCGTTACAGTATTACACCAGGCAACCTTGAGGGAACATTAATCAGACAGTAGAATCACATAAAATACTTAATATCAAAATATACTCAATTATACGTGCTAATGATATAAACACATTGAAGAACCCACAGATGACAAAGAAAAAAAATAAACACACTACTGAAAAGGGTTCCATCTTTTTACAATACATGACAATTTGACATAATAAACATAACAAAATAGCACTGAAATAGTGACTATTATGAATTTGTATGCTGAATAATTTCAACGATAAGCAGGTATCTGCAGCATGAAACCAGAGTGTGTTAATATAATATTAGTGATTTTCTTTAACAATTTGAGATCCTAGAACACGTTGACACACGAATTCGTGGAATAATAATATGTAGTGAGCGGTTTTCAAATAAATGACGGAGCAACAAATAAAACTGTTCAAATAATAATATTACAAGTGGGTACCTACCTAGATATTTAAATGAGCGTGATAGGCGCATCAGAAAATTGCTAGCACAATGAAAATACGCGTCATAAGAGCAGATAAGATATTTATACGTACCAATGAATAATGCTTAGTTTGTTATCGTCTACAAAATTATTCCGTATAATTATAATACTTTAACGAAAGGAAAAAAATATTTAGACTGACAGAGCGGGAGGTAATCCTAAATAATACATATTTTTACATAGGCGCCATAATACATCTATTGTATTTTAATAATATATTATTCGAAAACCTACACACTTTGTAGAAACCACCATTAGACAAATAATCCGGCTTATATAATAGTACATATTATCTATATTTATTATGACATCAATGCTAATATCAATTTATATAAGCCATCATTTTGTAGCCAATAAAATCTAAGTGAATATAATATTACGCCAAACAAACTAAAAACACTTTCAATCAATTAAAATTAGACCGTATAATCGTAAAAACTAATTATAGTTTATATTAAATAAGTGAATTGGTTCCTCCTGCAATATTATTTGTTAGGAAATTCTGCAAAAACAATTGAAACTATTTCCTAACTAAGTTAGAATAACGGATAATCATTATGTTTTTACAGACAAGGGTAAGTATAGCACGCCCTCAATTAAAGTTATTAATAACATAATAGCGCAGAGTGCAGGTAATGAATATTCATACACGCGGAAGGAAGTGTTAAAATAAAAAATCTGGTTTTTGGCACTACCAATATATGTAACAAAGATCGATTGTATTGATTGCTTAATATTATTACATTTCGCTTAGTAAACACTCATTGTATACTATTGCTATATACATAATATGTTTAGATAGGCAGTGTATAAAACATGAAGATATTATTTTGTATTGCTTTATATGTATGAAATGTAGTTCTATGTACTGTAGTAAGTATACATGTATTCCACACGTGAGTGTGTTGTTCTTGTGCTGTATCTTACTTAAGCCAGGTATCCTGCAGTGCATGTTATTGTTCGTTAGTGAATGTGTGTGATTCACCTTTATATGTGTAGGAGTGACGTAAACGATTGCCCGTCCAATAGCAGCGAAGTGGTCACACGACAAAAAAGAGCGGGCTCTCGATCCAGATAAGCTTCGGCTGTGAGTAGAGGCTGACTCATTCGCGATACTACTAGTACGTACCTACTCACACACATAAGCACATGTAGGTATATACCAGATATAGTAAGCAACATCGCTAAAGAGTGAAGTTACTTGTACATAAAACTGTACTAAAATAACCATTAAACCTCAACTTACAACACTATGTAAAAGGAATGAACAAATGGATGACACTCGATGACTCGACTTAATGAAAAAAAGCATTATTTTAAAAGTGTTGAGAGGTAATAAAGAGATTAAGTCTGGTGACCAACACCTACATTATTGGCTATTTACACAGTAATGAAATATACTCGATCGCAAGTATTAATATTTTCACAAATGTCATGTTTATTGATTGAAAATACCTAGTTTTCACAACACGTAAAAGAGGTGCATTTTCATTCGTTTGTCTTTGCGAAATTACGAAAAAAAATATTCCGAAAAATAAATTGTTACGGTGAATTATTATTATATATATACTACTGTATTAAGAGGGAGTATAGTTCATCCGATAATATTAACTATAGCAACTATCGGCTAAGTGGCAAAACTCTGTGCGAAGTAAATTTCAATATATACTACAGTGAGTGATTGTATTTTCTTACTAATACACTTAGAGCGTGTGTAATGGTAAACATAGCCTGCAGCTATAGCAAAGCAAACCAGCCAACTCAGGTTGGCTCTTAAACAACTTTACGAGACCAGCATTTACTATAAATATTATGTATCACCTATAGTTTAACACACACACAGCATATACACATACAATATCGTGAATGTGAGTATAAGTAATAAGTATAACATACATACATGACCACTCTTACATTTAACTATCCTACATATTATTGTGTGTATATATATGATAACTCTACACATCGGCCTATTGCGACCCGATGATTTCCTTATGGCGGGGCAGGACTGGTTTTAACGGTCATAGATTTAATACAGACCATCACGTCGGGAAATTGTACGTAAGACTGCCCTGCTTTACATCAATAACAAACAATAATATAAACTATTATATAACATAAAATGCATTACAGATACAGAGTACCTATATATCCACTGCGGATACAAATAAATGAGTTAATAAAGAAAATTCTCCAAAAAGAAGCAATCTTTAGTATTATGAGTTTATCGTGTTATTTGATATTCTTACTAAAATGCCGTTCAATACTTCGTGAATATAAAATTATTATTTGCAATAATAAATTTTATTTAATTACCTGTGTCAGGTTGAAGATCCGCTGATAGCCGTGATGACACGGATAAATCTGTAAGAAATAAACAAAACTCGTTAAAATTACAAACATCTATAAACCAGCAGAAACAATAAAGTTTATTACTTCAATATTATCAAAGTTTATTGATTTCGCATCCATTGATTACAGACACAAAAAAACAGTTAATACTTATAATTTGATTCTTACTAAAAATCTGATTTACTTTTGATTAAAAAAAATGTAAAATCAACAGGAATCGTCAATATTAACGACATGATAAATAATGTTATAAACCAATCAATAATCGTCCAGAATGATAATCATAATGTAAATTGTTAAGTATTTATGTAATGTATTATCTGTTAACACGTTTTGTATTGCTTCGCCCGTAAATGACACAGGTTTGTCGAAAGCGATAGTTATAAAAAAATATGTTATAAATTGTCGAAAACGATAATTACAAGTATAAATTACGGTATAAATGCTCCATATCATAAAAATGTCTCGCAAATGTTACATAGTAATTCATCCTACGAAAATAAGGGAAACAATATAAAATACACTGAGTAATATCATTTATTATGTAATTGTACATGCTTTATTAATGTAATTAATTGCTTCCTGATTTAAGAGAAATAATGTGAATCGAAATCACTCTACATGGAAATTGGTATAATTCAGCAGCAAAGGATACGAAATGGTTTAGAATAGACATTTATTAGCCGATGTGTACTCGCTTCGGCGGTATATATAATGAGTTACAATCCATTGGATTGGTCTGCAACGAGTTTGGTTATACTAAAATTGGATTGGACATTAGCTGATAATAATAACACACACACATTGAAGATTAATAAAATAATAAATACGTGGACAACATAATGTATACATAAGTACATACATAATAATAATTTGTCATTAAGCCGGCCTAACACTTTAAACTTTCACAGTACTGCAGAATGTCTGTAACATTAATAGTTATGTATAAAAGACTATATTTATTATAATATACAGTAGTATGTTGTTATATGGAAGGAGATAGTAGAAGTAATCATTATTATGAGAGGTAAGTTAATGATCCCATGTAATAGTTTCTAAGGAACTAACGATGAGTCACTGTGAATGTTCAGTGGATATACCTAATACAGTACAATAATATATTGGTCATAGATGTTGTGTTGAGTGTCACACAACTCACCGCAAAATACCTACACAACATCCAATATGTAATAACTAGAATAGTTAAAAGTCTCGACACTTCTTAAACACATACATAGACATACTTGGATAGACAGATAATAATGTATGTACCAATAACATTAGAATAAGAATTATGAATACACGAATCACGTTAATATGGGTTATACTCTCATCTATTGAACATTGTGTTGATCTCCTCTCATTGTAAAAGTTAAATACGAAACAACACACTCATTTGTTTGCTTTGTTGCCTCAGAAAGCTTAAAAAGTTAACCCGAAGTTACGAAGTAATGACAAATAAAAGTTGTGACCTCTTTTTACCTCTTTTTGATTGTTCAAGCATTTCTGAAGCTTTAATATTTTAAAAGAATTAGATAGTATACAACACATCTTAAATAAGTAAATTTAAACTACGCCGCATAAAGAATTGCACACATTATTGACCACAGTATTAATTTTGAAGCAGAAATAACATTTTATACTACCGGAAAGTTCAAATAATAATTATTTTACAATCCTTACTACAAATCGCAGCACAGTTAGAGTTTTATTATTAATTAAAAAAAACGATAAAACAGTAATTAAATCCAACTGAAAGACATGAATTAATACTTCCAAGATTTATACAAAATTCTCAGATTTTAATAACAGCCATAAGAAAATCGTAAAGATTACTCATGCATGAGTTTATTTGAGAAATTTCTATCTATTAACCAATGATACCTATAACCCGTAATTGTATTACTGCTTTGCAAGGATTCGGTACAATACTCGTAATGTGAGAACATAGCGGCTGTCCAGTTTCATAACTCAACAAGTACAAATATCTTGTATTCGAGAAATCGCCATTTTCGTAATTTTGGAATATTTATATTATGTTTAAAAACAAAACAGAATGTGAAATATACTATAAAATGATAATCGCACTTTTAAAAACATACATTGTTTTAGTACAGTTCAATAGTTAAACACAGAGATGTGACGTATTTGAAATAAAAGTATTTAAAATACAAATACAAAATACAAAATACGTATTTGTATTTTGTATTTCAAATACCTTTTTGTAAAAAGTATTTTGTATTTTATTTGAAATACTTTTTTTGAGTATTTTGTATTTTACACAAAATACTTTTACAAAATACCTTTTTATTGTTTGAAACAAAATTCTGCCATTAATTGATATGCGCGTACGCAAGCTTTTTTTGCCAATTTGTTGAATTACAAATACAACGTTTCCATTAGAGTACTCCATGTTTGAGATATACACACATAATAATGATGATTGAACAAATTATACACGACGCCGTTTAATGTTTCATGGCCATCTGAAGGGCGCTGTGATTTCTCCTGAATGGTAGCATTTTCAATTTTGTCTGGAGGCAATCTGTTCCAGGCAGATGACGCTGCGACTCTGTTTCTTCTTTCTGCAAATTAAGAGGTATTTGCCCTTTTGAGTTCAACGAGTTTAAGAAGCTGATCACAGCCTTCGCCACACATTTTCGTCAGCGGAACAGCTCAGTGGGTGGTGTGCTGCCTTGTGGACAGTGAGACACAGTTTAAACACCACTATCTCCAGGACTCACAGTTAGTGTAGACTTCTTAGTAGTGAAGTTATGTGGCAGCTCTTATTCTCTCTGTAAATGATCCGAAGGCAACATTAAAAACCATCTGAAGACGATAAGGAAGAGTTTGGAGCAGTCCTGTATATAATATGATGTTACAGTAGTCCATACGATTTCAGATTTGGATTATCCATTCTGATTTATTTTGCAGCCCAAGTCAGGAATTCTCTTATCTGCTTGATGATACTCAATCCATTTATGACAATTTTTGGCTTATCTCTTCTAACAACGGTACATTTTGTCATGACTTAATTAATTTTTTTTTCTATTTTGACAGTTCTTTCTAAGGCTCATCCTCATTGTCTGCAAGCAATGATATATCGAATCATGTCAACCCTTTCTCCATTTATGTATACTCTTGTCCAGTTTTTCATTCATCAATGGTATTCATCAATTGTCTGCAAGCAATGCTATATCTAATTTATTTATTCATTCTTTACTGTACATTGATAAAAAACAATTACATAAAAGGTATACATTCAAATTAAATACAATCAATATACAGAGGGCGAGTTTATCGCAAAGGCGCGATCTCTTCCAACTAACCCAAAAGTATTAACTTAAAAAGAAAAAAAAAACATATGATAAAAATAAAATCAATGATCTAAAGGATTTTGGAAATAAAAGAGAAAAAAAAATACATTCACCAAGTGAACATATATACAAAACATACATACATACACACATATATAAAAAAAGGGAGAGACTGCAAAAAAAAGATACAAACATACATACATACATAAAGGGAAAGGAAAAGGGGGGGTTAGGAGTGATGGGTTTCAGGTTTCAGAGGCTGTGTTTGTATTTGTGGAAATCATTTTCTCCTTAACGGCTCGCTTGAAAGACGTCAGACTTTGAGTCAGCCTAAATTTTGAAGGGAGATTATTCCAGCAACGAGCACCCTGAACTGCAAAAGATTTTGAGATGAAAGTTGTACCATGAGCCGGGATTGACAGGATGTGCTGGTTATTCGACCTCAGAGGTAAACCGTGACTCGCCAAGTATTCAAAAGCCTCCTTAATATAGTACGGGGTTGATCCTGCGTACAGAGCATTGTGGACAAATGTGAGTAGATGGAGCTCATGTCTTTGTCGTACAGTAAGCCATTTCAGGGTATTACGATATTCAGAAATGTGGTCAGTTTTTTTAGATTAAAAATAAACCTTATGCCAACATTCTGAAGTCGATCAAGTTTGTCAATATCCTGATTCATGTCCACATACACGATATCAGCATAGTCGATAATGGGCAACAGCAAGGATTGGACCAATAAAATTTTTACTTTATTGGGCAAGAATTTTTGCAGCATCTTTAGAGTGTGGAACTTGTAAAAAAACTTTTTCTTTAGAGTGTTAAATTGATGCTGCCAAGAGAGTCTCTGGTCCATGATTATGCCCAAATTCTTTACTGTCGCCGAAGAGGGTATTGCTACTGAATTCATAGTAGTGGGAGGTAAATTAATATTTTTCAACCTGGATATAGAGTGAAGGCTACCAATGAATATTGTCTGGGTTTTTGAGGCATTGAGGAGTAATCTGTTGCAAACACTCATTGGTAGAATAAATGGCAGAGGAGATAATTGTGAAGTTTAGCATGTGTATAGATTTGCAAATCGTCCGCATATAGATGGTAGCGACAAGGCAACTGTTTCTAATCATGTCAACCCTTTCTCCACTTATGTATACTTTTGTCCAGTTTTTAATTTCTTTTTCATTCATCAATGGTTTAAATATTAAATACTTTTGTCTTACACCTTGTTCGACTATTTGTAAAAAGTATTTTAAAAAGGTATTTTAAAAAAGTATTTTGAAAATACGTATTTTGTATTTAAATACCATTTTGTAAAAGTATTTAGTATTTTGTATTTGAAATACAAAAATTCAAAAGTATTTGTATTTTGTATTTAAATACTTTTTTGGAAGTATTTTGCACATCTCTGGTTAAACAATTTGATACACATAATTATTTATGTAATGGAAAATGGGTAGGTACCTACAATATTTTTTCCATAAATAAATATTTAATAAAATTCTTTGAAAATGTCAAGCTAACTTGACGAAAGCGCATGAGTATTAATAAATCAATAGTGAAAAGTAAACAGTGTTTTATTGATATCAAATATGTTTAAATATTTAATATATTATAAAAGAAACCATGTATTTTTTTACAGTTATTTGTTTGTGGAATTGAAAGAGTGGCGTTGATTGTGTGTTACCAAATAAATCCGGGTTAGTTGGAAGACATCGCATTTTAGCGATGAACTCGCCCTCTGTACATTGAATTTATAATTGTTATTTTTATGCCACTATTTCACTATGTAATATTGTAACCAATGTACAGTGAAGAATAAAATAAATAAATAAATCAAAATTTTCGACTCGTTGAATTATGGAACTGGACTTATTATCTATGGTGCGAGAAACCAAATAATACATAATATTATTTTATATGCACGTGTACTAAGTACATTTGTATAAGTAAATAAATATTATGTAGCTAGGTAGGTAGAGTTGCTTTATAGCTTACATTGGGTATATAGCCTCCAACACTTTGGATACAAACGACACTACAATAACCAGCTAACACACTGCGCTGGGAATATAACAGAGTAATCGGTAGATAGATACCTAATCATATTGTTATTATTATTATTATTGTAGTATATATTATAATACTATATAGTAAGCAATAAATAAAAGAAACAGTCGATAAACCGGTCGTGGAAGCAATCTATTACGGACATTAGACATGTCGGTTAGCTGAGACACCTCCCGTATTACGGATCCGATAGGTATTATTCTAACTATTGTATGGATCATTGTATTGCTGCCTCTCGTAATAATATGACTGTGTACACTAAATAACAACAAGTAAAAACAATGTTTTGTACGATATAGTTCTTCAATAAACTACATATTACATTTATGTGCAACGTACAAAATAGAAATAAAAATAGTTGAAGTACGCCGAGACAAGAGTTACAAGTCTCTATAGACGTGTTGTAAAAACATGATTAAAAATGTTGTCCTTGAAAATTGGTATCGAGAGAGCTGAATAAAATTGTTTACTTGTTAAAGAAAATTATATTATAGAGGAGTATACGTTCTTTCGTTATTATCCTAAATTTAATTCACCTCTCTTTTGAGAATATTGAATAGATTAGGATGTTTTTTTGAAAAAAAATATATAAGGGTTTTGTAATAATAAGCCCAAATACAACCTTGTACACCTTTCACAGTAAGCAAAAAGTTCTTGTCGTGAAAGGGGAGTTTGCCGACACCTGGGATCGAACCACGGACCCCCTGTTCACGAGGCCGAAAATCCACCGTCAGGCTACTGACGAACTCCTAAGAGTTACAAGTCTCGAATATATTATTAATATTAGGCATATACCAACCTAGATGACCAAAAATTGAATGCGAATTTTCCTATGGATAAAGTGGCACATATAAACATTTATGCTAAACATCAGTGGGAGTCACTTGATTGAATTCAAATACGTAATCAAGTAAGAACACTTGAGAGGAATTGTAAAGAGAAACTCAAGTGAACCGAAAGGGTATTTTAATATACCGTCTTGTAAAAAGGACGAGCGTTGTAGGCATCGAGTCCACCATCCAATACATCCATAAGTACCTACATACTAATATGTACCTACCGAGGAGATATTCTAATAAAGAACATAATGTATTATCGATAGAAAAATAAATATCTAAATACAATTAATTTATTAACTTAAGACAAAAAAGTATAGTATCTCAAATTTATACAATATACCTAGGTAGTTTTAAAAGTTGTACAACATTGTAAAAGTCTTACACCGATGATTAACCAAAAACAAAAAGTGTATAACTGTTGCTTAGAATATAGATTACACGAGTTCTACATACCAACAAGAGTAACAAAAGGCAAGAGAAAAAATACATTTCCAAAAAATCGATATATCGATTATAAATTATATTCATTACAATTTTAGATAATTGAATTTTCACCGTAAATCTACCAATATTCACTATAATGGTTAAGAGTTGCTAATGTTTCACTGTCAATCCGGAAACATTTGAATATATTTTCATACATACAATTCGTATTGGGTATTAATACATGAATATCTAACTACACACATCTAGCCTTAGCGTAAAACACGAAAAACCTGTATCTTGAGACAAAATGTAGGTGAATACTAATAAACCTGTGATATTTTTGAATATCACAGTAGATAACCATTATGTAAATAACAGACTTGATAGGTATATAATTACGATATTTTAAGTTATTTTATTGTTGGGAAATCTAAGAAGAACCACCGCAGGTTTTATTGTCAGGTGTAAAATACAAGAAAAGGAATTACAAAATTATTCTATCGTTAAAGTGCAAAACGTTTTTTGAATCTCCACAACGACACAGAAAAAAAATACAATTAAAGACTTATTTAAACGACGATTTTAGTGATTCACAAAATATTCTATTACAAAAGCTACTATAGTATCTATGTAGAACACGAACAAGAAAAACCGGCGCGAGCCGGAAGCATAAAATGACTGCATTTGTTCTGCAAAGCGAAACCGAGAAACAATTTTCTATCTGTTGCAATAATTATTGATATTTATCTCAACGAGGAATGCGAGTTAACACGGGATGAAAAATGGCTAAAATTATGCCGGTCCTAAGCTCTGGAATAGTTTGCCTCTAGGTTTCTGGCAGTCCGCTGACTATGACGGTTTCAGGAGAGGCCTGAAGACATATTGTTCACAAGGTTTTACACATGACACACTACTTATATTATTTAAAAAAATTGACAATGCCTGCTGAGCAATTTTTTTTATTATTGTGATTTTTTATCATTCTGACGACAGTTTTGATAGATATTATGTAATATTAAAATGGACGTAGATGTTGATCCTAAATAATATAAAGTTCCCTTGAAGAGATATTATCGCAGTACGGAGCAATATAAATAGTCATACTATTATTATTACTTATGTCAGTAAATATTACACATTTTTCCAAAAAGTACATAGGAGTCAATTTCTTATTATATAAACATGGACTTACAACTGGTGTGTTACCAAGTAGTTAATTTTATTAATTATAGTAGATATTATATTAGATTGTGTATTACTCACTGGTAATTTCCACCACAAACACTAACATCGAACATATCTACATAATATATCACAGTACCTAACTTACATATTAGACGCATAAAAATAGCAATAGAGCGGATTATATATAACTATTATACAACTGCATATAAACCACAGCTATGAAAATCTGAGAAAAGTGACGAATGAATCGAAACAGCTAAACCATACCCAAATTAATATTTATTTTTACTGCAGATTGAGATATCACTCAATGTAAGAAAAAAATTAAATACCATACCCAACACGCAAATATAGTAGGTATATTATACATATACATATACCTATTGAGCAATGCATGTGTACAAGATACGGTGTACCTACTGGTATTGGAATATCAAGTACCTACCCATAATTTCAATAATGTAAAAATATATTTCATTTCCAACACGGGAAAATCACGAAACGTTTTCCACGAAACATTTTTAACGATGAAAAAATCGAGGTGTTTGATAGTAATGGTCAAGTCTCGGACTTTCAGCAGATAGACGTGGGTTCGATTCTACCCGCGGCCGACTTACTCCACTTCCACGAAACAAGAATATTGATTATTGAGAGGGTGGCAGAAAGTGTATTTGGGTTGATATCAAACCAAGATTTAACTTTGAATAAAGTCCAGCCGGTATGACTTAGTAAAACGACCATTGAAACGAAAATAATTATAAATCCTTGATTTTGTTGTTTTTATATTTCCGGCACACAACTACTCGGTAAAAGTATTATACAAAGATAAATAATCTTGAGTATCTACAAAAATAAATTGACTTGAAATCACACACACAATCATTATAATCAATCGATTATTAAATACCTATTTACTCATTTAATTTACACATTGCATGGCCCAAACCTTCTACAACATTAAAAAAAAATAAGACAAAACTATTTTAATCTTCACCAAATATGCATAGTAGTGCACGTTAGGCAATTTAAATTTCCAATCACACATTTTGATTCTTAAATCATAGGTAATTATGTATAAAATAAATACAAAAATCAATCATATCATATCGTGATGAAAATATGAAGTTCGTTTATATAATTAGGTAGACACACTACTTCACCTAGGTATGTACCAAATAAAACCACAAAATTATGTACCAACTAAACATCATCTATGAAATACCTACCAAATATTTGCTTACATTCGTAAAAAAACATCAGTCCTACAGAGAAATCTTATCGAGATTTTGAACTACGCGGGAGTTCGCGGATATTTATTATTAGAGTGGCAAAGAGAAAACTCAAATGACGATGCGTTTTTTCAAATCTATTATATTTCTGTTATTCTACTAACTATGAAAGCAAACAATATGAAAATAATTATTATTTATCACATTATAATTATGATTTATAATCACATAACATTTGCTAAAAAAAATTACACCACATATTACCTAATCTAGTTTTATACTAAACATAAAAAGTAGATAGTAGTACTCCTAATATCCTTACATAAAACAACTTGTTAACATAAACAATTTGTTTGTCCGAATTCGCTAATAACACATTATAAGTCCTATATAAATTACCTATTAGTATAAATAATTTAACGCAAATAACATAAGATATTTGACATTTCTTTTAAAAAGATGTATCTGGGATTTTGTTATAAGCCTAAATACAACCTTATACACCTTTCACAGTAAGCTTAACGCGTGTGTCGTACGAAAGGGGGGATTGCCGACACCTGGGATCGAACCGCGCACCTCTTGTGCACGGGGCCAAGACCCTATCTCCAGGCTACCGACGAACTCAAATATTTATGGGGTTACACATTTATAAGGTTAACATAACAATATTTTGTTTATATCATCATCATCTCGCCTTCAACGCTCCTCTCAGGAGCACAGAGGCCTGAGTCAATAACACATTTTCACGTTACGTTTTCGTTCCGTTAACGTTCGAGTACAGACGAAGTTGCAATCAAGTGTCAATTTCGTTGCTAAGATACACAATAGTTACGAAAATTAACACTTTGGCGCAACATCGTCTGCATTTGAACGCTAACGGAACGAAAACGTAACGTGAAAATGTGTTATTGACTCAGGCCTCTGGGCAGAAATCAGCCTCCTCCATTCAGAGTCTCTGTGCCAATTGCATCACCTCTTTCCACGACATTCCCTGCGCTCTGATATCGTTGTCATAGGAACGGTGTATTGTGAAAGAGGGACGCCCAGGCCGACGGAACCCTTGCGGACAGAAGAACAGTGCTCTTTTTGGCCAACTATCATTGGGCATTCTCAAAACATGTCCCAGCCAGGACCATCGTCTCTCCTGTATTACGGAGATTACAGGTCTCTGCTGGGTGCGCCGGCACACAACGTCATTTGTAACATGTTCACACCATTTGACATCCAAAATCCTTCTAAGACACCTTTTTTCAAAGCTTAGTATCTTCCGCTCTTGAGCCTTGGTTAAGTGCTAAGACTCACAGCCATATAGAAGGATTGGGATGATGCACGCATTGAACAAGCGACCGATGCCCGATTTTGTCCTGATGCTGAGTTCCAGACGCCTTCCAAACTTGCTTATATGGTACCTAAATAAGTTTGAAATTTTCAAATAATAGTTAGGTACCTACTCGTAATACATTCATAATAATTAGTCTATGTTAATACATAATATTTAATTGGGAACGTAGATAAGATATAATATGGAAGTTTACCTGTGTGATATATTTATTTGGTTCATGCAAAATTCAACTAGATAGTTCGGTTGATGAAAACTTAATAACAAATGTAGAAGTAGAGGGAGATATGTATTTACAAAGAACGCATAGATATTTGCAGTAGGTACCTAGCTAGTTGCAATTTCACATTCTGCGAAGTGAATTGGAATCACAGAGAGTTGTACGATAGATTTGCACAAATGTTGTTATATTTTGTAAACACATTGTTAACATTGCAATTTATTATTGAAATTCCTTTATTGAAACGTTATTTCAACATCCTCCACACTGGAATCCCCTTCAGTACAGTAGCTCAGTAGTCCTTAACCAGTTCTACATCAATTAATGCATCTATCGTATGTTTAATGAAATTATTAAATCAATAATAATATTTACATTCAATAAGAATTGTGTATCTATCTTTGTAAATTGTCAGTTATTTTAGTGTTTATCCAGAACTAAATAAAATTTCACAAATAAATGCGAAAAATTACTAACTGCAAAAAATATCAGGGTCACACTGATTAATATTAATGGAAGTCGATGCATACATAACATTTTTTAATAGTGGATTATAGTTATTATTGTAATTTTAAAGGAATACATTAAATGAAAACCTAATAATGGGTAATGTTATTAAAAAACATTTGAACATATAAAAGTTTTCAATACCTGAATCAAAATCGAACAAGCATACGGATATAGGTACGTTAGTTCCAACAAACGAGAGCATTAATATTTCACTTAATTGGAAATTAAACCAAAACATAGCATACATATACTGTACAAACATAATATGCACGATAGTACACAATAATATGCCCATAGGTAATGCACTAATATCATTGTTATCAACCAATTTAAAATATTACCATGTAAATAATTAAGTTCATGGAAAATTAATAGAGGCAATAGCCATGGCTACCACACCATATACAAACAATTAGTGAAAACCATACGGTCATCAGGATACATCATCAAAATGTTTTATGATATTGTATAATATATTTATAATTACTCCCGTAACTACCCCAAACAGATAGTAGTAATCAATAGTTAGGTAAAGCAATGATGAAATGATTTGTAGAGTGTAGTAATCGAATCAGTATTATATTAGAATCGCTGTTGACTAACAGTGCATAAAGGATTTAATGCACCGTTGAAAGCATAAACTGAACAAGTTCATTTCAACGCAATATTTTGGCAAAAATAATAATACAAAAACGTTAATCGATTTATTACAAATACATAGGTATACTTCAATAAATTTAAACAGTCTCGCATCATTGGAGATCTAGTAAAGATTCGGCGAAAATGCAATTTCGAGGGTTGTGCGTCGATTTTTTTTTCGTAAATAGATTTGTATAAAATATTGTAAATTAAACCTCATGCTACAAGTATAAAAGAAATATGGAATGGGTATAAAAGTATTCTTAATTAGACTACATAAAAAATAGGTGGAGATACAGTAACAACTTAACGTAAGAAAGGTCTACGCCAAAACGATAAACAAAATCATTGTGTCATGATGCGGCATATAAAACAAGTGATGTGAACAAAATATCTACAGAAAATAAAGATTACCATTACATCATTTTCATCTCATAAATACACAATCAAATATGATCCAACAAATCAAAATGTTATCTCTAAATGAGAAACAAACACTAATCCCTATTAGCCATTGAAAATATGATGTACCAGAAAAATGAATGCATCCTTAAATAATGTCAAGGTTCGCAAGGTTAAAACGCCATAAATAAAAAAAAACAGAAGGATATCTACAAAATAAATAATTTACCACCGATTAATGAATATGTTATTATATAATCACAATATATTTATAACACAAAAAGAACTACAAAGCCTATTAAAAGGTCGATTTATTATTATTATTAAATACAAATTGAATCAATGAAAGCCTTAAAGCTATAACGGCGTGAATCGCCTCGCCCACAGATCACCAGGTAACGGCCATATAACTAAGACTTCATAACAAAACGAGTTCCCATACGAACATAATGTATGTTGATAATAGATGTAGGTAGGTACCTATTTAGTTTAATGTAAGTACTAGCTACAAAACCACGGCACATAGTGCACGAGACACAATCATCATAATCAATGTGGCGCTACTTGTTTAACAAAACCTTAACTAGACTGGCTATTAGCAAGACAACAATATTATGTACTGATTAATCACTCGTGTGTAAGCATGACATGATATTAAGATATATATACCTACTCGCCCAGATCTAACTTTATATGAGACGGAAAACATTAAAGACGGAAGCAATTTTTCTAATTAGTTACCTATTACCATTACCTATAGTCGGCCGGTGTGGCGCGGAGGTAACGCTCTTGCCTTTGAGTCACGAGGTCCTGGGTTCGATTCCCGGCCAGGGCAAAATGAAGAATGACCTTTTTCAAATTGTCCTGGGTCTGGGTGTTACATGTATATGTGTGTATCGTCGCGTTAGTACCCATAATACAAGATTCATCTTAGTTTGGGACTAGCTCGATCTGTGCGAATTGTCTATATATGTTATGTTATGTTATTTACAATATTAATATGATAAGTAAATACTGGTAGTGAAACATATAAATGACCGTACATAGTACTGTAGTATCGTCATTATGTAACATATGTATATAGCAGGTATGTACTAGATAATAATATTAATTAGGTTGTAGGTGAGGCGACATATGACATTGTATGTTCTGGCGTCTCTTATGTCCGACTGTTTAGTCTCTCGACAGCAATGCCGATAGTGGAATAATGGAGCTACAGCAGGCAGCAAATCTGCGAAGTGTGATTGGTAGTCGGTCGGTCGAATGTCGTTATGTTTAATTTAAATAATGGTCAGAGGTTAATAATGTCTAAGCGCGACGGGTATCAAGTTGGCAGGGTATCGCACAGATAACTGGGTAGGTAGACATTTACTTATCACTCTGTTAGGTATTGTTGCAAACATCGCCTTGCTGTAGATTTTGTTGCTACTCAGTAACTTATTGATTGTCTGTTTTGCAACATTGTGCACTATTTGTTTCGCATAATGTAATTTACAAAAAGATAATCAACGTATAATAAAAATGCATATACCAATTATATATACCTATTTAACATGTATAAACTAACTATACGTTGATTGAATTTTGATAATATTTTCATTTCTTTAATTTGATTGCACTGAAATAAACCTCGTATCTCGTATCCTATAACATATATTGACAAACAACTGGAGAGTTAAGTGTAATAAAGTAATTTACGTGATCAGTGAAACACCAATTTTATGCATGTAATCAGGTAACGAGTATAATCCAGCAAATAATATAATTCAGAAAACTGTTTTGAAAATATGGTTTACATCTCTTTATAACTGGAGGCTCATTGAATTTTAAATCTCTATTTGAATTTTCAAACGCTTAGTTTGCTAATTTTTTGTAATTATATTGTTATGTATCACACCTGTATTCGTGTTAGACAATTTTTTGATTATGGTAGATTCTTCTATGCTTAAATTAATATGCAAATGCAAAGGGAGATATTATTTCAATAAAGGTTATTATTATTGAGCACAGGAGAGAAAAACACCTCTTTTTAATTTTTTGACTTAATCTTTAATTCCTAATTATCTTGAGAGATTCCTGTAGCCTTTCGCTAAGATCTGGCTGCAACATATTTCTTTGTACACCAGTGTTCATACATACTGAATTCTTATATTCTTCATTTACTATCCATGTTGCAAGATTCTGGTATCAAGTTCCATCGCAGATCCGAAAAGGTTCTGAGAAAACATTCCAAAAAACATATATATGTATATATATATATATATATATATAAGGGTTATCTGCAAGATATTGATTGTATAACAACAAGTTCGCCCTTTGACTGTTCATTGTGGTGCATAATTTTATACTTCATACATATTTTAAGTATTCTTTATTTTCTAGTGTTTGTAGAAATTTGTAGAAATGCATTACAAAAGATTAAAAACACTGTTTAATTCCACTATGAGAATTGTTTAATTGTTCAAACGTTTTCGACTATAATGTATTATGTAGTCATCATTAGTAACATCACAATACTAAATTTAAAATTAAAAGACGTATAATATAGAGAGATACAGGCCATGATTTTGACCTCAGCAGTGTAGAATTACTACAAAAATGTTCTAAAGGCAAAAAACTCGACATCATCTTGCTCCTGAACCCACCCCTGAACTCGTCACTCCCACCCTTCACACACCCCCTACCAACTGTAACCACTCCTTAGATTTAAATTATTATTTATGTCTTTTAATTTAGTATTTTGTTGTTCCTGATGACGAATACATTGCAGTCGAAAATTGGAATTAAAGTGTTTTTCTATAATTATTTTTTAGATTTAATTTTATGTCTAATATTTTATGTGTTGCTTTTATTTGTATTTCTATTGTCATTGTACTTTATCAATTGTATGGCCAAATAAGAAGTACCTACTTATTACTGCTGACTATGTATAGGTAGTAGGTACCTTTAGAGTTCACAGATTTATTTATACTATATCCTATATATTATACTATACCTAGTGTTGTGGAATTCTCAAGAAATAATTTTTCGAGAAATTTACCGAGAAATTTCTCGAAGTAGAGAATTTTCGGAGAATTTATTTTATTTTTCATTTACTATACTATACACTAACAGTACAATAATAATAAATACTTTATTCAATCAATCAATGTACAAATGTTGAGACAATTTATCACCAATATGGCTACAATTAATAATGGAAACAAAAAAATGTTAGGTACCTACATAGAAAAAAGTGCTAATAACTGATGAAAAATCTTGATGTTTGACACCCCACATGCCCATATTTAAGTAAAAAAAAATTGCAGGTACGTACATGGAAAAAAGTGTTAATAATAACCTCTGATTTGGGCCTTAATCAGCCCCACACATTTTTGGATCAATCAGGTTGGCTGCGAAGTGTACTGGGCGAAAGGTCATAATACCACTAAGAAAAATTATGGAGAGAAATTTCTCTTCCATCAGAGGAGAAATTCTCGGAGAAATTTATCGTTCTCAAGAAATTTATTTGGAGAATTTTCTCTTCTCACATCACTAACTATACCCTCACGCCGTGTCCCAAGTGGGGTAGGCAGAGAGAACGGAACGCCAAACAGATCTATCTTTACACACTTCCTTCGCTTCCTCCACATTCATACAGTTTCTCATACACGCACGTCGGTTCCTCTTACTCAACACGCGGCCGTCCTTGAGAATTTGATCCACGTGATCAAGCCACGTGGTTCTCGGACGCCCGCGTTTCCTCAAACCCTTTCTTTCAGACAAGTATATCCTCTTTGTCACTCTTACCTCGTTCATTCGTTCAACATGCCCAAACCACCGTAGTTATTCACGCGCATTCTGTCCACAACACTCTTCTTGCATCCGCTCATTCTTCTAATTCACAGGTTCACAGATTTCATTTTAATAAAAGTTGATTCAATATTTTACAGGGTATAAAAAAGGGTAGATAACAACTATCAGGCTAATGAATTAATGGTTAAACTTTTGTAAAGTAATAAGAACATAGATAAGTGGACGGATAACTTAATATCTTGATATTGTTATCTAGCTTCTTGTTCAGTGACACACATTCTAAATTATGTACAGTATGTATATATACGTATCTGTATAACATATTATAATGCAATCACATCGATCAACTATTTATAGATAAATACCTACAACAGTAAATCCTGTTTCTGTAAGAATAAACTTATAATTATTGCGAAATCATTCCATGACAAACATACATAATACAAACTAGTACGTACGAAATATAATGTAAACATAACTTAGTAAAGAACAAGTTTCACTAACTACAATAACAACGACGCTGTGATTGTATATATTTAAAAAAAAATATTAAAAAGATAATTCGGTACCTAGGTAATTAATATAAAAATCAATTATTACAATTTTTTCGATGTTATGGTTAGGTTATTAGTAATCATTTCTCCTATGGGTACCTAAACATAATATAAAACATATATAAAAGAAAGACTAATAAGTACCTACCTACCTATTAATTTTCGATGTTATGGTTAGGTTATTAGTAATCATTTATCCTATGGGTACCTAAACATAATATAAAACATATATAAAAGAAAGACTAATAAAACGTGGCGTGACGTTAATGTGACGTGGTTAGATGGAAGAAATCACTATATATAGTGATAATCTCGCCACTGCACATCATCACATTTTTTCTTGTGTATATTGCTTTGTTTTATTTGTTATATGAATGATGATGTGCAAGAAGAATAAAATAAATACCTACCTACCTATTAATTTGATATAGCACAATTTCATGGAAGATATAAAATAATTCTCTTACGATAATATATCTGATATAATTCTCTTAATTTGGATAATAAAGTTTGATGTTTGTCAATAAATCAAATGATCAAGACGGTTAGAGTTGGAGCGCGGCCAAGATCGAGGAAAAAAACAAACATAAAAATATAAAAGTAAAGGCCGAATATCTATTTCTGTGGATATCTTTAATAATACCTGAAAAATATCAATTAGTTTTCAAGAACACGAGAACATTTCAACAATTAGGTGTAACTGCTCTATAGAAAATAAATAAATTAACTGAAAAACTAATAGATGACATGCAATATAAGACAACATGAACAAGTAAAAAATGTAAGCGATATTTAAAATGTCACATTAGATGTAAAAAGTATACATATTAAAAAATAGTAGGTAGTTTTATAATTTCTTGAGTAATATTATAGGTAGGTACTAATAAATCATTCCACACGAGTAGAGTGTACCTTATTAATAATCAAGGATAGCATTTAGACGTAATAATATTATTATAATACCTAAATGTAGAGGTGTACAGAATCTCCAAATAATACAGTATTATGTTTAGTAGGTAGGTACCTACGCATCACAATCTTTGATGTAGAGTTCATATTTAAGGAACATTATAATATCTACGGTCAATAAAACAAAGCATTTATCTTACTAGGTACGTAAATGTATTCCTCTTTGACAGGCAAATAATAAGACAGAAAGGCAGATAATCTATATCAAGCAATACAAGATTATCGATTACTAAGGATAAGGCATAGTAAGAAATGTGTATTAGAAATTTATTGATGACTGAAATTAGATAAAGTTAAGATTGAGTAGATATATACATTACATAGGTATGTATGATAATATAAATAATATAAACTACCTACTTACATACTATCCCGTATAACCAGAAGTTTCTTACAGATATCAATACCTAGCTGATGATGTTCTTCTAATCTAATTTATTAAGAAACACTAGAACCTAAATAAAACATGAACGTGGGTCAAGCGTATTTTAACCTTTTTTATTGTAGGCCCAATCATTCGGCTGCCGCGTAAACATAAGAAGCATATTATAAAATAATATAAACGATTACAGCTTCACATCCGTTGATAAATGTTGAACATGACAAAAAAATACTTAGGAAATTTTTATTTGAATGTTCGTTGTCTGCATACCGGACAATACCAAGCACTACGAATACTTTTATGTACAGCATGTTTCCATTTAAAGTACATCAACTTTAGAATATTGCCTGAATATAAGTCGATTAAAGCAATTTAAATATATATATTCGAATGTTGGTAAGTAGGGGAGAGGGGGCATGGAGGGGCCACTTTTTTTGTTTGCATCATATTTTTATTGTCGGTAGGAATTTAATCCACTTATGTGCACTATTTTTAAGTGTGGTCCTTTAGCATTAAAATTGAATTAAAAATAGTCATACTTGCTAATAGGAAGTGGAACTTTTTTTAGTTCCAACAATATTCAAAAATTGGCCCTTTCATAGCTAGGTAGTATTGAAAGGGCCATAGGAGGTGTTGAAGGGGCCGGTGTAATAATCGAAAGATTATAGTATACTTAAGGCATTTTATTTAACAAAAGTGGTTTACAATAAACATATTTGATAAAGAAAACAGCACAAACTCCTGGTAAATCAATGTACCATAACATAGTTAAATTTTTTAGCATCATCTTATAAGAAAATAAAAAATATATAATAACAACATATACTCCAACAAACTTGAGAATGAAAAATTTAGAAAATATTCTTAGTTCTAAAAATATAAAAAATAATAACAAAACATAAACCCCAACCAACTCAACGTAACAAACACATAAATAAAATCGATATATTAAAAATTTGGAAAGGAACTAAAAAGAAACATGGACTCATACCAACCAACTCAGAAACATTTTGAGCAAAAGAAGTTGTAAAGACCTTTCTTTCCACATGACTCATGGGCCCACATTTGACATACTTTACATTTCATCCAATCCACAGCACTTTGTGAATAGTCCTCATTACATACTGGACAAGAATTATTTTCAGTTATCTTATCCGCATTCTTTACAGGTATTGCCATGGTTCTTTTTCTTTTTCGAGGTATTACGATTTCTTCACCAGAACTGGTATCTAAAGAATCCGAATCGTGTAAAGAAATTCTTTCCTCTAGACAAGTGTCGGAATCATTATCGGCATACAGTTGTCTTTTTGTGCTTTTAGCAGTTTTTCTTTGGTTTTTATTTTCTGATTTTTTTTTTGTTTTTCCTTTACGTTTTCGTTCCATTTCCAAGAGCTTGTCTTTTTCGGGGGTATCCGTAATTATCGATGTCCTTCCTTTGCGTTTGTTAGGTTGGCCTGTTTTTCTTGCACCAGCTTTTGGAAAAGGTCGTACATCCTCGGGAGATTTTAAGAGCCTGGGCGACTGAGAAGATGTTGTAGGTTGTACTTCTAAAAGATCTGGAGATGTTAAGAGCCTAGGCGACTGTGAAGATATTGTAGGTCGTATCTCAGAAGGATCTTGTCTATCAGTAACATATGAGCATAAAAAATCCTCTGGAGTGAAATTATTTCTGTTAAAGGGATATATCCCAGTTTTACGGAATCCACTTGTGATATTTTGTATGTTGAATGCTGCCATAAAGGCATCGTTAGCCAACTGTGCTACCTGGTATATTGTTACGGTTTTGCTGGGATTTGATAAAATCCAGTCGTTCATGGAAACTCTATATCGAGATTTAAAAGGACCGTAAACGCTGACGTCAAGTGGTTGAAGGCGATGGCTACAATGTGGTGGAAATGTTAACATGATTATATTATGTTCGCGAGCAAATAATATGACTTTCAATGTTATGTGAGCGTTGTGGTTGTCCAACAGAAGTAACGCAGGATTTTCTTTTGTTGGATTTATATGTTTTACAAAATGCTCCATAGCAGACACGAAGCAATCTTCTGTGATCCAACCACTTGGATTAGCTAATCCAAGACTTCCTGTTGGTCCACCTTGCAACATAAAATCACGAAAATGCACTCGTGGAAATATGAATACTGGTGGAATGGTTGTTCCAGCGGCATTTATAAAGCCCACCATCGTAACCAGTGTTCCCCTTTCAGCCGAAGTAACTTGTCCCACTTGTTTTGAACCACACTGAGCTATTATTTTTGGAGGGTTTGTTACCGTACTGCAACCAGTCTCGTCCAGATTAAAAACCATGTGTGGTGGAAAATTATACTTTGTTAGCACTCTCTCCATATTGTTGAAAAATCTTTCGACATTCTCGGTGTTGAAGCTAGTAGCTCGAGAAAGAGAAGTATTTTCAGGTTTTCTTAGTGACAATGTTTGGTCTCGAGCCATGAACCCTTTTAACCAATCTATACTAGCTTGTTTAGTTTCTGACCAAGCGGCTGGAATAATGCCATTTGCCTCGGCAAATTCATATGCTAGTTTTCTGGTTTGAATACAAGTTAATCCATGGCACATTTTTGAAGCAGTTTTAAGATATGTAGATAAATGGGCTTCTTGATCAGCTGTGAATATTCGACGATTTCCAATATTAGGTGCATGATTGTAATTATGATTATCAGATGCTTTTACTTTGTTTATAATTCTTCCTAAGTATGTCCTTCCTATGTTAAAAGACAAAGCTGCAGATCTAACACTTACTTTTTTCTCTAAAACTTCTTTGACAGCATTCTCTATATCACATTTGGACGGACGAATTCTTTTAGATTTAGTTGAATTATTCATTGTTTTGGTAAGTAAGTACAAATCTGCAAAAAACCACAAAAAATAAATGAAATCAAGTTTAAAATAAAAAGGTCACTTCTACATAAGAACGTCGTGATGAAAGGGCCATGCATTGAAAGGGCCGGCCCTTCCATCACTACATACACTGGCCCTTTCATACCATTGCTTATCAAAATAAAATAACCTCAATATCCACCTACTTATAGTATGATGTTACACAGAACTTAATCAAATAATTGAAGCAAAGGCTGTATATATTGCACTGAATCATAAGATATTTTATACAAATCATTAACATCAGAGTGAAAATAATAATTAATAAACGTAAAAAACTTACTTTTCTGGTGAGAAAACAACAAGCGCAGACAAACCGTTTACACTGTGTCGCCGAACTGTCAACTAATAGCGGGAAAGAGACATCCATTGTTGCCACCAAAACAAATAAAAGAATGCGTAGTAATCATGACGCAAGGTAATCTTACAGCGATTGGCCCTTTCAAAACCTGGCCCTTTCATGCCACTTCTCCCCTATGTTCAAAAAATTTCAAGATAAATTGAAAAAATCAATTAAAAAATAAACCGGGTTAGATGGAAGACATCGCATTTTAGCGTTAAACTCGCCCTCTGTACATTGAATTGTATAACCGATATTTTCTATGATACTTTTTTAATTTGTATTATTGTAAACAATGTACAACGAAGAATAAAATAAATAAATAAAATCACAGTATGTAGTTGACTTCCAAATGACTTTTATTAACTTCGCTTACTAGTATTCGGAGACCCTCGACTTTTTACTAATCGCCTGACGACGCAGTCGATAGTCTTCCAATACGAGCAAACGAAGTTAATAAAAGTCATTTGGAAGCTAACTACGTACTGTGTTTTTTTAAATTTATCTTGAAATGGACTCCAACAAGTAACAAGGTTAAATAAATAAATTTCAATATTCATCAATGCACTTCTTACGATGATTACAAAACATTAAAATAGTTGAAAGAGTACTGACGATATATTATTATAAGAAAAATTTATCATCTGAGTTGAATTAAACATAATAGGTATTCACATAAATTACAAAAAAAAAACTTTATACTTATACAAACATTACATAGTGTCTTGCTTGATACTTCCGTAAATACACTATTGTTAGACATCACTCATTTGATTTTTGTACAGATAAATATGAAAAGTGATACGATTTGGAATTATAATAAACACCCTATTGCAAACTGGTTAATTTTTTTACAGTGTCGAGTATATCCATCCTCTCACCGTCCTACAACTTCAGATAATAAACAATAGAACAATGAAAATAATTTAAGCGAAAAACACAGAGGAATCAACAGGGCGAGAGAGCAGCAGATCAAATGTAGCCGGTCCGCGGTATGGCTGAGCAATGCGGCCGAGAATGTACGGTATGGCCGAAGGAATCCACCATCAGTTATGGCCTTTTCTGTATTACAACAGAGGGGACGCACAGCCAACGACACCGAACAACTGTGGGAAAGGACAAGAGAAAAAAGACAAAAGCAAAAGCCGCCGCCAAAGGTACATACAAATGTGTCAACTCAATGTTGGAAATTAAGCCTGGTCACGGAACGTCTCGCGAATTGATGCAACAATTTCCACCCTCGCAAAAAAGTTTAAATTACTAACAGGCCAACCGTAGGTACTACAGTATAATGAAAAAGTGTCTGTGCTATACCCGTATAACAATATCAAACAGATCAAACACCAAATTTATAAATCATAATTGCATACGTAAACTAATAACTTTTTATATAGGTTGTCAAATCCTAACCTTTTCGATGGTTTCGGTTGTTAGTGGGTGTAAAATTTAGCGCCATACACTATTATAATCTTCGCCTATCCATACACTGACTATGAGACAAATTTATAAGATAACTCTTTACATTGTGTATTCAGTGATAACTTGTAGAAAATGTATTTAGTTTAAGAAACACAACTGTATAAACATTGAAATTTGTTTGTATATTAATATCAACATCAGACGTTCGTAGGTATTAGTAAATCTTCCAATACTGGGAAAATGAAATGAATCATAGTTAAATAATAGCACGGCGTACGAGTGTGTGTATGCAAGATTACAAATTACAATTACATATTACTGAATAATATAATGACGTTATGAATCGTAATAAGGATTTATGCCATACTTATCATAATTGTACCTACATAGAAAATTGGAGATAGTTCACGAGATTGATCTTCTTCTATTTTAGCGACGACATTATATAATAATAAACAATGATAATAATATATTCCTTATCTATTCTGCCCTGGTAAGTAAAAACACAGTTATTACCAAAACACATATTATATGTCACAATCGCAGACTAAGTCAAAATTACCCTTTGTGTGCATTTTTTCAAGCAATAAAAAATAAACATGTCACAGTCTTTACGCTAGCCTGATGATGAGAGCGGAAGCCCTTGAAACCCAGCTCGCGCCCAATAGTCACAATACAGAAGTGTTTTATTTATTATATAATTGATTTAACATGAACTTCCACCAAGAACCGTCGGTTGAAAATATCAAATTTATTGAGAAAATATAACACATTTCCTCCCTGGTATCTTGAAGTTTAAGAACACCGATGGATGAATTATGATCACAGAAATTAGGCCAAACGTGAGGTCCACGCTGAACACGAAAGCCAGAACAAAGTAGTTATAGATGAGTGAACCTACATTCATAAACAAATTTATTGAGACATGAATTAAGACAATCTTATGATTCGTAATACAATACTAGCTATAATAAACAACACCTTTGGATAACACACATACGTGTGTTTTAATGTGTGTTACATTTATGTATATTACGTAGATGTATGTTAGAATTAATCGCAAAGTTTGCGCTCATACTCGCAAGTTCATAACATGTACGAGTAGCCAACATCAGAAGCAGAGAAATGTATTGAGGTCAATACGTTTATAATAACAGTGGAAATGTAAACGAAACTTATTAGATGCTTTTAAGTACCGCATTATAAGCACAAGTCAAAAATTACCGCCTTAAAAGACAAACCTATAACGCAAATCAATCATACTCTGATCTACGACTATTAAAATATGCACATTTTAAAACTTGTTTTGCGCGTTAAAAACTGAGATATAAAATATTTATTTTTCACTTATTTTAGAGGCATTGACTATGTAACAATTACGAGACATTTTCAAATAAAATATTTAAAACTTGAATCACTATGTTTATTTGTTACATTAATTTAAATTACGCTATCGCGATTTCAGTGCACTTGCACCATTGACGAGCTTTTCAAGTCTTGAAAAGCTCGTCAATGGTGCAAGTGCACTGAAATCGCGATAGCGTAATTTAAATTAATGTAACAAATAAACATAGTGATTCAAGTTATAAAATATTTACTTAGTCGTGACACGCACAACATGTTATCAATGAAGATCAAGTGACATCAGTCAGACAGCTGCTGCAGTTGCTTAATAAACTGGCGTGGGCGAATTCTAGGATGTGAATTTACTGGAGATTAAGTTCTAAGTAACGATAAAGTCGATATTTTCGACCGACGGTTTATGATGTAAGTTCTTTTCAAATTATTATAAATAAATGTTTTATTTATAATAATTATTGTAAATACCAATTGCTGCAAACCAAAACAAATCGGAGACTAAAATCATCTGTCAATTATAGGACTCTTGGGGTCGTGTCATTTGAACACTTAAAATAAATAGGTATCTGGACACACCACCTTGGCCTTCTAAAATTCAACAAATTATGTTTGTATACATTACGTGCTTTTTTGTTTTTCGTATAAACTAGATTTATCACACATACGAAAGAGTTAATATGATAAATATAACGATAGGAATGGTTTCAGTCGCAACATATGTATCACTTGCAGGTTAGAGTAGGAAGATATGAATTGTGTTACGGGTGGACGAGGAACACAATCCAAGGAGACGGAGACATTAAAGAATTGTGCGCATGCAATATTAGGTAAGTGGATAATGTGAATATGAATATAAAGCGAAAGGAATATGTTGAAAATGACTAGATTGCCGAAATTAACGATATACCTACACACTTATACATACTTAGTTTATGTATTTGAAAACATCAAGTTTAAAACATTAGAAAGTAGGGATATTATCAAAGATTGACTAACACCAGTATTCAAGTTCTTTAAGTTAGTGGGCTTCAATAAGATATTCTACATATTTAATTCAATTAATTTGAACTTATTTCTCATAAAACAGGTACCTAGCTTATTTTATCGAATTCAGTAGCTACAGATATTATAAAAGTCAAACATCACTCTTAAGTAACAATAATAATAAACTATATCAGATCGAATAATAAGGTAAATACAATACATATTGGTATTTAAGTAAATACCTACAGTAAATACACATCTACAATATTAACAAAGGCTAAAACCATATTAGACAAGAAAACAAAACACCAAATATTTACTGACGAAAGGTTTACTAAAGTGGCAATTCTATATATAATATAACTTTTTCTATACATATATAATATAACACTTCACGCACATAAGACAAAGTTGATTGTATACAGTAATATGAACTTTATATGAAATAAAAACAATATATTTCCCAGTATAGAGTTGTTTGCAATCTGCTCAAGGTAACCTACTTTATACCGACTTCATAAAAAAATGTGATATTATTATACATATTATATACCTACTTAACTTTTCGTTAGAACAACTCCATTACATTGTCATTAGATGAAACAATAATCAATAATTAATGCATCAATCACATTTCATAAAAATGTAGTTCTATTGCACAGATAAAATACTTAATATACGAGAACATATTCCAAAATATTTTATTAGTAGGTATATTAAATATCAAATGCTGGTATATCAGATATACAACAAATAATAATTTTCACTTTTTATACATTTTTTTGTTATTCAATTTACGGCTAAAATTGCCATTTGCAAGATATACCCATACACTTAATTATAAATATACGTTTCCATAGTAAGAACATAAAAACTCCAGAGTTTTGTGCCGGACCTAAAAATCATTATTTTCCATCACAGATGAAATAAAAATCACTAGTGCAGAGTCAGGTTGTCTTACTTTTCTATATTCAGCAATGCATAATTAACTATAAATATATATACTAAATAGGGAACTGACAATACTCACTACTATTTTAAAAGACAGCAACAATGAGGGAAAAGTATATGTAAAATTACATCTGGCAAATAATCTTAGTGACTACATTTATTAAAAATTCTTGAATTAAATAGTTCGTCGGTAGCCTGGAGGTAGAGTCTCGGCCTCGTGAACAAGGGGTCCGTGGTTCGATACCAGGTGCCGGCAAAACTCCCTTTCACGACACAAGCTTTTAGTAGCTTACTGTGAAAGGTGTATAAGGTTGTATTTGGGTTTATAACAAACAAAACCCAGATATATCTTTTAAAAAAAAAAAATGTCAGCAAAGTGCTTTATGATCGCAGATAATATTTCCATAAAATAAAAAATAAATAGCTAGACAAAAGGCTGGCGCATGCCCACATATTGAAAGATACCTAAACATTATTATAATATTGTATACGACAGTTTAGTTTTAGTTTATGTATGTACATAGTACCTACACAATATTATTTACAGCGCGGTAGGATAGAGTCCACTTCATTGATACAAATACATACGTAATCACACAGGTTTTATTGATTTTTGAAATAATATTTTACGTATTGAAATAGAGTATGAAACAATATGAATCAATAAATAGTAAAAATTCATGCGACCAAGATAATGCTCCTATGTATATTATGAATTCACATTTTAAGTAAATTACTGTTACCTATGTGCAACTGATAAACTTTTTTTTATAATTGGAATTTTGAAATAACGTTCAGGTAATTTTAACACAAACAGTAGACCAAAAGAAACAATGTAATACTGTATTAAACAGTGAGGGGAAGATACCAATCTATTACAAATATTTTTTTAAAGTTTTAATACCTATAATTTATGTTTAGTGAAGTATGTTCTAATAAATAAAAATATTACCAATGAAATTTGTTTGTGAAAACGCAGTGCACAAAATTTACACACTGCACAAGCATTACGAAATCAAAAGTCAATTACAACAAATAGTAAGGCAACTTTTATGATGTACACTAGTAAAGGTACACAACAATATGTATGCCTTATTTCAATACACAAATAAATAATGATTAAACGACTGAATAAACAGGTACTCCGACACCGCGTACAACGTACGTAGGTACATACGTACGTACTAAGATGAGTCAGATTGACAAACCAGTTTTTGAAACACAAGCCACACGAGGCTCTTAATAATCTCCAGTTTCCCTTCCAGATACGATCTATTATAATATATAGGTGGATATATTTTATATTTATATAATATATAGATTTATTTTCATGATAATCATAACATTTGAATATAAAATAAAAGTAACACAAACCGACATTTTATGAAGAGAAGATAATACAAAATTTCATTTAATAATTATCATAACCTATCTGAAAAGTCTTTCACACAACGAAGTGGATAGTAAAAACATGTAGAATTGTCATCAAAACTGTAATATATAAATTTCTTGTAATTCCGGGAAGCAAAATTTACAATCAACTAAAATATTACAATATAATTGTTGTCGCATTTGAGGTAGATACAGAAGATTGATGAATTTCTATGCACATGAGACACCAAATTGATTAACATTCACAAAAAATTAGATAATGTCGATGTGGCGCGATGACTAATTTATGCAGCACTGATATAATGTCCAGATACATGTGTTACCTACGTAATAAATTACTGAAGATCAATGCCAGCGGTTCGGCCATTTTGAATACTTATAATTTTTCGCTGTTATAACGTATTTGTAAATAATATTAATATAAAACAAGAACAAGTAATAATAATCTCCGTGTAATGCGTATAACTACCAACTATCTGGTGCATATTCATCCATCCATTATCTAGTTGATTATTGTGTGACGACTGACGCGACGTTTTCGAGTATCTGAACGTTGTGATGTCACAGTTACAGCGATAAAGCACGCAAAATATTCGCTTCATATCATATACTTACATGTTATTTTCTCAAAAGTGGTTAAGGAAATTGATTGTAACATAATAATATTGTACTAATGTATTTATAAAACACCTACATTTTATTTAAGGTTCAATAAGATACTCATTGGAACATTCAATTCTTTAAACATTATAATTATTTCCATGTGATGTACTTTTCAATATACAATTCTAGCTCTATATTTTATTGAATTTTGTTGGTATTTATTTTGTAAAACTCCATATTAATCAAATAAATAGTACGTTATAATATGGTTTTACACGTACTTTATTTAAAGTTTCGACATGTAATATCTTTTTTAAACTAATCCTAACAACAAACATATAATTATAATAAATATAAGAAATTTATATTTGTTGTAGGATTAGTTTGAAAAAGACCTTACATATCGAAACTCGAGTCATTTTAAATAAAGTACGAGTAAAACCATAATTATAAAAACTAAAATTTGTGTTTTTCATGTCTTCCGATCTCATCATGTTCATTTAGAATTTGGAAGTGTATTTTGTCGACTCTGTTGTTGTTCAACACGAGAATCAAAACCCACTGCCCACACAATAATATGGAAGGGAGTAAAGAAAGCCAAGGTAAGTATACATTGTATACTACAGAGCACACCATTGTTTTACGGAGTTGAATCTTCACAATGAGCATAGCATACTATAATTATGTAGTTTCGATGTTTTACATTAGTAGTACCTAATAATCATCATCTGTCCATATACTTATATGGGCATTATTACCTACATACATAGATACATATGTTACATGTTATATCATATAACATAACAGAATCACACGAGACGTGATGTGAATACTACTACATTATGAATAGAATATTATGTATAAATTTGTATGTAAGTATAGATTTATATATAGGTAGGCTTAGAAGTGTACATATATATGTATACTTATGTTGAATATATAATAACATAAGTACATACTAGATACTTACTCACTCCACAACGTCATGAATTAATATTATGAGTGAGATAAGATGGGCAGAGATAGCACACCAACAATATAGTACATTGTTATTACTAACTAATGCCTATCAATGTAAGTTGTACCTACACAGACACAGACACAGTGCACAGATAATAGAGAAAGGTTTGAACGCGAATCTGCGTGGGCAAAGCGAGTTAGCTTTTCTGCAATAATAATATTAATACGATGATGTAGATACCTACACATATACACATCTACATACAACTTTAACATTAACTTACAATTACAGTGTGGTACATAAATACAAGCATTGAAGGTAAATTAAAAACATATACCTAACTGAATTTACTACCTTTGAAATTATTCGTATTGCTTAATATGGAAAATAGGAGAAAAAATTAAAATTGAAAATCGATTCAAGAATATTTAATTGCAACCTCAAGATTAAAGGTTAAACTATTGATATTGTAAAAAGTTAAAAGATGAATTATTACCTACTTAAATTATAATATTATAATTTAGGCGATATGAATTGACATTTAAATAGTATTTACACATGGATAATATAGTATAATCACTCGTAAAAGGAAGATACTTTTAAAACATATTAATAGTCACTGTCTAATTGAATAGAATACGGATTATTGGGATTACAAAACTTCACTGTAGTGACATTATGCACAGTTCAAACAGTTCTTATTATAGAGTACACTCAGCATGGAGCAGGAGAAATATAAAAAGTATTGAGCTATTCAAATGCGTATTTACTTAGGAAGGTACATACTGCGTACTACAATAATATTATTATTACTGTACACACACTAGAGTGGTAAACGAAGCACCTCGTAAACAAAAGTAACAACAGTAAGCGAGTAAGATTACCACAGATTGTGAAGGAAAATAAAACACACACAACTAACTGCTCGCGTGCTCAGTAGTTCCTACTCTTTAAGACGTACTCACTTAGAAACAATTAGGTATTTACTTACTACAGAAGGTGGATGAGACAAAGGAAAGTGTGTTTTCTTTCAGTAGATCAAAAACAAACCAGAAAATACATTTAAATTGTTAAACTTTAGCAAACAGCGGTGCATATGTATTGTGTACCATGTACATCCTATAAAATTTATGGATTAGATCTAGTCATTCAATAACATAACAGAACAATTTAATAGCTGTAAAATTAATTTATATTATCGTGAATAAAAGTGTGAAAAATAAGTAACAACCAGCACTATAGGAACAACGTAACAAGTGGTAGGTAATAATTCAATATCCACATTTAATAAGAAATCTGTTAGAAATACGCCTAGTCAGACTCGACGGAAAATTTATCATAATCATAATATATTATATCTTCGTAAAAATACTAACGCACGGTGCTCCCTGTAAAAGCTGAAGTAAGTCGGCTTATGTAATACTTTAATATTTCACGGTGGTGTGACACATAAAGGCTATCGATTATTTCTTATTCATTTCCTATAGAAAATTTAATAACGTCACTTTGGTTGCCAGTGCCGTGCCGCACACATTTACAAAGAGTTGAAATAATATATTTCAGCAAAAAATATGAAGAGACAATTTAAGCTCTAAAAGTTATTTCTTTTTTTCAAATAAAACAAAATACACAACATCGTGTGGTAGGGGAAGACGTTGTACCTTGGTCAGTTTTTTAGTTTATATTTTTTAATTACATTCCTATACATAGTAGAAAAAATATTTTATTTTAGTTGGAAAGGCTGTTTATTCATCATTCTATGTTTTATTTTTGTTTTTGTAATATAATGTATGTGCAGAAGTTATGGTCAAAGAAAAGTGGGTGAAGAAAAGTGACCAAGGTACAACCCAGGGATGTACCTTGGTCACACATGTGTTGTACCTTGGTCATATGTGTTGTACCTACCTTGGTTATGTGAATCAGTGTCTAAAATTCGGGATAATTAAAAGTAAAATTAGCCAATCAGGAATATATTTTTATTGTATGTAATTTAACATTTTTCGTGTCATTGTTCAAGGATAAAAAAAAAGAAAATTAAAGGATAAAAAGACATGTGAATTCATAAAATATTTAAACTTACTTGTGAATAAGTTTAAACATTCTATGAATCGACTGGATGTTTTGTAAATCTTTTTGACTTATTGTAAAGGGTTCTGTACCATTTAATGGAAAAGGACCATACATTATAAATTTATTTCTAACTTTTTGAATATCTGCTTCCTTGGGCCAGACAAAACAATCGAGATCACGTCGTAAAAATTTAAATTTTGTAATGTGCACATCTTCATAATCGATTATCCTGCCTGGATACCAAGTGTCTTCATAATACACTGCATAATATTTCTCCAGGTGGAGTTCTGGTTTTACGAATGAAATATTTTCTTTATCTTTTGTCTTCGTTAGTTTTTTAATGAGGTCCTGACTCTTGTCAGATGACCATTCTGAGACATTAGAGTCACTAGAATCAGCATATGAAATGTCATCAGATTCTTCAGTGCTGCTTGGAAAAATCTGCACCTTTTTAGTTTTTTTCGCAGGAGCCACACCTTTGTCATTTTTCTTTCCAAAATTTTTCTTAACACCTCGCTTTTTTTCTGGAACATTGTTTTTATTTTTCTTTAATTTATCTTGCATAATTTCATTTTTGACTGGCGTATTTGTTAAAATTAATGTTTTGCCACGCTTCCTTCCTCTATTTGATTGTTTTCGAGGGCCAGCCTTAGGAAAAGGCCTTACCATTTCCGGAGAATAGTAATTTGGGGAAGTACCTGAATGGTCTGCATTATATTCTCCCATTGGACTATGTCGTATTCCTGATGGCCCAGCTTTTGGAGAAGGTGTCTTAGATTGTATTTCTAAAATATCACCATCATTACACTGTGTATTGTTGATGCTTTCTGTTTGCACTGTGTTATTGATTGGTATAAAGGGGCGATCCGTTACATCAGAACCAAGGAAATCAACATCAGAAAACACTTCTTCATTCAAAGGACATATGCCTGACACTATAAATCCTTTTTCAATATTTTCTTTGGTAAATGCTTTACCAAAAGCTTTCCCACATATTTCAGCCACGTCGTATAAACCGACTGGTCGACCAGCATGATTCACCATCCATTCCGACATAGCACTGGAGTAATATTTTTTGTAGGGTCCAAAAACACTCCTATCTAATGGCTGCAGCTTATGTGATGTGTGGGGAGGAATCGTTACTAAGACAATTCCATTTTTTTTTGCCAAATCTATCACATTGATATTTATGTGTGACTCGTGGTTATCATAAATAATTAAAACAGGATCTTCTATTGTCGGTTTTACAATTTTAATAAAGTGTTTTATATATTCCAGAAAAAGAGTCTCATTAATCCAACCTGATTGATTAGCTCCGCCAATGCTTCCTACAGGTGCGCCATTTAGCATGTTATGTTTAAAATGAACCCGTGGAAAAATGAGCATAGGGGGCACATGATTGCCTATAGCGTTTACTCCGACAACCATGGTTATAGTGAGGCCTCTTTCAGCAGATGTGGCACTTCCAACTTGTTTAACTCCTTTTTTGCACAATACTTTATGAGGAATGTGCACAGTTGAGTTACCAGTCTCATCAATATTATATATATTATTTGGCAAGAACTTGTGTTTGTTCAATACCTCTTTTAAATTTAAAAAAAAATCACCAACATTTTTGCGATTAAAACTAGTGGATCTTGCAAGACTTGTTGGCTCAGGTTTCCGAAGTGAAATTTCTGGGTGTCGCTGACGAAAACCACGGTACCACATAAGTCCAGCTGTTTCTTCTGTCTGCCAATTGTCTGGGAATTTGATATTATTAACTTTTGCATAATCAAAAGCCAATTTCAAAATCTGTTTTCTACCTACCAATTTCAAAATCTGTTTTCTACCTATACCATAATGTAGTTGAGAAGCACGAATAAGATAATCGCTCAGGTCCTTTTCTTGGTTTTCAGAAAAAACTTTTTTTACATCATATTTGGGTGCATATACTATCGACTCTGGTTGGGATTTGGCTTTCTTTACATAGCGTATAAGCGTTGTCCTTGGAATTCCATAATTAACAGCAGCAGTATAGATTTTTATGTTATTTTTAATAACATCTTCTACGGCCCGTTGCAAAGCCCCACTGTCATTTTTTTCACGTTTCTTGCCGTCTTTACTTCTAGGCATGATGCTTCTAGAAAAAAGGAACATTTGAATATTTTGGTTTAACAATCCAAGAGAAACTAATTGGCCAATACCATGGTAAAATGTAATTTGTAGCATTGTTCAAGGTACAACATTGGTGCTGTACCTTGAACACTGTCCAAGGTACACCCCCATGTGCTGTCCAAGGTACAACAAAATTATTTGTAAAGAAAAATGTGTGTATCTTTTTTTTTTAATATGATACAGAAAAAATATACTTAACAACATGTAATATAATAACTGTTATCTTACCTTATAACACAAAATCAGAAATTTATGATGAGATTGGGTCACAATTTTTGAATGAATCTGAAGAAAATATTTACTTTGGAACACGAAAAGTTTTTACACCGCCTCACAGCAGAACACTTGACAAACTGACAATGGCCGACTAGACCTGACATCTGGTGGTAAAATATAGGTACCAATGGATTGCAAAAACTTCACAGTAAATGTAGTAATGGCGGATTTATTCAAAATTGTCCAAGGTACAACCTGACCAAGGTACAACATCTTCCCCTAATAACATAAAAAAAAGAAAAAAGTGAAAAAGGTGTTAATTATAATAATGCAATTACGAGAAAAATAAGCCTTCGATGTGAGAATAGGTATAATACGTATATTATTTTAAAATATTATACACTCACTGCGCTGTGCCATATGTACAGCTAATATCTTATAGGCAGCAAGAGTAGAGATTTCGTTGGTAATTTTCAACATATTATTTTTTCTCAGAGACTATTTATCATCGCAAGTCATATACGCCTTGTGTCAGCTTTATTACCTACATTTATCCGGACTATCCGCGGTTACTAGAGAAAATTCTCTATCGGAATTTTTTTTTTTTAAAGATATATCTGGGTTTTGTTATAAACCCTAATACAACCTTATACACCTTTCACAGTAAGCTAAAAGCTTGTGTCGTGAAAGGGGAGTTTGCCGGCACCTGGGATCGAACCACGGACCCCTTGTCCATGAGGCCGAGACTCCACCTCCAGGCTACCGACGAACGAATTAAAGTTGAGATATAAACTTAAGAATAATAAATATTCTCTGAACTGGAAAGATTATTATAGAGGTAATCAGTACACTAAAAATATTACCATGTTATTTCGATAATGCCTACTTACAACTTTTGCGACGAATTGTACCCATGATGCTTTTGTATGCAGATGTAGAAAATTGTAATAAAAATTGTTAAATAATACAACACAAGTATTCAAGTATTACAAGATCAAATAATATTTAAATTAGATATTAGTTACATGAGATTGACCTAAACACGCAAGATAGCAATAAACACAACGGAAACAAAGATCGTAGTATAATGCAATGTAATGTAACAACGATATGCAAATCATATGAAATGTTCATATCCATCCATTCATCTAGGAGTTGTAAGACTCAGTAAAATAATATATAATCAAAATAAAAACAATATAGGTACATGCATAACAAAAGTAAGATATATATTTAGGAGATCAACACTTTAAAGTTTTATGTTGTATGCTGAACGATACCTATACAGCTACACAGTAGTACTTGTATGTGTTGATTGTAAATACACAAACCGGTTTCAAGTAGCATTTAAAAATGAAATATGTATAAATAAAAAATGGAAATAATAAAATTGTATCCCAAGCTGAAAAGTTACAGATCATAATAGGCAGTTAGTTGCCCACATAGAAGTTCCGACGAAAGGCATGTACTACAAATATGAAAGAACTTTAAATCGATTAACCACTAATGAAATTTAATTTAATAACATCATCTACATTATTCGACGCAAAAAAAAAACAGATGAGCCACAAAATGTTAAATTACGAGCGGATATAAAGGAGGTAAATTGTAAAATACACGAACATGGAAATGCAAATAACTTCGTGTTGCTGTTTTGGCAGAAAAAAAATATAATCACGGAGATTATAACATTCAATGAATTGCCTGTTGATACTTAAAGGCTGGTATAACTAACATAAACAGTGCTTACAAGTAGATATTCATCACACGCAACGCAACTGCGAGATGTAGGGAAAATATTGATACAACGTTGGGTATTACAGAAAAGAAAATAATAAAATTGTTCTAAATAAAGTTTAATTAAATTTAGAAAAGAAAAATTTAGAATATTAGTATTATTTTACACACAGAAAACTATATGCCACGGATAAGATGCAAGCGCGAATAAGTGAAAGGAAACGTCCTCTATGGTAAACCTAACAATCTTCTTTCTGTCCAGAGAAAATCTCAATTAGAGGGTAATTTTTCCCGGATTATTTTCGTTCCCGGGAAACGGGAAATTTAAAAATGAATTTCCCGGGATTTATATTAATTAATATTCAATTTTCAAAAAATTTGGTAGAAAAACTCTCATAACTTGTTGACATTTTGATTTGACAAAATAATACCAATACATATAAGTTATTTGCTTAAAAAAACTAAATAGCCGACTGACGAGATTTGTTTAGGTACTCTTTGTTATATCAAAATACAAATTGTTTACAAAATATGTATACTTTTAATTTTTATTGTCCTATCTTATATTACTATCTTAATTTTTATTGTCCTATCTAATATTACTATCCTATCAAGCAAATAAGTATTATGGATTTTGGCAAAGCTTTCTTAGTAAACAAAAACCGAGTTCATTTGGTGATTTTTGATTAAAAAAAATGAGAAATTTCAACAAAAAAAATGATTTTTTAAATCGATTAATATCCATGAATAAAACAAAAAAATTGACAGTTTGCTGCACTAAAATTTTTAAGAACTATCTTACTTTTCGAAATATTAAAAAAAACACGAAAAGCGTAGGATTCTTGTACATTGTCGGCCAAACACACCCCCGATTTCGATGTTTAGAATTATGCTTTTTTCAAACGAATATAATGAAGCTATTTTTAAGTTTTTTTTTAGTAAAACACTAATGTTTATAATGAATATTTGTTTTCATATTTTATTACATCAAAATGTTCGTCAGCTTCAACAAGTTTATTTACATTAAATTATGGAGTTATACAAAATAAGCAGTTATAAAATTTAAGTTTATTACGACTATTACAGTCAACTAAACAAAGATTTCGATATCGGTATGGCAATCTGCATGACTAATAATTTGTGTTTTTTTCCCGGGAAACGGGAAATAAAAATTAGAGGGATTTCCCGGGAATAACCCTCTAATCTCAATAAAGTATATAAGTTATTGTCCATATATCTTAAGAAGGAAGTAAGGATATAGGCAACATAAAAAATAAAAATAACAATGCCACTGACATGCGTATTAACGCATCATTTTTATGGCAATACACATAAGTTAAATAATTTTCAAGGTGTTGGATTGAAAAATTACTATAGATCATACACAAAGGAAAACAGTCTTCAAATCGTGAGAAAGAGATTATAGAGACCCGTAGTAGGTGCATAGTGCACACAACGTCTGTGAAATTAGGCTACGAGATAAATCTGTTCGAATTACAGGTAGGAAGCGCTGAAGGGCAACGACCAAACAAACCATCACTGGACCCAAAATATATTAATTCGTATTTATACCAAACAGGTAGGACCCTATCAACAAATTACATGTAGGCCTATCAGGACAGAGAAAGGCCCTTTTCACATTTATGAGATCTATATTTTAACAATTAGTACAAAACTATGCAGATCTTATCATTCTCTCCTGACTTTTATATTTTCCCTTAAAGAACCAGAAAATATATAAAAATATTGTGTACGTGGATTGAAGTTAAAGTAAAAGCAAATCAAGTAGGTACTATAAGATTTGATTTAACCTGCTAATGTACTGTCGCTAATCGCAGGTTCACATTTTGCAGGCTGGAGGTTCTAACAAAAAAAAGGAAAGAACGAAACAATATAAAAAGTATATCATGAAGTATTTCCGTGATTTGATGTTTGCGTCGGTAAGACTGGCGAAGATTTACGAATGTTTCTGGCATTGGACTAGTAAACTACACATTTCATTATAAGAAACTGCCTTCCAATACTCCTGTGCCATAAAGACATCTCTCAGAGACATTATGCTTACCTAGGTATCAAATACTTCAATGAACTACCAAATGAGATAAGAACAATAAATGATTTCAAAAAGTTCAAGAAAGAAATGGTGAAACACATAAATGTTGACGTGGTTCCTGGTGGTGTGTAGTTTCTGGTGTTGTTATGTATATTGAATATATCTGTGTGTGTAATTAAAAATATAAATAAAGTGTAACTAAATGCGTATATATTGAATGTGTAATTAATAAAGATGTAATAAGTGTTATAAGAATCTTCGAGCAATTAAAAAGAAAAACTTTTAAAGTATGTATTAAACTGGAAAATTGTTTAATTTAAGTATACTATATCGTTTCAGGGAATGTATCCCCCTTTACACAAGACTTGTCTTTTTAAGGGTGATTTAAATATATTTAGTGCAATGTTTAATAAATTTATGTAACTACATATGTTTCTGTGAATATTTTTGACAAATAAATATTTTTTTTTTTTTTTACGCGGCGGCAGAATTGCCATCCACACTTCTCAGCATTATACAACCAGATAAGTCTCCATATGATCAGTCATGATCACACAAAAACTTAACAGTCTAATGCCGGGAAAAATTCACCTATCCAGATATACAGGATATCAAAGGATTAGGCTCAAAACGCGGGATCAAAATACCAGCATTGTGCCTGAAATATCTGTGTTCAGAAACCTTTTTACAATATTACAAGTGTTTATTATAATAGATTTTTGAATTTTAATGTACAAATTAACCGGTAAATCTAATTTTTGTAAATTATTTATTAAAGATTTCGGAGTTACCCCTGTAGCTGACATGACTAAAGGTATTATATAAACGGACCTAGAATGCCAAATATTTTTTATTTCTCCTGCTAGTTCTGTATATTTACGTATTTTTTCTGCGACGGTTGTTTGTATATTATGTGTATTTGGGACAGCGATGTCGATTAGGTACGTTATTTTATTACGTTTATCATGTAATACTAAATCGGGTCTATTATGATGTATTTGTCTATCTGTTATTATGGTTTTATCATAATAGAGCCTATAATTTTGATTTTCTAATACCTGTTCCGGGTTGTATTTATAATAAGGTATTACATTATTTGAGTTTAAAAGATTATGTTTAATAGCTAAATTTTGATGTATAATTTTTGCTACATGATTATGTCTATAAGTATACTCAGTTTGAGCGAGAGTGGAACAACCCGAAACTATGTGTTGAATTGTTTCCGGTTTGGCCAGACATTTCCTACACGAATCATCAATTATATTTTGATTTTTTATAATATATTTTTGATAATTTTTTGTATTTATTACCTGATCTTGAATTGCTAGCATAAAACCCTCGGTTTCCCCATACAATTCCCCAATGGTCAACCACCTGTTTGACGCATATTTGTCAACATAAGATTGGTTGAGATCATTGAGGTGTCTAGCATGAAGTTCCTTCCTACCCCAAGATTCTAACAAAATATTTAAATAGTTTAATCGCGGACCTACTGTTTCGTCATTTAAATTTAAAGGTGTATGATTTTTATCGGCCTGTATTATAATTTTATGTAGTATAGAATTATTTTGTTTGTTTTTAAAAAATGTTTTAAGGGATTCTATTTGATTATTATGTAAAGAGGAAATGTTAACAATTCCTCTTCTTCCTATACTCCTAGGCAGAACCAACCTTTCTTTCGCGGAATTTGGATGGTGATATCTATTTTTTGTTAATTGTGTTCTAATAAGTCTTTCTAGTTTATCTAGATCCGTTTTAGACCATTTTATGATGCCAAATGAGTATGTTAATAATGGGATTGCCCACGCGTTTATTGCTTTTACTATGTTTTTGGCCGATAGATCACATTTAAATATTTTATTAAGTCTATCTTTAAAATCATTTGTTAATTGAGTTTTGATTAAAGAGTGATTTAAATTTTTAGATTGCGGAAAACCTAAATATTTGTATATTTCGTTATTATTCATGTTATTAATTTGATAACTAGAAACTATGTCCTGACATTCTTTAATTTTTCCTTTTTCAATGTGTAAAGTTTTACATTTATCTAGCCCAAAAGACATTCTTATAATGTGCGAAGGACCAAGGTTCAGTTTAGTAATATGGTGTGTTGGGAGGTTTGGCCATACAGGTATACAGAGGATATTATTATCACCTGCTGCACGCAACGGTCTTGCAGTGGTTATCCTGTAATAACAATAATCACAATCCAAACTGATATCGTCCCTATTATAATAAACTCATCCATACACTCGTATAGCCACTCCATATTACTTTATTATATGCAATGTGTGTAATTCAAGTGTTTATCAATTCATTCACCGAATCGTTTAAGTAAATAAAGAAAACAGTGATTTATATACATATAGATACATATAATGTAATCATTATACATACATATAAAAGCCACTGATCATAAAATTGTAGGTATTTGTGATAAATCTAACCCATATTTAAAATTTTCAACGAATTTAGAATCCTCGCTTTGTTTGAATAATTTAAAAAACAACGTGCACCTACAGCAATACAAATAAATATATTGCAATCATTAGTAACAAATTTATAAAAACTGCATTTGATGAATGCAAATATACCTACACATTTAATTGGGTTTCGTTTGTCTCTATGACACAGGACTATAGTTATAGTACCTATAAGTAGACGTAGACTCTCACAGCGTTCTCAATATGAATATGTATAGAACTAAAGAAACAGAAATGATTTCCTTTAGTTTCCCATTACAATATTTATAGTAAAAAAGATGATCTAAGTGTGTAGGTACTTATTATGATAGTCACTTAAATCATTGCAATGATGATTATTAATAATTAAAATAAATCTGTCAACAATCTAAAAATAATATCCTTAAAATCATCACTACAAACAGTGTGCAAGATCAAATAACATAGTATCTACTTAGAGAAATGTAGTAGGTACCTACCGTGTGAACAAATTGGTACGCGTTAGTTTCACTTACATTACATTACGTGGTATATTGTACAATACCTATGCCACAATTTATTTGTTCTTTGATAGATGTACGTGGGCTGTGGGCAACATGAGTTGTCTTTTAATGAAGAAATTGGAGACTGGTGATAAGACAGTAGATACATAATGACATAAATTATTGTTATTCTGATATTCACGTAGCATTTCTCATGTTGCATGACGGATGAATTATAACGCGAATTAAAATAATAAACAGTTGACAATGTAGGTATACTAGCCAAATGAAAAAATCGTAGGTACTGTAGATACTCATTTTGTTTTCGTACTGTACGAGTGTAAGACTGTTTTGATGCGAATAGATTTATTATTTGCAGTTTCAGTGGATATAATAATATACCTAATGTAATGTAGTATGTACTCTAAACTAGTGATTCAGTGTGATGTGGAGAGCGCGTGTGATTAATCTTCGGAAGACATGTCACAGTGGGTACATCCATACAGCAGTCTAATTTCAGACCTGGTGGTAGACATGTTGTTATTATTATTACGTGTTTTATTACACGTTATTATTAGGCATTACCTACAGTCAACAGTACCTACTCGGCGACTGTATAAAACAAAATCTTGCTAAGGATAACGCCCATCAACATTACATACTTTATCTCGGGATTACCTATAAAGACAACTTCATAATACACATGGACTACAACATGCTAAAATAAAATCATAATATTTACTTTTATTACGTAAATTCAAATTTGAAATACTTAAATAAAAAAATATAAAAAAGAAATATTATAACTAGGCTTCTCAATCCAATTTATTTTTACTCACCAAAATATTATAGTTATGAATTGCGATTTTAATAACAGCTAATCATAAAAAGGTACAAGAAAAACTAATACCTAGGTAACTTTTACGACACTGTAATCTCATGTCCTACAATTTGTAAATACCTACACCATTGCTTCTCTGTGCACTCGTGTACCCTCATGGTCAAATAAAAAAAACAAAATTTAATGGACAGACATAAAGTATACTAAAATAAAATAAAAAATAAATAGAAATTGACAGATATTTAATATCACCTAATTGGAGAGAACAATGGATAGGAATAAAAATAAAAGAAAAGCTCCATCGCTAGAGTAGGTACCTACTTAATACATAGACACATCTCCCAAGCGTTGAACTATAAATACCTAAATATATAATTACATATAGGTATAGAATAACTAAAATAGTCCCCCCGTAAGACTGGAGTCCGAAAAATTGTCAACTCTGCCTTAACTATCGAATCTAGTACGAAATATAACAATAACAGTGATATTTCTGATTTCATTGATTTAACTTTTTCGCTTTGTTTAGGTACGAACAAAATATTATAATTATATATTTTAAATGACCTTGTATCCATAGCCATTCACAATTGCACGGCAAAGAGGTTGAAGGACGGGAAACGCCTTTCAATTCTCTCTTTCACATCCGAGAGTGAAACCGTTGACAAATCTAGTGGTTCTTCCCTGATCTTATCTTTCTTGGCGGGACAATACGACGAATGAACTTTTTCAAATTATTCTGGGTGCTACATGTACTTATATATTATGCATTTGACGCATTATATAATTATGTGTATCAACCACGTTAATACCCATAGTAGAAAATCCATATAATTTGGGACTGGCTCGATCTGTGTGAATTGTATATACACGTAATTTTATGTACTTATATGATACCAGAGTTCTATGTGAATGTAACATTCCCTTCCTTAAAAATATATTTGAGTTTTGCCGGCACCTGGGATCGAACCACGAACCTTGTGTGCCGAGACTCTACCTCCAGCCTACCTTTATTAAATTAAGGTAATCTTCTGACTACCCCACTTCAATGTATACCTTTTATGTTAAATTAATTATAAATAAAACAGTTCTTTAGTATATACACTGTGACTCTTACAGGCTAGCGTAAAGTGCTAATGATGAGAGTGGAAGCTTTTGAAAGCCGGCTCACGTCCAATAAGTTACAGTGGATATACAAAAGAAGTATTTTATTTATAATTAATTTAACATGAACTTCCACCAAGAGCCGTCAATTGAAAATTAATTAACTATTGTAAAAATATATCGATAAAAAATAATGTATATCTTTGAATAATACAAAAATTTAATTTAATAATTTATATTTACATATTGAGATTGTTTATCGTTATAATATTTTAAAAATATACCAATAATGATGCACCTAATTTAAGTAGGTATTGAATATATACACTGTCTCTCAGATATTACTGGATTCTTCTACTCTACTCTAATCTACTCTACTGTCTATACTTTGTAATATAATATTATATTATACTCTTCACTACAAACTGACGACTACACGGTGTGGAAATAGACATACAGAAATAGCACTTGGCTCAGCATATTATAAACTACATACAAAACCAATATTATGACTTTATGTATACCTACATACCAGTGGCGTGCTTTCCATACATGCAAAAATGCACCGCATGCCTAGCAAAAAGTTGGATATTGTCTGAAATTGATATACAAAAGCGATGAGATCGTGATATATCTCAAATTCCTATACTAAATTGAAATTTTGGCGACGGAGCAGAAGAAATTTGGTGAGTCGGGTATTTTCTTAAATTCGTATACCGAATTGTGGAAATAAAAAAAAAAAAACATTTTGAAAGCATGCCCAATATAAAAGGTCTGGTCCCGCCACTGCTACATACATGCACACATACTACCTACATAATAATATGTACATCTCAACACATAATGCAACATTATTATTATATATTATGTTAAATTATTATGAATGTTTAATATGAAATCTACACTACATTAACTATTGGTTTGGTACCTGTGTATATATCGCATTATAGGTACACAGTATTGTAAATGTAATTCACTTCATATAGATCAATCCACTTCTTGATCATCACCGTATAATAGATATTATTATTGATGTGTTTACTGTTTACACCTAAACACGTTTCACTCAATTTACAATGTTATCAACAACCAATGGTATGGCTGCCTACATTATAATCCTACAATATGTGAATTATTTCAGGTAAATATTTTACTGGAGTCCATGAAAAGAATACATCTTTCACTTCTTAAAATTGCTGTAGAAACAGACTTTCCTACAACATAATGATGTACAGTGTAGTAAACAATGTACAGTGAAGAATAAAATAAAATAAATAGAATAGTATAAACTGATAATCGTATCTAGATAAATTATCGGACTCTAAAATATATAGGTAGGAGTACATATCACTTTTGGAGTTAGCTATCGTGAGAATTAAAGCACCGACGTACAAATCATATGAATCGAATTGACCATTTTTATCAAAAATATTTCACGATCTACGAGTATCGCACGAACCAAAACCAAGTCATTTCTCCAAATGTTCAGAATATTTACTAATGTTTTTATTGTTTAACCGGATTTTAGTGCAAATCCGGTTAAACAATAAAAAAATTAGTAAATATTCTGAACATTTGTTGCTGACTGGTTGAACTAGCAGCCGATAAAGTATTGAACTTAATTGTTCCGGCGCCATTTAGACGGGAGATCGCGATCTATTTGAGATCTGAAAAATGAGATCCCAAAAAGATGGTTGCTTCTAAGGTTTGCATAAAGCGTCTATACTATAATACATCGTGACAGTGAGAATGGTGGAATTGGTGAACGTTGTCCATGGACACCGAAAGTGATCACTTAAGCCAGCCTTGAGCCAATTCGTAAGCGTTGGGACACCTTTCTCACTTCTTCCGATTAGATTCTACACAATTGCATTGTGTAGACATGGTTCTCCAATCGAGGATTCTGATTGGTCAAGTCATTTCTCTTGAATCGCACAAACCAAAACTGTAATGGTCCGAATAGAATGTTATGTTTTCGATTACAATAATAAAATCTTAAATATGAATGAGGGTGCACTACCTGATAAATTTTATGTTTTATTTTTCAGAACACTAACATGCCGTACAAAAAAGCAATGTGACCACATACAGTATTGAAAAGTAACGTACATATTATTATCTTAATAACTGGAGGAAATGTCTGAGATAAAACTAAGATTAGAGCAATGAATCTTATGCATACAATAAGAGTTATTTGACTGTTGCATCATCAAAAATCAATCCAAGCAATACAATTAATAAACGTGCGTATAAATAAATTGCATCTTTCACAATATGTGGGAACTGTATTAGGTATTTTGTTATGTCTGGCCGCTTCGAATTATGAACGCAGTCAGTCACAATGAAAAAGAAGTAATAATTAACATACGCAGAGACCTGTCTATCGCCAAATAATAATTATGTAGATATAACATTGTCGTGATTCACATGTCGTTTAAGAAATGAGATTACTTACAATTACTATTAATTAGCACAAATAAAGTAGTGAGCTATCATCACATAACAATGAGATAAGAACACTGAATTAGGTAATACTATCGGGAGGCACGCTTGACCCCCAACGACAAATATATGTGCGATCTCAATGTACCCAAGTAGGTACATATATTATGTAGCTGCACAAATTATTATTTGATTAAACTCTATTCCGGCAACACTTTAAAAAAATATTCCGTGACTAAGATCACTGTTCTTTCGACTGCGGCCGTTAACGTTTCCGACGGCCTAGAGGTCACTCTTTCACAATACATGGTCCCTATGACAACGAGATAAGAGCGTAAGGAATCTCACGGGAAGAGATGACAATATCGAGGCAGACGATCTGAATGGAGAATCTCCCTGTGCTCCCAGAAAAGTTTAAGCGAGAAATGAAGAACAATACCTAGCTTGTGAGTGATGAGAATTATCAAATAAAAAAACAACTTGCATATTTTCCAACGCTATAAATACCCGACTAATTATTATTGTAGGGTTGGGATGATGTATTAGTAACAGATAGTATTAATTAGTATTCCCACATTTAGGCAATACCTGGTAAAATCTCTTGATAGTGTTTAGTAGATATGTACCTATATTTTTTGTTGTTTTATTGTAAATACCCGTGGAGCACCCGGTAAAGAATTGGTCTCCCACTCTTCTGCGTAAGTTTTCGAGTGTCCTGTAAAAGGCAGGTGTTCGAAAAAATTAAGACATTTTACATCTTAAATTCAGCGATGAGGTGTGCCACCCATCCTGAATGTCTTGATTTTATATTGGCACGAAGAGGACAGTTTGCATGTTTCTTACATGCAGCTGATCTGCTGGCTACCCCACTTGTGGGATATGCCGTGATGGTATAGTAGTATAGTAGTAATAGTTATTGTAAATACCTACTAATGTGTATTTTTGTTTAAAGATATTTTAATGTTATGTATAAGTATGCTGATAGTGTTATATATTCCACGTCAGACCAGCCTTATGCAATAAACATGCAAGCTGTCCTCTCTATACAAACAAAGTTAAGATTTTCAGGGTGGATGGCGAATCTCATTGCTGACTTTAAAATTTAAAATATCTTTTTTTATATTTTTAACACCAGTCTTTTATAGGAAACTCTAAAACTAACACCGCCCTTGAAATGGTCACGGATCATTAAATGGCGCCTAATGCAAATCGTCTATATTATTATTACTACAGAAAAGAGTGGGAAACCAATTTGTTACAAAATTAATTTTAAAACTATATTTTCACCTGATCAAGAGACGCATATATGGACCAACTGAAGAGAGACATGAACTGTGGCTCATACGTAGAGCTAAAAAGACTGGCTGAGAAAAGAGACAAATGGAGAAGAAAAACCAAACTCGTTGCAGACCAATCCAATGGATTGTAACTCATTATATATATAAAGTATTTAGTATGACCATATAAATATGTAAGTACATTAAATATATAATTTCAAATAGAAATTATTGTTTACCTAATAATGTGTTAAAATATCCCTGTGCCTAACCTAGTTTACAAAAAGGATATAAAACTTTGTAATTAGTCACTCACGATTTTTGAGATGCATTTATACATAATTAAATCTGTTTGGCATTCCGTTCTCTCTGCCTACCCCGCTTGGGACACGGCGTAAGGGTATAGTACAGTAATAGTAGTAGTAGATAATATTATATAGTAAACTAAAAAAAAATTGTTCATTAGTCAGATGATATCAAATGTTTTCAAAGGCTTTTACAATTTTATTTATTGTAGGTATGTACCTGATACAACAAAATGTTATTTATGAATAAATACGTATGTACCATAATTATATTTTTATATTTAATAAAAATATAATTACCTATGTACCATAATTATATTTTTACAATTTTATTTATTGTAGGTATGTACCTGATACAACAAAATGTTATTTATGAATAAATACCTATGTACCATAATTATATTTTTATATTTAATTTAATAAATATGTTTTATATTAGAACCTGTTGACAAGTCAACTTATATGACTTAATAGGACCATGTAGTTTATGCCTATAATTGATACTAATAAAAAAAAATAAAAAAAAAAAAATCACAGTGAGGCAAGTTACCTAGTAATCCTACAGGTTTTGCTAAATGGTCTATTATCTTTCTAAATTCATGCAGTTCTCACAAGATGCTTCAATTCTAATTTTACCAAATAAAGTACAATATTATAATAAAAACCTTTCACCGATTTAAAAAAAAAAGATATTTATATAGAAAATAAAATAATTACCGATATAAGATTTGCTTTCAGCAAAAATAAATGAATTTAATGCTACTCAAGCCTTTCACGTTAAAGGCATAGTGTAAAAATACGGAAGTATTTAAATAAATTGAAAAACCGATAGATAAATTTAAACACTTTTAACATCAAACTAATTTGAAAAGCAGAGAAAAGTACACCTACTCAAAATTGAGTTTTATTGCAACTTACATTTGGGATAAATCTTTGAATAATCGCAATCCATATCTTACTGTAGGTCAAATACAACACTGTCAATTAAATTACTAATTAAAACATTGTTGTCATTTAAAAACAAATTCACAAAACAATAAAATATTTGTAAATACATTTGTCATAACACTGAGGCATCTGTCAAACTGCACTAATTTCACCATTATTCACAAACCGGGAACGTAAAATTAGAAATATTGCACTAAATACGAAACACATCACTGTAAACGTTTAAATATTGTCATAATATTTTATTTCGGTGTTATTATTTACGTAAAACGGAATATTATTTGAATAAGAAATCACCCGCCACCACTAATAAAGCAATCGGAGCAGAAGCACCTAACACCCAGCAGTATTCAAATCAAACAGCAAACAATATGAAGAGCAGCCGCCGGAAGTTGCACTAGTAAACATGACAAGTATGTTAAATATTGGAGGATTGCGATCGCATTGTTGGCATTCTCCGATCATATTTTTATTGTTTACACACTGTAATGTATGAATATGTACCAAAATTTTATATTACTTACCGATTTAGATGATTAGCGTTCTTAGGAGATATTATTCTTCAGCAACAACAGTATTTTGACCGTAAATATCAAGAGTTGTACTATTATTGGTATGCCAAGAATGGCACAAAGAATCCAGACAACGCACACAACGAATGCGCACCTCGTTTGCGCATATGCTGACACAACTTGTATAGGCGAAGCCAGTTTGTCCACCCGTTCACCCGCACCGCCCCGAAACATTCACGTGTACCTCGTCTATGTATTATTTCAATCATCGATGTGTGGTGTATACAAAAACGCACACACATACATACAATACTTCACCACAAACTTACAACGTCCAAGCAACCAGTGACGCAAGCGCCATCGTGTGGTAAAATGTCAAATGAAATTATTTGCGCAAACCAAATTGAAATCAAATTAATTTAACATCAAATTTTCACTTTTCATTATTATCAAAAGATGGCAAGTACGAACAATCTACCTCTACCAATAATATAAGTTTTAACATTTTATATACCAGCTTTGTATAGAAATTTTCATTTTCTTAGAATCCAGGAAATTCCATAATAGCAAACAAATATGATGTATTTATAGCGAATTACAATTCATTGGATTGGTTTGCAACAAGTTTGAATTTTCTTCTCTATTTTCAGCTAGTCTCTTTAGTTTTACGTATGTGCCACAGTTCATGTCCTTCTTTAGTTGACATCAGAGCTCAGGAAATGTCGTGGGAAGAGGTGACGCGATTGGCACAGTGACACTCTGAATGGAGGAGGCTGGTTTCTGCTCTGCACTCAAGAGAGGAGCATTGAGGGCGATGAAACACCTTTTTTTGAGTCTTAATTTTCAAAACTTTTTTTGAAAATCAACCCCCATCAATAACTTAATACTTGATTGGGTATAGAAATTCTAAATATTTCACAATCTCTTCCCTTTTATTATATAATACATACTTTCAACATCTCAGGAAATGAATGAATGTGTGCCCCTCAGGCATGAATTTAATCATTCCTCATTTTCGTCTCACTGGGTATTTGCCAGCTCGGTCCTTCCCTAGATTGATGGTTGCAGGTTAAAGAGTTTTTTTTCATAATCTTTGGAATCATTAGAAAGTCAAAACTCATATTAATGTACAGAATTTGTTTATTGAACACAATTCAAAAACAGAGATCATTACTAAGTAAATATTGTACATAAGGCAAAAATTGTAACAGCTTCAAAATAAAAATTCATCAGAAAATTGAAACATTTCATACATAAGACATTAAAGACAAAAAAGAGAGCTGTTTTGTGGTAATGAGACGTGATATCAAATAAATAAGTATATGTATTTGAGTTGAGAACACAAATTAAAAATTATGGAACAGATAATGAACGCATTATTAGATATTTCTTTTATCTTTAGAATTCGTGGTAAGGGTAAGTATACTTTTTGTAAGATTTACGTAATGTAATTCCATATGAAATTAATATATGAAAAAGCTACATGTAAAATACAGTTTAGTTTTGTATCAATCAGAAAATTATGTGAGAACCCTTAGACCCATGAAAAAATAAATGAGATACTCATTTCTCATTACTATTAAAGTCATGCCTTATACAAGAGTAACATAATATTTAATACCAATTCAACAATAATAATCAACAAAAAATAATTACCAAAATGGTGTTTAAAATAAACACATCTAAACAATATCTTTCAACTGAAAAGAACATCATATTGAATGATAAATTTAATTATTTTATTTTTTTCTTAATCACTCATAATTGAGTAAATGGCATTAAGAAGAATAAATAGAATAGAATATTGTTCACTGATCAAAACTAACTTTACAAGTCACTAGAAATTATTTGAAATAATAAACTAATACTTTTGAATTTAGATCTGTAAGTAATATAAAATAAGATCAAATTCTGAAAATAAAAGTAATTTAGGAGGTGAAAAATAAATAAATTTTACATCAGGCAGATGTTATGTCAAACACGACATAACATTATACAAAGCATAAAATACTTTGTGTAAGTATCACTACATACTAATAATTTATTTAAAACTTTTTCTTAGGGCAAACCACTAAAGAATTTTGTCAATAATTTTTATTTGTACCAAATTTTTGTTAGTATAATTTTGTAATAATAGCCAGTGAGCCAGTTATATTAGTTAAAAATAAAAATAATAAATTATATTACACATTTATAAAACAATATAATTCATAATTAACATTTTTAAACTAAAGTGGTTCTCGTTTAGATAATATCTAGACTTGGTCAAAAACTTTTCACAATTTCCAACACAGAAAAAATATATTAGGTAAGTACATATTATACAATGCAATCACACAGTACATAAATAAAATGCAAAGTAGCAAATAATTATAATATCACTGATATCATAATGTTCTGTCAGTAAAAGGTATATATCAACACAAGACCCTGCTGTACTTTTACACAGAAAATAATAAATATTATATTTGGTCTGTGACAAGAGCTGCTGAGATAAAGACAGCACAGTCCATAAACTTGTAGCTTTTATGTGATAGAAACCAATCTATGCACAAGCATATTATAATATTACAGTTTCCAAGTGTTTAATATCATATTGCTTCACTTCCTAGCAATTCTATTACATGAGGATACAGTGAATTGTTCAAAATATATTAAAGCAAATAAGAATAATTATAATGAGGAGATAATAAATGTAATAATTACTTATGGGTTATGTAGTTCGTGTGAAATTTAATTGAATATTATTTAATAATAATATATATATATATATGTATATAATGTATGTATATGATCCTTATTTATGGTAAGGCAATGTTTATAAGGCTGTTACAGCTGTCAATGCAAAACCTATTATTATTATACACCAAACTGTATAAATACGTAAATTCCTAAATTTATGGAGAAATATTAAGAAATTCAATCTTTATTTATTTTACAAACCGCTATATAATATAAACTAATACTACAATTGTAAAAGAAATTGTATTTTATTATATAATATATATATGTAAACAAAATACAGAAATTTTCCTGGTTGCCTTCCAAAAGCAGTAAGTAAGCAATCATATCCAAAGGTATGACCTCAAGTTCACAGTCTAGCTCTGATTATAACAATTCACATTATGAGCAACCCTTAATGAACTAAGTATTACTAATAATAAATAATCAAAGATATTTAAAAAAAACTAAGTACATTTGGTTAGCTAAATATGTGTGCACCTGAAACAATGGTTAGTGTCAAAAATATCATCGCTGACCATAAAAAAACAGTAAGTAATGTACTTTAACGAAACATATATAGTAAATATATATATTTTATGTTTATGTGTGTGTGTGTTTCTGTGTGTGTATAAGTATATCATATAATAACAATAGATTTAAATTTTTGACTAATAAATACATAAAATTACTGACTATCACAATTTGACTAGAATTAAATAACTAGTAATAATATGTATAAATTTGGAAACATGACTAGTACGTACTTACTAAATTAGTGCAAGTAAAAATGTAATTAAAACTAAGAAACATAGTTGTTTATTATTACCGTACATTAAAAAAAAACCATCCCTAGAAACTGCCATAAAACTAGTGCAAACATAAACAGACTCTAAAACATTTGGCAATAAAAGCTACTTGGAAATCATTGATTTAAGATGTATTTTGGCAACATCAATAAAGGATAATTGTCATAGGTATAAAAATATGTATCAAATCCAAAGACTAATTTCACTGACACCTGTCCCTTGAAAGGTTTCCATCTCATCTTGAGTTCCAACAGAGGTCTTCAAACTAAGCACACAATAACAATTTAGACACAAAAATCATAAAACATAATGTTTAAATCATAATTCATTTTAGTAAATCACCAAAGAGGACTCAGGTACATTTTCATAATACTCACAATAATATTCGATAATTCCAAATTGATGGCAAAGATAATGCATGAAATATTTTTTATTAAATCGGACATTGATTTATTAAAAGATTATCTCAGTGATGAATTAAATGTAATCTTATAATACTTTACAATATTTCACATATATAATAGGAATGCATTCTACATATCACAAAAACAATTTAAGTACGTCCAAATATATTATCAGCCAGCACCCCTGCGGAACAATATTGCCTAAAAATTGATTACTGATTACATACATAAAGATGAATATAATTAGTTAAATTCATTTCAAGAATAATTATTTGGCAATAAGATTGTCTTGCTCTTGGCGTTTATTAAATTGTTTATCAACACAATGAGCTACTACAAAATAAAGCTATGCGATGAAGCGGACTGGATTTACTTATCAAATATTTCAGAGAATTTTTGCTAAAACTAGATAACAAAAAGATAAAATAACAATAATTTTATAACAATCAAAATGTAAAAGTTGAGATTCAATATTAATATGCAACCACTAAAAAATAAACACATTTAGTACAGAGTACAGTAAGTTGCTAGCTACTGTTAGCAGGTATCACACAAAATCAAACAATCAAAATATTAAGCTAAGGACATCACAAATGAAATAGAAATGTGTCATATATGGTTCATTTAACTGAGAACAATAATGTTGAGTATTTAATACTAGATATATAACTATTATCATAAGGAATTTAAGGAAGTGGCTTGAATTTGTATAATAGGTATATTGCATAATTGGAAGCTTACAAATATATTAAATAATATATTAGTATTTGTAGTAGAGTTCATTTCTCACACATTTTCTCTTATGCATAAATAGTGTTATTTATTATTTTTATGCTATTGAATTTCAACAATATGAGAAACTGATAAGAAAGTTTAATTTTGGACCCCAAGAATATAAAATTCATTCCCAATGTCGAATTACATAAATTGTGCGTTTGAAAAAAAATCATGAGAAAATATTGCAGATATGCAAAGTTTATACAATTTTATATAATTGATTTAATTTACACGGTCATATCACCTGGAAAACATCATCCTCAGTCATGGTGTGATGCAGTGAAGAGTTTTAATTTGTCTTGCGGGTGTCACCCTGGTGAGCTACTTGGATTTTGTGATCAGGAAAGTCTTGGATAACTGTGGCGTGAAAGGCCATGTTAGCACTCGCTAAGATATATTCACACAATGAAAACCAACTGAATGCTGCAAACAAACAAAAATAAATTTCACTAATTTAAATATTCTCATGTTTATACACATAAGTACCAGCGGCATGCCTTTTAGTCTTAACATACAAATTAAATATCATATAATATTGCTATCTCTTTCATCTTGTTTGCTTTACATGGCGCGTGTAAATTTCTCACTTGCACCAGTTTTTCATTTAAAACATAAGGACCCTACTATACACTAATTGAATTTAAGATGTAAAATGTCTTTATTTTTTTGAACACTGAAATGAAACCATTGATTATATTGGCATTAACTGTCAATTAAATTTAAATTACTCAAAGTAATTGTATATATACAAAAGACTCACCTAGAGGCCTGCACAGAAATCGGTGCAGCATAAAGAATATGACTAAACCGAATGTTGAAATGACTGAAACATAAAACAGGATCCAAACAACACTATTTCCATTCAAGGGCTTCTCCCCGTCAGGCACGATGCTCCCCACAGCAGCTCGGCACCACATGTGCAACAAGGAGGCAACCATGAATATTATAAAAATTTTCTCATGGACCGCTGAAATCAATTAGCACTGTCAATTAGTAAATTAATTCAAAAAGCTTGCTTTGAAATAGGGTACATATCTGGGCAACATGTTTTGCTATCTGTCCTGAAAGTACTTATATACAATCTGACATATTGTCGGTTAAATAGAAAAGTGACATAATTCGAAATGAACAAATTTTACAGTACGTGCATTTAAAGTTTTTTTATTTTATTAATTAATATATTTTTCCATAATTTCACATAACATATGTCTACATTAACATTTAATTGACGAAATGTTATTGTGAAATTATAGTTAAAATATATTAATTAATAAAAACTTTAAATGAATGTGTTCTCAATTTTTTTCATTTTGAATTATGTCACTTTTCTATTTAACCGACAATATGTAGATGTCCTTTTACAGTTAGAATAAAGATTTAATCAAAATTAATAGCAATTTTACTTACGGTAGTTTTCTCTGTTGGAGACGTAAGTCACCCCAGTCAATGCGCAAACTTCAATTAAATTCAGCCAAAAACATGCTTTGCTCAATTTCTCAGCTTTAGAACGCTCCTGAAAAGTTATAAATGGGATAAAGAATTCAATATACAGCAAATCCGAGGAATTGTAGTTAGACAAATATATTTTTAAAAACTCTTAGCAAAGATTATTAAACACGTAGGGAATGGAAGGTTATGCTCGATGTGGACCTTGTCTGATATATTTTTATAATCACCAAATTGTTACTCTAAAAATCGGCTATCTAGCCCCAAGAGTACCAAATATGATACAACAAAATATTTTGAAGACCCTCAGTAGGTACTGTAATTTATCTTTAACCATGGGGATTTTAATTTGACATTTGTAGAGATACTAAGATATTTGATAAGATTCTCATTGAGAGTAATTAGCTTGGCATCTTAAAGAATAAGTATGTACATGATAATAAACCAACCTCAAGATTACTAATTAAGTTTAATCTCTGGATATGATATGTATGATAAAGTGACCCAATTAGAAACCTCGGCCCCAGGTGAAGAGCTACACATATTCTCCATAAATATCTCTGTGGACTGATACCAGTGATAGCACTTATAGACGGAATCACATTGTATACCTGCAATCACATGTATCAACATATATAAATAAAGTTAATATTTATAACGCAGCGAGTGCGCTCCCACCTTTATGGTATTGTCACTATAGTGTACATTACGTGGAGGTTGAGCCACAGTGATTTCATTTTCCAAAATGAATTGGTTGTCTGTGTACTGAAAACTCACAGCCCTCAACATTAACGTTAAGAACACTTTTTTGTTACTCTACTAAGGACCTTGACACCCTTTTGCCCAACTGAGCTTTGAGAACAAGTAAAACCTTCACAATACCACATCCTTTAGACATAATAATCACATATTGTAAAAATTCTACAAGAACAGAAATAAAACCTTTTACCAAATATAAGCACCGTTAATCAAAAAAATCAACTTCATGAATTATTAATCCAAAGACTGCATTATGAAATGTCAAAGAGTATAAAAAAGAGTTGAAATAAAGTTGGAGATGCGATAGGGACATTGAAAGAAGGAAAGTGGCCCGTGTTAGAGTGAACGGTGCACTTCAACAAATTGTCAGCAATGGCAATGTGTCGAATATGGCTAAAATGCTGGTGCACAATACCATTTTGGTACAATCACTTACGTATGCAAGTGAAACATGGACGTGGTTGAAGAAGGACGAAAGTGGAGTAAAACGCGGTAAAACGCTGCATGATAGAGTGAAAAATGAGGATATTAGAAGAATGAGTGGATGCAAGAAGAGGGTTGTTGTGGACAGAATGCACGTGAATAAGCTATGGTGGTTGGGACATGTTGAACGAATGAATGAGGTAAGAATGACAAAGAGGATATACATACTAGTCACAAAGGGTGTGAGGAAGAGCGGGCATCCGAGAACCACATGGCTTGATCACGTGGATCAAATTCTCAAGGACAGCCGTTGAGTAAGAGGAACCGACGTATGTGCATGAGAAATTGTATGAATGTGAAGGAAATGTGTAAAGATATATCTATTTGGTATTCCATTCTCTCTGCCTTCCTTACTTGGGACACGGCGTAAGGGTATAGTACAGTATAGGTAGTTAAATAAAAGAGAAAGCTTAATTTACTTACTCTACAATGGGTCTCGTGAATATCATCCTGTTGAAATATAGATGCAGTAACAAAACAAAATATTAAAGCACCTAATGGTAGCCACAATGTCACAACACATACTTTCCTGAGGCCACATTGCCAGAGAGTCATCTGAAAGGATAAAACAATTAATCCATCTTACCAAAAAATGACACAGATCATCACATCATCACAAAATATACCTTCATGTAGTTTTTTATAAAAAAAAAAGATACATAAGGGTTTTTGTTATATTTTTTTTTTTTTAATTTTTGTATGGGTATATTTATTTATTATTTTGTATTTTTTCTATGGTTCTGGCATGTACTTTATTATTTTTCTTATTTTTTTTTTTCAAACATCAGGTTGGTTGGCAGAAATTGCCATTTGGCAATAAACCCGCCTTTTGTACAATGTACTTATTATTGTCACAATAAAGTTTATTTTATTTTTATTTCTTTATTATAAACCCAAATACAACCCAAATAAATTATGTAATGGGTGAGTTGCTTGAAAAGGGAGTTTGTCAGTACCTGGGATCGAACAATGCACCTCTTGTGCACGAGCTTTGAACCAACTTTGAACCAACTCTGTGGAATAACTTACAATACAAACTATTCTCAAAATATATATACAGTGAAACCTCTATCTATCGTTCCTCGAATAATTGTTTTCCCGTATTTGTCGTTATTTTTTACAGTACCAAATTAGTTTCATACAAAATACGTAAAAATATATCGCATCCATCGTTTCTCTATATGATTTTATCGCATTGACCGTTTAAATTACACAAAAAAAATCGTAAATATGTATAAAAACATTGGACAGCGAGGGAGAAAGAAAGAACGATTTGTTAATTCTGTCGGCTGTCTTTTATGCTGGTACGTCAGTAGGTACAATAAAAAAGCAAATATGACAATGAAAGATTACATACAATATTAAGTATAATTTTGGTCTCCATGCAGCTTTCTTTTTTTATCTTGTTACTATATTTTTTACATCAACAAATTGATTTATAACGTTTGAAACAAGTATCATTTTTATAAAACCTATAAACCTACTCGTATGTACATATTAAACATTAAAATATATATTAATGTGATTTTTTCTATACTCCCGCATTCATTGTTTTCCCGCATCCATAGTTTATTTCAAAAGGTCCCTTCAAAAAGATAGATAGAGGTTTCACTGTATTTGTTAAAATATATTTTAATGAAAATCTCAACAAACATAGCATTGCCATACAACAATATCGGTATCAGTTTGGTAACTTTAACTACACAAATTTCCCTACACCAGAAACAAAGCTGTCGCCGTGTGAACACTTTTTTTTAAATGGATATCACTTAATAGTGATATCAATCATATTCAGACACTATTTTGACATTAAGTATTGTTCTAATATGGCTGCTTGGAGCAACACTAGTTTTGATAATGACCTTAAAATGACTTGTGTAACAGTTCACTTACTTACTATCCTAAAATGTTATCAGTTGCAATCTGGAGACTCCATGTTGATGCTATATTCAAATTTGTTTATTTCCTCAAAAACAGTTTTTATACACCTAGACTTTGTGTTCTAAGCCTTATGCATTCGCAATATGAATACAGTGTTGATATAACATTTACGCTTTATGTTTTAAACTCAAAGGACACAATCTGGATATAGCATAATGACACTTAAAGAACAGTTTGTGTCCTAAACCTCACACAGACACAAAGTAAGAGATACTATTATACTTTGACTGGAATCTGTGAACGAAATATTTTACGACCTATATTTAGTCAATACAACCGTATTTGGTTGTACGAGTTATGTGTACATTGTTTTAAACAATAAGAATATGAACTTTAATGTTTATTCTCCATTGATTATGTTATAGGTTCTTAGTTGTAATTCACTTTTTTATATTTTTCTACCTATATATTAATTATATAATTTTTTGTTAAAGGCTTATAGCCGTTTATTTTGTAAAATAAAATAAAATTTAAAACAATGGTATACAATATAGTACAAAAAATATCTTTTTAAATAGCATTTTCCGTGATAGTGTTTTGAAACGAAGACAATGTTAAATTATTATGAATTAAACACTTTAATACTTAGTACATCCACAGTGAATTCATTAATCGAGACAGCTTTCAAGAGCTTCCACTCATTAAGGAAACATTAAGTGAAAAAAAACCTTTACATTAGTGTGATGGTGAGAGCTGAAGCTGCTACTACATAACCCACAACTAGGGTAGCCAGCAGACCAGACATGTAACAAACAGGCAAGACGTCTTCACCATGTCAACAAGAATTAAGACATTCAGGATGGGTGGCAAATCTGAATTTGAGATGTAAAATGTCATTATTTTTTGACCACTTGCTAGTCGAAATCTTGCTGGAAAGAGTGGGAGACGAATCCTTTGCCGGGTGCTCCACAGAGAGCGGAAGCTCTTGAGATCAATCAATGAAGTCTCCGGAAGTACTAAATATAAAAATGTTTTATTTCTAATTATTACATTTAATTTCTACCAAGTACTATCAGTGGACAATACTAACTTAAACCACAATGTTAACGAAGTGATATCTTATATTCAGTTATGCAGAAAGGATATTAGTTAATTCTTTTACTTGAAAGGCTTCAACTGGCTACAGGACACATCATAAAGTAATTAAGAAGAACATATTAGATTTTTTTATAAAGAGGATATTTGGATGATTTCTGCAAAATCTTTGTGCAAAATTTTCTCTTTTATTCCTGCAGTGGCAAATTAAGATGCTAAATTTTAAATAAATGCACCTAGTCAGCTCAAAAACATTTTAATATACATGAACACTTTCAACAGGGACATTCATTATAACCTCGAGGTATGATAGGACAGGCGAGCAATAGAGAAGATAGAAAAAAAATCCATCTCTGATATGTAAGTTTAACACTTATTTTAGTGGACGGCACACAATTGTATTACATTATACGTAGTATTCTAGAAAAATGTTGATATATTCCAAAAAGGCATTACCTGCTCTCCTTCAAAAATTGTCGTATCTCGCTTCTGTGTGTCTTTTTGTACTTCAGAAGCATCATTTACTGTTGTCATCTTAAGAATATTTTATATTTAGGCCTTATTAGTATTCGAGACTACTAAATCACACAAGGGATTCCCATTTTATTTCAGGATTATGTAAATAACAGTTATCATGAAAATTCGATAGTGAGAACAAGGAAATGTTTCGGGTAACGATTATTCATTTCAATGATTTGACATTATTTTCCTGAACTTACTCCACAGCAATCTTATTGTGATAAAAATAAACAACTACGTTTTATTTAACGTCAATGAAATAGTAATAAAATCTGAATTAATTGTATAATATGTCTCCAGATTTCAAACCTTTCATTTGACACCATCTATGAATTTCAAAATTACACGCGAAAATTGCTCTATTTTAGTCGTAGAAAAGCAAAATTCAGAAAATAGGACGTCAGTGGGATCCGTGACAACCGTGACTCGCGGAGCCGCGGCGCAGTGGTGGCGCTTCAAAATACAATCTACCGTACAGGCTACGCTATACTGTACTGATTACACCTATCCACACGACTATACGCTGTTTCATTCAGTTCAAGAATCGATATTACAGAGAGGAGGGATTTTCAGTACGGAGCCAGAACACAAAGGGAAACTCATTTTCCTACGCGCGCGCTTTTCAAAAAGCAAATACTTCTACCTCCGTGATTTGGGTTTGATGAGTTGGCTGAAATAAAGTGAAATAGTTAGCAGATAATCCGCGGATACAACTATCACGATTGGGAAAATAAACTTTAACCTACTATCCACTAACACCCTCATTGCATACATATTTTAGTATTCTAGCTAGTTAAGTTATGTAATAAGTTGGTATATTTGAAATTTTAAAAATTGTATTGAAAACTAAATTACTACTACTATACCAACATGGCATATCTCACCAGTGGGGTAGCCAACAAACTGACTGCATGTAATAAATATGCAATCTGTCTTCTCCGTGTCAACAAAAAACCAAAAAACTATGTAAAGATTTATATGTATTATTTTTTGTTGGAACTCAGAGGATAACTTGTATGTTTATTATGTGCAGCTGGTCTACTGGCTACGCCATTGTGGGATATGCCGTGATGGTTATAGTACCTACTACCTACATAGTAGTATGAAATAATTTATACATTATGCCACTAAACTACGTGTCCCAGGTGGGGTAGGTAGAGAGAACGGAGCGCCATATACATAGATCTGTCCTTAGACAACTCCTTCTCTTCTTCTAAATTCATCCAGTTTCTCATACATCCACTCCTATTTTTCTTACACAGTACGCGCCCGTCCTTTAGAATTCGATCCACGTACGTGCTCAAGCCACGTAGTTCTTGGACTTTCGCGCTTCCTTACACCTTACACCCCTTCTTTTAGATAGGTACATCCAAACACCACCTGCAACCTACAATGATATCTATAAAGGGTGTTGGTACATCCTCTTCGTCATCGTTTCATCGTGCATTCGCTCAACATGTCCAAACCATCCTAACTTATAATGTAGGATATGTAATTAAAATAATATGTAATAATTTTATTCCTTTACTATTGGAATAAAATTATTACATATTATTTTAATTATTGTTTTTTTTATAGTACCTATTGATTTATATTGTGTATTGAGAAATTTAAAAGCTGTTAGTCAGAACTGCGGTACCTTTTTATCATAAAGTAGCATTCACATTGCTTCAATTTGGATGATCATCCAGAGCAGAGGTTCCCAAACTTTTTTTCTCATGGACCACTTTATTTAAGACCGAGGCACTTAGTTAAATAAACATTGCTTTTTCTTTGGTGTGCCTCTAAAATTTCTTGGCTTGATAGGTGTACCTTGAACACAAAAAGTTTGCGGAACACTGCATTACATCACTAATCGCTAGTGATCTCTAAAAAAAAGGGTCGTTCACATACGTTCACTTTCAGTGATCACTCCGGATGATCCTCCAAGATGAACAAGTGTGAACGGGCGTTTCATCAATAGTGATCACTAGCGATGACGGAGGAAAGAGATTACCACTCGTCATAATTTTGATGAAAGGTCCTTTCCAGTGTTCTCGAACCTACCGATTTTTCGGTATTTATACCGAAATGGGCCGCGTCCTACCGAAATGCCCTAGAAATCTACCGATTTTTACCATTTGTCGGCTGGTAAGTATAATCATAGTACCGGGTATTCAGTAAAAGTACCGGATACTTATGGATTCGAGCAAATATTCTTTAAGAAAACCGAGGAGTTTTTGAAATATTCCAAATTCCTTTACCATTTTGAAAATTTGGCGACGGGGGGGTAGAAATTTTCGTGAAAAGAAAAGTATCCGATATTGACCATCGTCGGTACAAATACCCGGTACATTGTAGGAAAAGGTGCTGCGAGAAAATATCTTTAAGAAAACCGAGGAGTTTTTGAAATTTTCCAAATTCCTATACCATTTTGAAAATTCGGCGACGGGGGGGTAGAAATTTTCGTGAAAAGAAAAGTATCCGATCTTGTCCATCGTCGGTACAAATATCCCATAATATACTGATTTGGGTTCAAAATATACCATTTATACCGATTTTAGCGGATAGTTCTACCGATATTGGACAATGTCGTTCGAGAACACTGGTCGAGAGATTTGGAAGTGGTGAGGGAAGGTTGGACGCAGCGATCGGAATTGTATTTTTGAAATTTGGTTTTGGTTGCAGTGTTTTCAATTTTATATATATTGGTGTTTTTGACGCAATTTTTTTCGATAATTACAGTGTGCTCGCGATCAGTAAGTACAAACTTCAAAAGTAATTAGAATTACCAAGCTCATTGTGTGTTATTGTTACCCGCATTGGTGCATTCCTTGATATTGCACTCGACACATTCATACACGAGTGTAACATCTTAAACTACTGACATTATTTTTTCCTCATAATTTCCAATCATGGATGAACTCCATAATCCCAGACCTCCAGATAAACCTCCTCCTTATGACACCAGTACTCAGCCATTGGACCTTCAAGGAGACACCCCTACATCTCCTGCCGAATTTGTTGTAGTTACATCTAAAAAAAAGAAAGGGAAAAAAAGGGCCAAAACTATGGACTCACCTAACCTCAGCGATGAAGAGACCTGTTTTACTAATGACCCGACAATCATACCTACTTCCCCCAAAACTCTTCTCCCATCCTATCAAGCTTCTCAAACCCTCCCCACATCTTCGCATCCTGTAAATAATAATGTAAGAACGATATATAACCATATGGACAAAGGTCCATTTGTCGTTCATGTGTCCAAAACCGACAATAGCCTACTTCATGATATTGACTTCGGGAAATTTTTAGTTAAAAATCAGATTACCACAGCTTGGAACGGGATAACTAAGGTTGGCCGCAACAAGCTTGCAGTTAAATTCACTGAGTACAAGGCGGCAAACCACTTTCTTTCTTTGGAAAACGTAAATAAGAATTTTAATGTTTTTCTGCCCTCATTCAATATCACGAGGATGGGTGTGGTCTCGATTCCCCCTCACATCCCCGAATCGGAGATCTTGGAAGGCATTGAGATTCCACTGTCCGGATCAGGACGACTGATTAAGTGCAGAAGGCTGAGCCGGAAGAGTAAACAAGGTGAAACGACGGAGTGGATCCCAACCAACAAGGTGGTCCTCACTTTTGATGGTCAGGTGCTCCCCTCTAACGTCGCGATGTACCGAGTCGTTCTCCCGGTGAAGCCTTACATTTATCCCACTCTCCAATGTTACAAGTGCTTCCGATTCGGACATTCCCAAACAATATGCAGATCTGTTTCCAGATGTTACAAATGTGGAGGGAACCACAACAAAGAAGAATGTGATCTTGCTGCTGAAGCTATTAAATGTGCAAATTGTAAAGGCAACCATTCGCCAACTTACAGGTTCTGTCCTGAGGCAATCAGACAGAAGAACATCAAAATTTCTATGGCCAACGAAAATATATGTTACGCTGAAGCGAGTAGGCTCCATGCAGTAGCAAAACCATCTTACGCAGAAGCAACCAAAACAGTCACCCCCACTTCCGAAAGGAAAACAATCTTCAAACCTGTTCAGCCACACAAACCCCTGTCTTCACCATCTTCATCTCACAATCATCTCTTACTATTCCCAAACGGTCAACAGCCTACTATTCCAAAAGGTGCTGGACTAGTTAATAGCTCAGGTCATGATCTGTCTAACCAACTATCAATTCAAACCATCCCATACATCTTAGAACTTATTCTAAATTTAGTTAAGATCAACAATAGTAACATACCGTCCAACGTAGCATCCGAAATTAGTTCTATTCTCACACTCTTCAAACATGGGCAACCCCCAACCCCCTCCCCCTCTTCTCCCTAAGATTCTGCAGTGGAACTGCAGAAGTCTTAGCAATAAAAAAAATGAACTTCTCAGTCTTCTGTCAGCCTCTTCCATCGACGTAGCGGTGGTCCAGGAGACGTGGCTAATCCCGGGATCACATTTTAGCATCCCTGGTTACCATTGTGTTCGGGACGACCGTGTTGATGGTAAAGGTGGAACTGCCATTTTCATCAAAAAACAAATTCCTTTCTTTCCCATCCCAATTACTACCTCAAACCGTAGCTACGAGATCTGTGCAATTCAAATCCTGAACATTAATATATATTCTATATACATTCCCCCCTCTCCAAAGCCTAATTTGGACTCACTCACGTCACTCTTCTCTCTCTTTTCTCCTCCCTGCCTAATATTGGGAGATTTCAATTCCCATCATGACCTGTGGGGCTCAAGCCAAACCGACAGAATGGGTCGTCAGATCCTTGACCTTATGAATGAATCCCACATATGCCTTCTCAATAATGGGACCCCAACTAGATTCCAAAATCCCAACCAGCGCCCCAGCGCAGTGGACCTGTCACTCGCTGACCCTTCTCTTTCGCCCCTTTACTCCTGGTCTGTGATGGACGATCCTTGTGGAAGTGATCACTTCCCAATTCAGCTCGTACCCCCACAACCTTTCATTCTTTCTTCTTCGCTCTCACTAAAAGTAAAGAGGCACAATCTTGCAAGGATTGACTGGATTAAATATAGTCAAACTGTAGAGAATAGAATCCCATCCCTACCTACAGTTAATCCTGACGACATCTCGGCATGCTACGAACAATTCGTGGAACTTATAACCGAATCTGTCGAGTCTTCTGTTCCAAAAAAATCTGAGAGAAAGCTCCGCAGACCTCCCCCTGCCCCTTGGTGGGACCAAGATTGTGAGAACGCAGTTAACGATAGGAGACTTGCGGCGCTCGTTTTCAGACGGAACAAAACCCAGGATAATTTCATTCACTTTAAACATGTCGAGGCCAAAACCAAAAGAACCTTGAAAAAGAAAAAAAAGCAGGGTTGGAAAGACTTCTGTTCTTCTTTATCCCCTGACACACCGCTTTCTAGGATCTGGGACAATATTAAGAGATTTAGAGGGGTATTCTCACCTCCTAAACTCCATCCATCCTCAGACAAATGGATCCTTGAATTCGCGGACAGACTAGCCCCCCCTTCAGTGCCAAATCATAATGAAATTTCTCATTCCTATTCCCACCCTCCTCTTGGAGAGATTGACAAGGAGTTCAGCGACGAAGAACTAAGGCTAGTCCTGGACTGCACTTCGGATACATCCCCGGGAATCGATGGAATAACATACAGCCTTTTACAAAGACTACAAACGGTTTCTCTAGAATATTTACTCAACATTATTAATACTATTTTCATTACAGGCAAATTACCTTGCTCGTGGAAGACTCAGATCATTGTTCCAATCTTGAAAGCTGAAGCTGACCCTAACCTTGGCCAATCATATCGACCAATTGCACTCTCCTCAGCAATAGCCAAAATTTCAGAACACATGGTGAAAAATTGGCTAGATTGGTTCATAGAAGGTAACAGGAAGTTGCCTCCTTGCCTATTCGGCTTCAGGAAGAGAATGGGAGTCATGGACAGCGTAGCCACCTTGGTCACAGATGTCCACGTATCCCTATCCAAGATAGAGCTCTTGGGAGGTGTATGCTTGGACATCAATAGTGCTTTTGATAATGTTATTATTCCTAAATTGTGTGCAAAGCTTGATCAATTGGGCATTCCTCCTACCCTCTCCTCTTTTATCCGCAATCTTCTATCTGGACGTGAACTGATAATTAATGCCCGTAATCATCCTCCTATCAGGAGAACTGTTCACAGAGGATTGCCGCAGGGCTCAGTGCTCTCACCCATTCTATTCAACTTGTACACGCATGATGTCTCGCTGTCCCTATCCTCGGATGTCCAAATTCTACAATACGCGGATGATCTGTTCGTTTATAGCTCAAATAAATCCATAGACACCCTCCAGGCCTCCTTGCAATCTTCACTTTCTTCTCTGAACTGTTGGATGGCAGACCACGGCTTTACACTTTCCTCCCAGAAATGTAAAAGCATTGTATTCTCCAGAAAATTCCATCCAGTCCTCCTGAAGGTCAAAGTCGACCAACAGTTGATTAATTCCGTTAACGAGATAAGATTCCTGGGGGTCATATTGGACTCTCGTCTTGGATGGAACTCTTTCATCAATCACATACACTCCAAGTGTCAGGCCGGTCTCAATGTCATGAGAGCTGTCTCCAGGGTCTGGTGGGGTTGCCACCCCTCGACACAAAAAATTTTCTACACCGCATTTATCCGCAGCCACTTGGACTTTGGATCCTTCTTAATAGCCCCAACTTCCAAGAAAAACTTGTTGAGACTGGACCGGATCCAGTCTCAGTCTCTTCGGCTGATTACGGGTGCGATGAGATCCTCCCCTGTCAACGCCTTACAGGTAGATGCTGCGGACCCCCCACTTGAACTACGCAGACAGCTCTTATGTGACAGATTTTTAGTCAAAATCTTGTGTATCATCGATCACCCGCTGTCTCACAAACTTCAGCTCCTCTCATACTTGGTAACCCATTTACCGGTATGGAGAGGTAAAGATCCACCGACTCTTGTTACTAGCTATAGAAAAGTCCAAACTCCCTTGTTGGAGAGCTTCGCAGTTCTTCCTGTGTACTCTATGTCATTTTCCACACTAAGTTTTAAACCAAAAGTTATTCTCAATCTGGGTGTCACTAATGGCACATTCGCACCTCGTATTTTCAAATCAATTATTGATTCTGATTGGCATGACTGGCACCTTATCTATACAGACGGCTCGAAAAGTGATAGAGGTCGTACAGGGGCTGCCAATAAAATGTTCAGGCTCAGAGATGAGTCGTCGGTTTTCACTGCGGAATGTCTTGCTATCAGAGAAGCTCTAAGGGCTCTGACCATTCGCCAGCTCAAGGTTAAAACTCTCATACTCAGTGACTCTCAAAGTGCTCTCCAGGCCCTTCTCTCTCCTGCATTATCCCGACCAGATGATCTCTTATCCTTAGAAATTAGAGACCTCCTACATAAACTTCAGATTTCGGGTGTAGACGTGGTTCTGGGCTGGATCCCAAGTCACTGCGGTATCCCGGGCAATGAGGCGGTGGATCTACTAGCCAAATTGGCAACAGACCTCCCCAATCCATCTGGTACTATTTCGGCCTCTGACTACACCTTGTCATTTGACCGAAATCTCATCCAGTCCTGGCAGGCAGAATGGTCAGAGACCAGTCAACTCAAGGGAAGAAAGTATGCCTTAATCCAACCCGATGTGTCTATGAAACCCTGGTTTTCAGAGTTTTTTTATGAGTAAGGCTGACACCTCCACAATCTGCAGAATGAGATTAGCTCATTGCTGTACCAGATCCCATCTATACAAAATCCACGTTATCGACTCTCCTCTGTGCGACTGCCAAGAGGAGGAGGATCTTGATCATATATTTTTCGAATGCCCGATCAACAACATCTACCCAACTTTGATTGATGACCTGGCACATTACAGGGTTCCACTACCTACAAATATTTCCTTGCTCTTGAGTTCTAGAGACAAAAACATTTTCAAACTCCTTGTCCTGTTCCTCAAGGCCCATTTGATGAAACTTTGAATGTTGAATTTTTGTATTTTTTCCTGATTTTTGACTGATCTAATAATTTTTACTTGCAGTTTCTGGCTAGGAACACCCTCAAGGGTGAAAGCCAACAAAATAAAAAGAGAGAGAGAGAACACTGGTCCTTTCACTGAAACGACCATAAACAAGTTTTATCTTATTATTTGTTTTATTCTCTATGAATTTGTTTTGAATGTCAGAATCATGTACAAAATTATTATGCAGTCGAGAGCTATATTAGTTTATTTTATGTGTTATTTTCATTTTTGAATTTGTTTAATTATTTTTGTACGAAAATATGTTAAACTACATACAAAATGACTGAGAGTGTTGACATGGCAGTGAACGCATAGGATGAACAAGTGTGAACAGACGTGTTCACTTTCGATGAACAGGTTTGACCCTGACACTCTGGATGATCATCCAAAGTGAAGCAATGTGAATGCTACTGAATCGTTTATTTACATCCATAGTGAACAGGTGCGCTATTTTTTTACCGACATTATTTATTAATGCTAACCGGATATTTTTCATAGCCGAGTACCACGCACAGTCGTTAAAGAATAATATTTTCTCAAAGATTTACTTGGTAATATCAAAACCAGCTATTTTTTATAGTGATTTTTTTTTTATATATTTTTCATATTTTGATATTTGTTTTACATAAAAATTTCTACCCCGATGCCAGATTGTCAAAATAGTATAAAAAATTGTAATGTATAGTAAATACCTCTGTTTTGTTTAGGAATGTTTTCCCACAATCTTTTTTTAAAAAAAGTGTTGTTTTTTTAAAGATATATCTGGGTTTTGTTTTAAACCCAAATACAACCTAAGACACCTTTCACAGTAATCTACTAAAAGCTTGTGTCGTGAAAGGAGAGTTTGCCGACACCTGGTATCGAACCACGGACTCCTCGTTCGCGAGACCGAGACTCTACCTCCAGGCTACCGACGAACTCAAACTGGTTACTTTTTTCATGTATTTATTTAAAACAAACAGGCACACTAAATATTATAGCAAAATAACAACAACAAAAAAACACTGAATTTATACCAATAAACAATATCAATAACATAAGCCTATAAACATTATATCAATTGTTAAAATAATAGGTACTTTTACCGGCTACTTTCCGACTGTCAAAACGCTAATCTTTACCGAGTAATGGCTTTTATTACTAATAGTACAATTTTTCGCCGAACCTATACTTCGGTTACAATAAGTAACGAGTATTTAATAACGGGTATATACCGGTTAGACATCACTATTTTAGGACTCACTGTCGTCACTGATCAGCAGTGGTCTTGAACCTACCGATTTTTCGGTATTTATACCGATATGGGCCGTGTCCTACCGATATACCGAAATGGTCTAGTAATCTACAGATTTTTACTATTTGTCGATAGGGAAATATAATCGGTAGATAAGTATCGGGTATTCGGTAAAAGTACCGGATACTTATTGGATTCGAGCAAATATTCTTTAAGAAAACCGAGGAGTTTTTGAAATATTCCAAATTCCTATACCATTTTGAAAATTCGGCGACGGGGGGGGGGTAGAAATTTTCGTGAAAAGAAAAGTATCCGATATTGACCATCGTCGGTACAAATACCCCATATACCGATTTTGGATACAAAATATATTATACCATTTTAGCGGATATTTCTACCGATATTGGACAATGTCGTTCGAGAACACTGCTGATCAGTTAGCTGTCAATTGGCTATGCATACGTTCGTGATACTGGTGAAGTAATCTATGTTTGTAATTCTAATTTACAAGAATCGGCATAAATCAGCGTTGCTGTCTAAGATTCTATCAATATATTAAAATAAATACTCGAATGTAAAATGAGTTTTCGTAATTATGTTTGGAAGGCTGCAGCTACTTTAGGTTCTCTTATTCATTATGGTTGTATAGCTCATTGCACTTTTGAATATATAGGAGATGTTTCAATCGTAAGTAGGTCTTGTTTTTCACGATTCATCTATTATTTTAAAAGCAATGAAGTACAGCATTCACTTGTGAATATTTTTTACACTGAATATGTGAGGATTCCCTGAATACTTTCACTCAAATATTATGAAAATCTTAAGCACTACTGATGTCCTATTTTTCCCAACGTTTATAATGGGTTAGTTGGAAGATATCGCGCTTCTGCGATAAACTCGCCCATTGCACAAATTTATTTGTCTGGTTCTGCAATGTTTGTGTTTTAATAATGTTTGTTTTTTTGTGCAATAAAGATTTTTATTATTATTATAATAATGAATTTCAAACTTGTCTATTGTGGACATTGTGGAACATAAATAAAAATAATGTGTAGAAGAGTTGTCACCCGCAAGTTTTTACATAGTGTATCAGGCTTTACTCATTTTGTATGTATTTTACAGTGTTCGGGACCATCCATGGAACCAACATTGTATACCAATAATATTCTACTGACAGAACACATCAGCCCCAGACTTAGGAAAATAAAGAAAGGGGATATTGTTATAGCTATAAATCCTAATAACCCTAATGAGTTTGTATGTAAACGAATTACTGGATTACCAGGGGACAGAATGTATACAAATTTTAAGAGTGAAGTAGTTCCAAGAGGACATGTTTGGTTGGAAGGAGACAATTCTAGTAATTCAACTGATTCTCGTTACTATGGTCCTGTACCACAGGGACTCATTAGGAGTAGAGCTCTATGTAGAATATGGCCATTAGATTCAATACAAGCTCTGTGATAGTAACATCTATATGTAGAAATATTTGATTAGTAAATGAGTATATTTGTGTACACTGGGAAACGGAACAGCCGGGTAACACTGGTGTTGGTGTATATCAATAAGGAAGCTTACATTGCAACTTATCTCAATATGAAATCTCTGTTTTATCTACATATTAAATCTATAATTTTTATTCGCATATTATGGGTGTCTTGTGATCAAATTATCATCTGAAACATAACATGTTGTCCACAAATCTAAACTGCATATTCTGGTGACGGATATGTCTCCATATGCAAAGGCATGAACCAAATCTCTGCTCGACAATGTAGACAATGAAATGGAGTAAAAAATTGTTGTGATTTAAAAGTTGTTATATGTTAAATTTACTTTGCCGAAATATAATAAGTATGAAAGTAAAAAAAGTACTTGAGTAGTTTTAATTTGAATTCCTTTTGTACTTGAATGTTCTTCCTCTCGTACAAGTGGCTCGTCAGGTTCCCCTAATGTTGGTTATTAATCTGGAATAGGATGCATCCTTCTGCGCTGCCTGTAATAACTTTCAGTTCGCTTGAATGTTGTATATTATGAAATGTATGAATATTCTCAAAACAAAAAATAAATAAATGATATTAGTACTACTTTACAGCATGTAACAAATAAGGAAAATATGTAGTAATTTAATGAGTATTCAAGATGAAAGTGGGAAAGTTCTCCATCCATGAACCTTAATTTGTATCCAATAAAAAGCTTGTACGATCATATTAAATTATATATAGAGTAATAAAATATCACACAACCAACTTTTAAATAAAAATCTAAAACTTACAGAAAAAAGTGGGATACCTATTCTTTATTGGGTACTCCAAGGGTAATCATTCTAATTTAATTTAACTCTTAGATCTAAGTAATAACTTTGATGTCTTAGGCCCTGAAATCCTGGGCGGTTACGTACTCTCATTAGGTCATGGGGTGCATCAGGTGACAGACTTGTGTCGCTCTAATATTTCTAGGAGTGGAGGTATGTACACACGTGGGGTCAAAAATGACCCCCGATTCCGGGAATGTTTGTATTATTGTTACGTTTTTTGGAAGGTGTGAAAGCCAGAGAAGCACCTAAAGAGAACTCAATGTATAAAAAATATTGACATTAAATTAGTCAGCCTTTTGTACAAAACAGAAAAAAGGAAAATTTTCGTTGGACCTAAAAACAAGAATGGTAATTTTTTTAAAGAACTGCAAGTGGAAGAATTAGCTACTAATGCCACTCAATCAAACAGCTGTAAGAGAGGAAGATGTTATTTCTGCCATCGTAAAAAGGTCCTGAAAGGTTCCCTGAACTGTAGCAAGTGCTTACTTTTTATAATTTTTTTATTTTATTTATTTTTACAATATTTAGAATCAAACAGTCGTTACACAATATGTTGACAATTAATACATTTAACATGTAGACCAGTGAAGATTCCACTCTTACCAGAAATGTCTCAGTCTTGAGGAAAAAAAAGTAAAAGTTAAAATTCTCTAAAAAAGTCAAAGTAAATTTAAATTTAAAAACAACGATAATACAATACTTAAAACAATACAAAAACATAAATATAAAGAACATAGTGCCATAAATATCACATGTACCTACCAATATTTAAAATATATTTAAAAAATACTCTGGGTTTCACTAGTGACATTTTATATTAAATTAATTTTTCATTTTAAAGGGCCCCTTTAGCAAAAACGATAAAACATTCAATTTTCAACAAGTTTGGTACACAAACTCTCAAAACTTGTTGACCATACGAACATTTTGATTTGATAAAATATGAAAACAAATATTAATTACCAATATCAAACTTTAACTTAAAAAAAACTTGATTTTTCTTCATAGTACTACTACTATACCATCACGGCATATCCCACAAGTGGGGTAGCCAGCAGACCAGCTGCATATAAAACATGGAAGCTGTCTTCTCCGTGCCAATATAAAATCAAGACATTCAGGATGGGTGGCAAACCTCATCGCCGAATTTAAGATGTAAAATGTTTTATTTTTTCGAACACCTGCCTTTTACAGGACACTCGAAAACTTATGGAGATTAAAAAAAAAAATATAAAACTATAAATTATGTTTTGAAAATCATCATCATCATCATCATCGCCCTCAACGCTCCTCTCGGGAGCACAGGGCAGAAACCAGCCTCCTCCATTCAGAGCGTCTCTGTGCCAATTGCGTCACCTCTTTCCACGACATTCCTTGCGCTCTGCGTTTTGAAAATATTCTTTCTTTATTAATACTAGCTGACCCGGCAAACGTTGTTTTGCCATATACATTAGTTCTAGATTACCAATATCGCTATTAAAAAATAGAGGTTAATGGTAGAAGGGTGAAAATTTAGGGCTGTATGTATTTTTTAATGCCTCACCATAAAAAATAAGAAATAAACAATTGTTCAAAATATAAAAAAAAATTAGAGGTGGACCACCCCTAACTTTTAGGGGTATGACAAATAGATGACGGCCGATTCTCAGACCTACCCGATAAGCACACATATTTTCATCAAAATCGGTCGAGCCGTTTCGGAGGAGTATGATAACAAACACCGTGATATGAGAATTTTTATATATTAGGTTTATTGAAATCATTATAACAATAAATGTGGGATATGACATGGTGGCATGATTCTTTAAATTAAAATAAGGCCATCTACCCAAGATTTGAGTAATTTGAATGATGATATGTATTCGTTTATAGTATTCGTTTATAAAAAAGCATATTTCTAAAAAATCGAATTCGGGGGTATGTTTGGTAAGTACATAAATGCACGAGAATCCCACAAATTTTCATATATATTTTTTTTAATATTACGAATACTTAAATAGTTATTACAATTATAGAACAAATAAATTATATTGACGGATTTAAAAAAAATTTTTTTGATAATATTTCGCATATTTTGGAACCAAAAATCACCACATGAACTTGATTTTTTGCATACTAAAAAAAGTTTGCTAAAATCTATAGTATTTATATGCTTGATAGGAGGAATAAAAAATATATTTATTTTACAAATAATTTATATTTTGATATAACAAAGAGTACCTAAATATCAGGGTTGTAACGGATCGGCAGAAAAGATAAAGACGGGTAAAGCACCAGGCCCAGATGAACTGCCATCCGAAGTTGTGAAAACGTCGATAGTTAAAAACGCCCAATATTACTCAATCCTATTTAGTCGACTTCTGAAAGAAGGCAGGTTCCCCAAGGATTGGAAAAAAGCCAAACTAGTGTTGATCGATAAGCCAAAGCAGAACCCGCGGGAGGCAAGTAAGTATAGGCCTATATGTCTCTTGAATGCTCTCGCGAAGGCGTATGAGAGGGTGTTAAACACCAGGTTACAGGAGGAAATAGCCAGGACGGGAGAATTGAACAAAAACCAATATGGTTTCAGGAAGGGAAGATCTACGGTTGACGCTGTACAACACATCATAGACATAGCGGAAAAAGCAAGAACAGGGAGGAGAAAATGGAATGCACTAGTGCTCGTGGACGTCAGAAATGCATTTAACACGGCATCCTGGCAAATTATTGTCTCTAAACTCAAAGAAAGAGGAATTGCAAAACACCTGTTGAATGCATTAATCGACTACCTAACAGATAGAACAGTCCAATTAGATAGAGACACAACACTGGAAACCGGAGGAGGGGTCCCACAGGGATCGGTACTAGGACCAACCCTATGGAATGTTCTATACGATGAGGTGATGACAATAGAAGTCCCACTAGGAGTAGAACTAATCTGTTATGCGGACGATCTAGCCATCTCCATAACTGCAAGGCATAAAGAAGAGCTGGTCACAAATACAAACGAAACAATACAGGCTATAAATCTATGGATGTGTAGACAAAAACTGGAGATTGCTCCGGAAAAAACAGTAGCCATCGTCTTCAACAGACGAATAAAAGAGGGGGAAATTGAGTTCAAATGCGAAGAGGTTAATATCAGACCAGCAAAAGCGGTTAAATACTTGGGAGTACAACTGGACTCTAGATTGCGTTTCACAAAACACATAGAAGCAGCGTGTACCAAAGCCCAAAAAACTGCCAAGGCAATGGGGGTGATCCTACCGAATACAGGCGGTCCAAAGGCGGACAAGAGAAGAGTACTGGCCCTAGCGGTTCAGTCAATAGTATTATACGCAGCCCCAATATGGGAAAAAGCTATGGACAGCAAATCAAATAAAGATAAAATACTAAGCACACAGAGAACAATGGCCCTTCGATGTAGCATGGCATACAGGACAATCTCAACGGATGCGGCAATGGTCCTGGCAGATTTGATTCCCCTACACTTACTAGCGAGGGAACGGAAGGAGTTGTATAGGAGGAGGGAGGAGGATGGCCCCGAACTAAGAAAGCAGCTAAGGAAATTGACCCTGGAAAGCTGGCAGAAAGAATGGGACGAAAGTCATAAAGGCCGGTGGACAAATAGATTAATAAAGAGTGTCGAATCTTGGACTCTTAGGAAACACGGACACCTTACCTTACCTACTATGTCACTCAATGCCTTACCGGACATGGGGTATTTATGGAATACGTAGCCAGGATAGGCAAGCGAGATAGGCCGAACTGCTTATACTGCGAGGAAATAGACAGCGCAGAGCACACTATGTTTGGGTGCCCAAAGTGGACTACACAAAGAAAAAACTTGGAAGAAAGAGTGGGAGTCATGAACCCGGAGAACATAGTTCAAAAGATGCTGGAGGGAAAAGAAATGTGGGATGAGATCACAGGTTACATGACAAGCATAATGAAAGAAAAGGAGATTTATGAAAGAATGGAGCAAAGAAGCTGAAAGACCAAAAGGCTGTGTGATAAGGCCAGTTGGCGGGAATCGCGCAGTCTAGAAGTCGGGAGGGGTTTTAGCCGGTATGAGTCCGGCACTACCCAAGAGGGTGTCCATGAGGATTTCCCCTCCCAACAAAAAAAAAAAAAAAAAAGGGTTGTAACGTCAACATCCGTATCCGCATCCGCATAACATCCGCATAAATTTTGACATCCGTATCCGCATCCGCAACTTATATTTTTAAGAGATCCGCATCCTCAAAAATCTGTGAGGATGTGATGAGGATGCCAATTTTTTCGTAGTCCATATATAAAAAAAAAACTTAACCCTTCATTTCATGATTTTTTATTTGAGTTTTTAAAAAATACCTTATGAATACTGTAACTGAGTAGAATCTGGGAAAAATAGTAAAAAAAATTTTTTTTCGTTATTTACCATTTTTATTATAAAAAAGGGGTGTGTAGCAAATCTGCTACAACATGGACATGTAGTACTGAAGTAATTGAACCAATCTATTTAGTATGAAATTTGGTGGAACAATTTTTTTCTTTATTTAGACATAAATAAACTCCACACTTGGAACACTTTATGAAGCTAAATCCTTTGCATCCAGGCAACTTGCACGTTTGCCTTGGATTTACGTGACTTGGCCAATGTGATAATTCGTCGACTCTGATGTTCATTGGTGGTGTACTGGCTGCTGGTTCCTTATGTCGCTTTATTTCGATTAAATTTTCTATGTCACTGGGTCTCCCTCTTTTCCTGGACTGGAAAGATCCCATCAAACATATACATTTCGCCACTTTTGTTCAAAACTCCCACAAAGACATGGAAACGGGAATTCCAAGTTGACTTTGTGCTGTACGAAAAAGCAACCAAACATTAATTGTTGCTACATCTATTAAGTGGCAAAATACTCTGAAATACCACTTTTTTGACCGTAAAGGAATACAATATCGCCCTTTGCGATTGTCAAGTAAGTCCACCCCGTCCATATGGGCGTTATACTCCTTTATTATATTGGGACAGTCTATTTCAATCGTCTGCTTTGTCTTTCGGTCAAACCACTTGACAGCACTTTTTGGTGTTTCTCCAGTATAAGGGGACAGAAATGTTACCGGTGTGTTGTCTAACCAAGAAACATTAGAGACAAATACTCCTTCAATATTGGCAACATATTCTTCTGACGTGCTCCTCGACAGTTTTTAAAATTTGGCGTCTTCCATCAATTTACAATTAGGAATTCTGTTTCTCCTAACGGTTCCCAACATATAAATACCTTGCTGAGCCATATATGCCACAAGTGGTAGAAACATAGGTATAATAATCATCACAATATATTGTAAAGTTTACATGCTTATCCACAACTCTGAGCAGTCTGATGACATTTCCACTGGCTCCGATGTCAGGTTCATTATTCAGTCGTCTGTTGAAATGATTTTCTTCGCCGGTATATAGCCAAACGATCTTGGTCCATTTGTAAATTTTTTTGTCTACAAAATATTTCTTAGTGTAACTTTCCCTAGAACCGTTAAAGTTGAAGACTGAACATTAATTGTTTGTTCATCCCATTCCTGCCCTACAGAATTATCCGTTACAAAAATTTCTTCCTTTCCTGGAATGATATCAGTTTCCAATACACATTCATCATCAGAATCCGCATCAAAATCATTTTTAACTGTCCTCAAATCTTTCTAAAAATTCCATCAACTCCTTCTCTGTTAATGGCTGAAGTTTTTTATTCTCCATCCAATAAAAAAATCAAGTAATATGAAATATCAGATTATCCACTACACTGTCATATTTGACATAATATGTAGTACTACTAATGCATGATGTAGCAAATCTGCTACAATGCTAAAAATCTAGTTTTTGTGTATAAAATATCAAAACTATTTCAAAATACTTTAAATATCAGTTAAATACATACCATAACATGTAGAAATATTTTTTTTAGAAGTAAAAAACGTTAAAAATGTGTAAATTTTGGCAAAATTAATCGACCTCACAGGTATCACACTACAACATCCAATGACAGATACTAAGTGCTTTATTTTTGCTACTAGTACCACCCTCAACAGTTGACTAATGAAACATTTGTACAGAATAGAGTGTGTATCAGTAATGTTACAATATGAAAAGGTGACTTTCGCTTTTTCTCTGGTATATTTATGTGTTTTTTAGGTTTGTAGCATTTCTGCTACACCATGAAATGAAGGGTTAAATACCTACATTTCTAGAATAAAAATATATTTTACTAATTCTATCCTGGTTGATGTAGCAGGTATGCCAATTCAAACATGTGCAACACATTTGCGCATTATTCTGGAGTATGAGATTTAATTTGTTTGTTAAAAGATAGACCGAACCAGATGATATATTGGGTTATTAAATATACCAGGACCTTAAGATCTATTATTCTATTGTACTCCATACCAGATGTAGTAAAACATTACATTATTATTATGACTGGACATATTGTACCCCAAATCCTTTTGTTTTCAAGAAATTCTCCTGTTTTTTTAGATAAGAAGGGTTATTTAAAGAACAATAAATCATCCGGTAATAATTTTGAATTCGGAAATAATCATGAACATACTATTTATACTACACCTCCTCTTTCAGACAAATAAATCCTCTTTGTCATTCTTTCATCTTGGTAAAGATTATATCAACATCAAAATCCGCATCCGTATCCGCATCCGCATTTTCATAAATTAAAAATCCGCATCCTCATAACAGTGTCACCCCAGATCCGCATCCGCATCCGTATCCGCAAAGTGACATCCGTTACAACCCTACTAAATATATCTCGTCAGTCTGCGATTTATTTATTTTTTAGTAAAAAACTTATATTGGTAATAAATATTAGTTTTTTTTTTTTATTTTATCAAATCAATATGTTCGCAAGGATCAACCAGTTTTGGCACTTTTTCTATCAAATTTGTTGAAAATTGAAGATTTTACCATTTTTGCTAAACTGGGCCCTTAAGTAAACTGCCATTTTTTTTCTTCATGCAAATGGAAATAAGACCACTAAATGCTTATTAAAATAGTGGTATTAAATATGACATTTCTTTCTGTACAAAAAAAAATATCACTACAATAATATATTTGACACAGAATTTAATTGTATTTAATTATAAAAAAAAACACAAAGAAAACGCTTGAGTTTTTAGTAAAAAAATATTTAAAATTCCGCGGACTTCGTCTCGAACATTTAACACTTCATAATGCAAAAGACAGTTCACATCGTGGACTGCGTGTTTATTTATTATTCAATATTTTGTGTTTATAACACATGGGAGATGAAAATATGTGTAAGAACATATTATTTTATTTCATGAGAAACGTTATTCCTATGGTTTGAGGGTGGTTTTGACAATAAAACAATGCTGAATGTATGAACCGGATAGCCTATATTCACAGCAATTTTATAACTTTCGACGCCGGGACCCTCTACAGACGGACGACCGAAGCTTTTTTGTTTGGAAAGGTGGCGCATTATTCGTTTTGTTTATTCATGATTTGTTCATTGCCTTATACATTTCGAGAGATAACGCAAATTTATAACGAAGGAAAAATAAAATACGAATTTTCTTGTAATCAATATACAGTAAATAGTAAATAATAAATAGAAATAAATATTTGGTCTCTCACTATTTTCCATAAGTTATCGAGTGTCGTGGAATAGGCAAATGGTCTCAAAACTTCACGTAATATACTACAATTTGCACCTATTTTTTTTTTAAAAGATATATCTGGGTTTTGTTATAAACACAAATACAACTTTATACACCTTCCACAGTAAGCTAAAAGCTTGTGTCGTGAAAGGGGAGTTTGCCGGCACCTGGTATCGAACCGCGGACCCCTTGTTCAAGAGGCCGAGACTCTACCTCCAGGCTACCGACGAACTTATTCTAAATGTACTATTCCACACCATCACAGTATATCCCACAAGTGGGTAGCCAGTTTACCAGCCTCATGTAATAAACATGCAAGCCATCCTTTCTGTGCCAACAAAAAATTAAGATACTTGGAATTCAAAATTTCATGTGTCTTTATTTTTTCGAACACCTGAAAACTTACGGAAGAGTTGAAGACCACTTCTTTGCCAAGTGCTCCAAGGAAAAACGAAAGAATCCTGAATGTCATATTTTTTTTATTGACACGAAGAGGACAATCTGTATGCTTATTACTTGTTCGACGTGCTGTAGGGGTATAGCAGTCAGAAGATAGCAGTAATATTAAGTTTATAAATTATTATCCTGTGTTCCCCTAAGTAATATTTTATTTTTCTTTCCTCTAAATTTAAAAGCCTTATAATGCAGTATTTCATAAATTTTTTGTCGATCATACACTTCTTAACCTTTCTATCAGATTAATAAACTTGTGTTATCTCTCAAAATGTACAAGGCAACGAACAATTATTAATCATGAATAAACAAAACGAATAATGCGTCACCGTTACAAACGAAAAAGCTTCGGGCGTCCGTCTGTAGAGGGTCCCGGCGTCGAAAATTTTAAAATTGCTGTGAATACTAGGCTATCCGTATGAACCGCACTTAGAACATGCGTCTCGCTGAAGGAACTTCAAAAACGCTCGGCTTCGTTCGGGTTCCCTCGGGTGTGCTCGGATCTATCAATTTGACAGTTTGATCTTCGATGACTTCATTTCATTTTGATTTGATTGTTTTGTTGACATAATTGGACAGGGTAGGGCGACAAGTTCTAACTATGATGTTCATTTTCGCGGTGATAATATGGCGCCATTTCTTGCTTTTCGGGTAAACCATGTGCACGTTTTTTATGTTGCATTTTCTTACATAGATCGTGTATGAATACCGACTATAAATTAAAAGCATGCGTTATACCTGAAAAACAAGATTTTCTACGAGTTTAGTATGGATGATAACAAGAGGGGATGGTTTACATGTGTCGATTTCTGATGTTTTTAATTATAATAATAGATAATATCATTATATCTATCTATCCCATCACGCCGTGTTCCCTGAGGGTTAGGCAGAGAGGATAGACCGCCAAACAAGTCGATCTTGGCACACTTCTCACTTCCATCACATTCATACAGTTCCTCAAACATGCCCTTCTTATTTCTCCTACTTCTGACTTCATCGTTCTTAAAGATCTGGTCAGTGTGGTCCAACCATGTAGGCCGAGGATGGCCATGCTTCCTAATACCCCCCCTTTTAGCCATTTTTTTTTTGTTTTTAACACCGGTCACAGAACACGAGTATATTAACGTATAATACTGCACTTCACTTCCCTTACCATTGATCCAATTTTTTTTTTAAAGATAGGTGTATCTGGGTTTTGTTATAAACCCAAATACAACCTTATACACCTTTCACACTAAGCTAAAAGCTTGTGTCGTGAAAGGGAACTTTGCCGTCACCTGGGATCGAACCCCGGAACCATTGTTCACAAGGCCGAGACTCTTCCTTTAGGCTACCGACGAACTCTTACTCATACTCATGGTACCTACTTAGCGCTAGTAGTTAGTACTGTATTACTAGCTAGATCCGAGCTGAACCGAGGGAACCCGAACGAAGCCGAGCGTTTTTGAAGTTCCTTCAGCGAGACGCATGTCACTTAGAAAATCTGGTTCTCAACGTCGTGTCTATGGTTTATAAGCAAAGTCGGCACTATATGAGATGGTAGGCCCATAGAATAATAAATATACTAAAGTATAGAAGCCAAGCTGCATACAAATAAATCGTTCTATGGAAGTTCACAGGGAAAGCCCCATCTCTGTGTGGGGTACGCACAGCTGAGTTTCGCTTTCGCTGTAGGCGGGAAATTTCAAATTTTGTAGATATTAGTATTGTTCAGAATCTGACTATTCGTTCTTATGTATTCGTTCTTCAACTTAACTCGAAGAACTAAATCCTCAATGCCAAATCTGTTCGGTCTTTTTCGTTCTTTTGGGAAAAATTACATTAAAGTACTATATTTTCAAAGAAACTAAGGTTTAACATCGCGTGGCAAATAAACACGAACGAGATTTAAATCTTCGTGTGTGTTTTTTTTTTGGAAAAAAAACCTCAAGATACTCTATTTTCAAAGATACTAAGGTTTCATATTGCGTGTCAAACGTTGAGAACGAGATTCTTGGATTTAAATCTACGTGTTATTATTTTGGAAAAAACGCCATTGGAGTATTCTATTTTCAAAGGAATTAAGGTTTTATATCGCGTGTCAAATGTAACAAACATGATTCAAAGATTTAAATCTTTGTGAAGTTGTTTTGGTAAAAATACCATTAGAATACTCTATTTTCAAAGAGACTAAGGTTTAAAATCGCGTGACAAATTCCACGAACGAGAACGAATGTTAAGAACGAATTGTTTTGAAGAACGATGTCTCAAGTACCGATTCCTGAGAAAGAACTGGATTTACCAATACTAGTAGATATTGAAGCTCTTTGGATGTGTCGTGTTGTTGTAATCTTGTTTCCTGACATGTCACCACACCATAATGGCGTCGTGAAATTTCAAGAAACAAGAAAACAACAACATGGCACACCCAAAAACACTTCAATAACTGTAAATTATAAAGCACATGAAAGTCTGCGACATATTCTCCTTATTTTTACTGATCGTGAATATAACTATAAGACATACCATATAGGTATTACTAAAACAATATTTATACCAAAGTTAACTATGTATTTGTATAAATATGGCTAACATGACAAAATTGAATCATCTTCATTAATAAATCTAAATATTATTGGATATCTTAAGTTTCTTATTCACATTCAACATGTTATATCAAGGAAATGAACTATAGAATAGGAAACTATTGAAAAAAATATTATGTTGAGAATATTGTTTATTAAACATCTTTTCATCATAATTTGTGAAAGGAAAAATCATTTGTGTTATATATCGAACAAATTTAGATAATATGAATGAAAGAAAATATGAGATTTACTTTTAATTGATGCAGAATCACAAAATCTTGTAACGACGCACGTGGACTTTTTCTAAGTACTTCCATGTCCGCAACAATATAAGTTTTAGCTGCCTTGTCAACAATTCGACATAATAAATATTCTGTCTATATTCCATAGATCTGAAACAATAATAACATCATATTATTTTCCAATTTAAAACTACTTAATATAAACTAACAAAAAACTCACAGAAATCTATTTCAACTTAATATGGAAAGTCATGTATGTATATTATTATGTTAATATGTTTTACACACCTGTGTTCTGTATCGCCTCATTGTTTTAATTATGTGTATTTTCTTCAAGAATAATATTACTATTTAATACGAAAAAAAACGGCATTTTCATCAAAAAAATGTTATTAAATGCAAATGCGTGATATCTTGACACTTGTGAAAAATAACAAAATGGTAGTCATAAAACCATGGAAACTGAAAAACCTAACCATAGTTGAATTCGTTCTTTGAAAATTTTCGCAATAGACAATAATAATTCTAGGAAAAAAGTACTTACCTAGAAAAATTAATATCTGTGCGCCGGAGCGAAACTACACCATGTCGAGTGACATCGTTTTACACTATGGCCGTTCAAAGTTTTTTCGATTTGTTTTTTGATATATTTTTTTATTTTTCTTGTAGTTTTTTGAAATTTAATTGCTTCCCAAGATAGTTTTAAGTTAATTTTATCTATTTCAATGCACATACAAAACAAGAAACATGTTTTTTGTTTAAAAAACGTAAATATAATAACATAGTGTAGTTTACCTCTATTAATATTTTGACAGTTAGAATAAACATTTGAGAGGTAAAGTACACTATGTCGGTTTAATGAACATTTTGGTGGTTCTTTTTCCATTTTTTACCGATATTATGGAATAGTTTTTCTGTTACACATTAATTTAAGACTTTGGAATAACAAAGTGGGGGCCATTAATAGAAAAAATGTCAAATCTGTCATTATTTTTGCTATATAGATCAATTTAAATACATCATCTAAATTTTTGAGTTTCCACTTGATTTGATTCAGAAAAACCTCTGAAGCACATAAAAAATTAGAGGAGAAACAGAAACAATACATAGTTATTTATTCAAAATTGATAGTCAAAGCCTTTCACAAGCTGTTTCGATCTAAATAGATCGCAATTTTAGTTTTTCACAGCACTCTGACCTTTCAAAGAAGAAAAGACAATAATTATTATAATATATCGTCCATTATTGAGTGGCTGATAACTCAGTGCAATTTAAAATGCCCTTGCTCCTCATCGAGGGTTTGATTCACTTGACCTTGAAAATGGATTTCTGCTAGGAAGAATGCAAGGTACCCTTTAAGTATTAGTTCCTTTGGGGCTGCTGTGCGAAAGGTGACATCCTTGTAATAGATGAGTGTTCAACCCCACTTGTCTCATTCTTATAAATTATAGTAACAGGCTATAATCATTCTAATGAAAAATATCTTGCATGAGACTTAGAATATAAAAAATATATTCCTGTGAACTATTCCACTTATAGAAAATGTGATAATATGAACAAGCAGATAATGTTAATAAGGGATATGAAAAAAGTTTGGTATAAAAAGTTGTTATTTAATTTTTGAAAACAATACACAATATACAAATATTTAAAAGTTAAAAAAGATACAAAATAAGGGTCAATCATCTACGGATTAATCTTCAACTCTGTTGTTATTTATTATTGATTTGTAAAATAGATGAAATTACGATTCCAGCAAGTCCTTGGGAATTGCTATGGTAGATGTTCTTGAGGGCATCAAAGCCTCTGGGACCTTCCAGATTTTCTACTTAGTATTGTGTTTTTAAAATTGTCTTTTAACGAACATCGGTATATCAATTCTCTTCTTTACTCCAGGTCTAAACATTTTGATCTAGATAATTAATTTCTCATTAGTTTTTCCATAAAAAAAAACCCTTATACTTCCCGGCAGCATAACCGGCCTTTCTTCTATTAACATAGCATATCTTTTTTATGGATTATACAATATCTGCCTTGCTGTATTTTCAACAGTTCTGAGAGAATTATGTGCCAGTGTTGTTATTTCTATCTCATTTATATCTTACTCCAAAATCAACCAAAGCTACAAAAAAAAAAAAAGCATTGCGTAACAAGAATTTGATTATGATATATTCACCAAAGACTTGTAAAGTCTGAAAAACTCTACACAAATTTCTATTCAAAATATAAATTACATAAAAATAAGGTTGTTTTTCATATCAGATCCATTTCTTTCAATTTCCTCTCCATCAATATTGTCCATAATCACAATTCCATGTGCAGAGTTCATTTTCTGAAAAATACAACAAATGTTAAACATTCGAATCAGTTTCATCTCTATTGAAAACAAATAAAATTCATACACTTGGCTGTGTAATTTGGAATCAAATGAATCAATACAAGAAAATACAACATACATAAAAATAGTGCTGTTTTACATACCAGATCCATTCCTCATTTTTTGATTTCATCTCCATTTATAATGTCAGTAATCAGAATTCCTGTGCTGTAGCCATTGTCAAATCTTTCCATTATTTTCTACAACTACCTCTGTTATTTCAGTGCCAAGTCCATTCCTGATAAATACAACAAATATTAATCATTCAAATCAGTTTGGTATCTATTAAAAACAAATTACATGTGTCCATTTAGCTGTGTGTAATTTAGAATCAAATGAAGCGAAAATAATTAATGTAAAAATAATGCGGTTTTACATACCAGATCAATTCCTGCCACTTTGCTTTTTTTCTCCACCAATATTGTCCATAATCATACTACCATGTGCTGCAGCTATTATCAAATCCATCTAATTATCTTAAACGACCGCGTCTGTTCTTCTACATGTCAATGTTCTTGCAATTACAATCCTAATAAATTGATAAAAGGAAACTTAATTTTTAAATCGTAATAACAAAAATCTCCTAATGCGTTGTACGGAATCTATGAACATAGTATTATAAATAAACGTTGTATAACTTACCAGAGATTAACAGTAACTATATGCATCTTTGAAGAATAGTAAAAAACTATTTCTTCTAAAAAACCTTATACTTTTCTTTATTAAACAACAATCGAATTATAAATACGCCAACAAAATACAGAAAACATAATGAAGTAAACAAGTCGGGGAAAAGAATGTTATGACATTTGAGATCGGTATTACCATGAATGTAAAATATAAATACGCCATTATAGCGGCAAATTTTAAAATGTCTATTTATTTCCAGTGCATTATCAATAAAAATAAATTTAAAAAATATCTTTTATATTATAATTATAATGACTATTAATTTATTTAAGTTTTTATAGTATTAATTTTTAAAAAAAAATTAGTTATAAAAATTGTGTTCATTACACAATAGCCATATTGTTGACTACGTCTTGTTAATGGTAACCCGAAATACTGTTTTGACGCCATATTGCTTCACATAGTGTCCTTGGCAATCCTCGGGTACATCTTTGCCTAGAGGTAAACTACACTATGTTAACTTGGTGTTGTTTCGCTTGGATAAAATAATAACATAGCGTTTTATACCTTTGGGTATCTAAAAATATACTTAGTTTTCAAATATTTTATAAATATCATTGAAAAGAGCGTAACGAGCTCTGTAAGAATATGTAAATATCTCAATTTGCCCAAATTTTCACTTGGTGTAGTTTCGCTCCGGCGTACAGATATGTATACTAACGCCATCTACCAGAACCCCTCACTCCCTCAGTAAGTATTGCATTCTCCATAGATTTTAATTTTGTATGGCAGCTTGATGCCGTTAGCACACCTCCGCGGCGGAATCGAGAAAGCGGCGCCGCTTAAATCTGTCAGTTCGTGTGCGTCGTACGCAAGAGCGAGATGACATGCTCAAATACATACTGTTTTCTATACATCTATCTCTTTCTAGCACCGTTTCGCCATAGATTACGAAATAAGCATTCACATCTCCGCCTGTTTTTTCGCAGTCTCTGATGTTTCGCTTTTGTGCCGCTTTTGTATTTGTACAATTCGACAGATTTTTGGAGCGAAACCATGACCAAACGTCGAAATAGCGTGGGTCTGCGGTTAAGTGAAGTAAGATTCTCTCTATCTATATCATCATGAAGGTTCCCACATATGGGGCAGTCACAAATAAACATAATAGTCGTCCTCTCCGTGCCAATATCCACATGTCGTTATTCTACTGATTACTACACTATCTATACCATCACGGCATCTCTCACAAGTTTATTACATGCAGTTGGTCAACTGACTATCCCACTTTATCTATCTATACCATCACGGCTTTCCCACAAGTTTATTACATGCAGTTGGTCTACTGACTATCCCATTTTATCTATCTATACCATCACGGCTTTCCCACAAGTTAGCTTTTCCCACTAACAAAACCCAGATATATCTTGAAAAAAAAAAAAAAAAAAAAAAAAAAAAAAAAAAAAAAAAAAAAAAATTAACTTGTGGGAAAGCCGTGATGGTATAGATAGATAAAGTGGGATAGTCAGTAGACCAACTGCATGTAATAAACTTGTGGGAAAGCCGTGCTGGTATAGATAGATTATAGTTCAATATTTATTATTCGGCCAATATCGTACAATTACTTTGGAATATGCAATTTAGTTCCACTAATTTCACACTACTGCGTACGTAATAGTGTTTATTCGGTATCACGATTTCGCTGTTCGCGTTCCGCGCAAATGTACTAGCTAAAAGCGGTTTCGCTACTACGACTCCGCTCAGCGGTTTCGCTTTCGCTATTTCGCGGCGGAGGTGTGCTAAAGCCCTACAGGGCCTGGGTAGGCCCCACTGTTGTCAAATGTGAGATTTCATAGCAAAAGTAATATTCACGAAATTGTTGCCATATGTAGAATTATTTTTTGGTCACCACGTTAAATTATTTTTGGACATCAAGTTTTTCGACACATACCGGTAAACTTTACATTCGAGTTAGATTTTATTAACTTTTATTCGAGTTAGATAATAAAATAAAACCAGCAAAAATAAAATCTAACTCAAATACGAATTTCTTAATGTTTATATTCGAATTAGATTTCAAAAATAGATAGAAAAAAAATTCAATTTAGATAGCAAAAATAAAATAAAACCGGCTAAAATAAAACCTACCTCGAATATAAGCTTTAGGAAATTTGTATAAGAATTAGATTTTATTTTTGCCGGTTTTATTTTATTTTTGCAAATAAAAAAAGGAGAAAAATATTTCGCCAAAAAATCCAAATAATATTATTGTAGCAACAATTTCCTACATACAAAACTATATTTGACAGATATCTGACATTGGGGCCTACCATCTCAATGAGTTCCGCAAAGTCTTGATGATGTCAAATTTGGCATATATCCGTTATTAACTACTCGTTACTTTGTTTTTTCGGTATACCGAGCGGGTAGTGCTCAGGATCCGCGGGTAGATAATACCGATCGGTATTATCTACCGATCAACCGATCGGTATTATCTACCGATCGGTACTCTGTACTGATGGATACTTGTGTATTCGTTATTAGCGATTTCCGGCTACTTTCTACCCATCGGTACTATGTACCTGCCGAATTACTCGGTAATACCGACCTTCAATCCATCGGTAATGTGTACATATACGTACATACTGTGGAAGTATTGGTGCGCTGTGAGTGTATTGGTGTACCTACATTTAATGACTTTTTACAAAAACTACGGGAAACCCTAGGACGTTGGGAGCAATCAGTGTGACCAAATGCAAAATAAAATTGTGAAAAACATTTAATCTATTCTTTCTCAATAACGACAATAACTTCATACATTAATTATTGATAATAATTATAGTGTGAAATTCGTTCACCCAGTTTGTGCTTTTAATGCTCGTTTAAGGTCAAAAATTTTATACACGACTTTAATATCTAGTTTTAAAGTTTTTTTTAACACAAGTTACAGTACGCAGTGAAAACGTACGTTTATTTTCTTCGAATGTGTCGGGGAAGAATCGCGGCAATAGTGGACCAGATAGTGACGCTACTTATACTTTGCCGAGACACTCATTATTTTTGATGAGTACAAAGGAATAGGTGTTAAGATTAGTCAATATTTATTTACTCTCATCTAGACTAGTTTAGTGTTTATGCTTAAAATTGAAACACCTAATCTATGGAATCGAATATTTCAAATACTTTTGATACTATTCAAATAACATGCGTCTCGCTGAAGGAACTTCAAAAACGCTCGGCTTCGTTCGGGTTCCCTCGGTTCAGCTCGGATCTAGCTAGTAATACAGTACTAACTACTAGCGCTAAGTAGGTACCATGAGTATGAGTAAGAGTTCGTCGGTAGCCTAAAGGAAGAGTCTCGGCCTTGTGAACAATGGTTCCGGGGTTCGATCCCAGGTGACGGCAAAGTTCCCTTTCACGACACAAGCTTTTAGCTTAGTGTGAAAGGTGTATAAGGTTGTATTTGGGTTTATAACAAAACCCAGATATACCTATCTTTAAAAAAAAAATGGATCAATGGTAAGGGAAGTGAAGTGCAGTATTATACGTTAATATACACGTGTTCTGTGACCGGTGTTAAAAACAAAAAAAAAATGGCTAAAAGGGGGGGTATTAGGAAGCATGGCCATCCTCGGCCTACATGGTTGGACCACACTGACCAGATCTTTAAGAACGATGAAGTCAGAAGTAGGAGAAATAAGAAGGGCATGTTTGAGGAACTGTATGAATGTGATGGAAGTGAGAAGTGTGCCAAGATCGACTTGTTTGGCGGTCTATCCTCTCTGCCTAACCCTCAGGGAACACGGCGTGATGGGATAGATAGATATAATGATATTATCTATTATTATAATTAAAAACATCAGAAATCGACACATGTAAACCATCCCCTCTTGTTACCATCCATCCTAAACTCGTAGAAAATCTTGTTTTTCAGGTATAACGCATGCTTTTAATTTATAGTCGGTATTCATACACGATCTATGTAAGAAAATGCAACATAAAAAACGTGCACATGGTTTACCCGAAAAGCAAGAAATGGCGCCATATTATCACCGCGAAAATGAACATCATAGTTAGAACTTGTCGCCCTACCCTGTCCAATTATGTCAACAAAACAATCAAATCAAAATGAAGTGGGCTTGTGTAGTACATGTACTAGGTACTATTAGGAACTAATTCCCAGTACTGTACTAGAATGAACTATTCCGTATCTTATTCGCTCTTAGTTCTTTTAGTTCATTCATTCCCAATCGGACAGAACTAAAGTAATGCCAGTGACGTTCGGCATCTTCGCTCGGCGCCACTCGGTTTATGTCGGAACTTTAAACGAGTGGGAGTGAGATAGTTGATGTGATGATTCTATAAAGGATATAGTGCCTTCTCTTTTGCTTCTTATTAGTTCTTTTAGTTCAGTGACGTCAAAGAACTAATAAGAAGCACCAAGTACTGTACAAGTACATTCTAGTAGGTAGTATTCTAATACAGAGTGGTAGATAGATAGATTGGTGTTAGAACATTGAAAATGGTGCCAATAAAGACGAAAAAGTATCATTACATATAACTTATATAACGGTGTTGTAAGTTAGTAGACTTACTTAGTTAAAATATTATCCCTTATGAACGTCTCATAAACATATAAAATAATAATGTAGTAGGTACCTACTGTCGATAGCAAAATTATTAAAATTTATTGAAATGAAAATCCAATGCCTGCAAATTATGAAGGAAAATAAAATATTCTCTGAATTTTCTCTTTGTTAGTTACTAAGTATTGATTTTCATAATCACAAAATTACATAAACGTGCATTTCCTATGTATGTACTCTGTATGCATCCTAAATTCTTATTAGAACATGTACTAATTAGTATAATATGCATCTTGTATTCTTATTAGTACATGTACTACATTCATGACTGAATAATTTTGACATGGAAATATTCAGTGAACTAATAGTACTAATAGTACTAGAAGAGCGTACTAGTTCCGTAGGACAATTGTACTAGATCAGATCGCTCCCAAAAATGACCGAGCAAGAACAAGCCTAAAATGAAGTCATCGAAGATCAAACTGTCAAATTGATAGATCCGAGCACACCCGAGGGAACCCGAACGAAGCCGAGCGTTTTTGAAGTTCCTTCAGCGAGACGCATGTTTCAAATAAAGAAACGAATAGTACATCGATCAAAAAATTATAAAAGTACCTAACATTCATTAATTTGGGGGTTGAATTAGTTTTATTTATTATATGAATACAGTCAACATTTAAAACTGTCTCTTTTTCTGGAGTCTGTGTTATGGTAAGTTTAATATCTTATTTTTGAGTAATATCTCTACACAGGCTTGTCCTCATGAGGTATAATACTTGTTTATAGGAATATATTTTTAGTCATAATGTATGTATAAATTGACTTGTTGTGTTGTGTAAACTGTATGTATATAAATAAATAAATAAATAATAAAAAAAATAAGTGTTGCCAAGATTATGTATTTTTGTACTTAATAATCTACGCACTTTTGACCTATTTCTAAAATTTATATATTTAAACCAAGGAGATCATGAAAAATCTAAAAAAATAAATGAAAATCGATCATCTGGCATGCAACTGATCTGCTGGCTACCCCACTTGTGGGATATGCCGTGATGGTATAGTATAGTATAGTAAAATCGATCAAAAAATTTATTCTTAGAAAATATTCTTTAACAAAACCGAAGAGATCATTAAACATTTCAAAATTCTATAGGTACCATATCGAAAATTTGGCAACGGGGGGGGGGGGGGGGTAGAAATTTGAGAGGAGAGGTATTTACTGAAATTACTCTTAGGATTATTCCTTCCATCGGTAAAATACCCGTTATCTAATAACGGGTATTTTGCTCGGATTACCCCACGGTACTCGGTATGAAAATATATCCGGTATTGACATCACTAATCACACCATATTAGAGAAAAGAAACAACAAGGTAGAACCATAGAAATCATAGAATAATAAATATTATACAAGTAGGTAGAACTGTGGCTCGGGTACTGTGTGTGTGTGCTTCGCGGATGGGTCGTTGGTGTTTTAAGCGTTCTAGATGCCCGCTTCGACAATTTTGTAATTTGGACAACGTATTCAATATGATATTTGTTCGTCAGTTTATTTTATAACTTCTTGTAATTTTCGAATGTGAGAAGATTTTCTTCGAATTCGATCATAGTTCAATCACACTGACAGCTACTGTAGTATGGATCCGTATAATACTTCTATAGGAATTGCGGATTTTCTTCTCGTGGTGTGATGTTTCGTTTTATATTTCCGTGAATATCTCAAGTAACGTCGTTGTGTTTCATAAACTTGTCGAATAATCGAGTCACTTTCGAAAGCTGTAATAATAAGGATCTGTGTATTAACCTTGACAGTGTTGATTCATCTTTTATAAGGGAATTGTTCCGGAAAACTTTGTGATTCATTGCATTATCATCTTTTCGGAGAAGGGGGACTAAATTTATTTTAATAAATTAAGTGGTGAGTGTTTTCTCTTGATCCTTCTTTATTCGAATGTGCCTATTCATCGTCATGAACTTACAATGTTGGAATGTTTACTGGATATATTTTAGAATTTATAGCGATTTGGTTCTTTGTCAGTTAGTTCTTTGCATTTCCTGAACCAAATTACATTGGCAAGTTTTTATTTAAACTATCTTCTAGGATTGAGGTTAGGTTAGTGTGTTAAAAAATCCAGATAATGAGATACTCTCATTATATACATGTAATAGGTAGAGAATAGGCAGACCCCACCACCATGTGGGACTTATAATTGCCCAAGGAGAAGAACTAATAGGTAGAGAATTTTATTAATTAATACCTATATTATAATTTTTACACCATGAACTTGGATAGAGAGTGTTTGATTATGCATAATTTTTAAAATAATTTATCAGATCTTTGTGTAGCTATGTGATATTTACGACAATGAGAACAGTAACATAGAACAGTAAAATAGATAATATAGATATGTATTATTTTGTATAATTTATATACTATTATTCAATAAATGTATAGTTATGGAATGAATAAAGTTAACAATTACCACAAATATATTCATTAGTATTTATCTTATAGTTTTTCTATTGATTCTAAAGTGCAGATTTCCTGTTGCCGATTTATTGTGTATGAAAGAACTCATTAAGTTCTGTAGGTAAATGTCATGTATAATAAATGAATCCTTTGTTAGTAATGATATTTTTGTAGCATAAAATAAACATAAATTATTATATCAACATTGTATAGTTTTGTGCAGTGGACAATATATTTTACTTTTTGAAGAAGTATTTTATAAGAGGAAATCCGACTTGTGACTCAAAAATCGAGCTTTTCTCTATGCATCACTAGTTTCGAGGAGAATTGGCTGCGTTCTTTAAACTCATCTAGAAATTTCCTCCATCTGATTTTTCTTAACAAGTTTTATCGTATGACTTAGGTAAACATAGTCATCTACATCTATTATTATTTGCCCACATATATTAGTAGAACAATGGCTTACATAAGAAATCATCAATTTGCCTACAGGAAGCATCACTCTGCTGAAATTGCTCTTACAAATTTTGTTTCAAACTTAATAGGAGACTTAGCTCAGAGACATTCGTCGTTGGTTCAATGAAACCTCTTATGTGCTCCAAACCAAATTTTACAGGGGACGCAAAAAATCTGTTTTAAAGTTCACAGATCAACAAATGTAATCAAATTTATTATCAATTTCATGTAAAACGTCTAAAATTTTAAAGTAAAATTTGATTTGGAGCTATGCAGGTCCGGACATTGATAGCGACCACAATATGGGTGTGGCGGAAACCATACTGAAATTCAAAAGGCTCGAGAAGAGAACCACAAAAAGATGGGACCTAAAGATGCTAAAAATAAAGGAAGTAAAAGAGAAATACGACGAAAAAACTGAGATATGCGATTTTGAGAGCAATGAAAATGTAGATAAAGTATGGGGGAAAATTAAAAAGAAAATAACCGCAGCGGCAGACGAGGTTTTAGAGAAAAGAAAGCCGCAAGCTAGGAAAGAATGGATCACAGACGACATTTTCAAAATGATCGAAGAAAGAAGGAAGCTAAAGAATTCTCAAACAGAAGAAGGGAAAAAGGAATATAAAGCCCTTAGGAATAAAATTAACAGAGAATCCAAGCTGAAAAAGGAATGTTATTTTGCTATCATACAAGAGGGTTTTCGACAAGTGTGAGGCCGGTTTCTGGAGCAAAGACTGCTCTTGGGCAGAGGGGCACTATGTTCTGGGGACCCAGATTGTATAACCTCTTGCCTAGAAAAATTAAGGACACTAGTTCAGTAAAAAAGTTTAGAAGTTTGGTCTCCGATTTTTTGATTGATGAGGGTAGAGATAGATGTAGGGAGATGTTTTCTTTGTTGGTTTAGAATTGTGAGTGTTCTTATCTTTTATGTTTCTATGTCTTATGTTATTTGTTTCTATCATCTTTTTGTACTATTGTAATGTTTATGTTGTTTGTTGTTAGCCCCAATACAGGTGCATTGTACCTAGTGGGGCAGCAACACCAACGCATTGTTAATTGTTACATAAATAATTGTGGTATTATTTATATAAATGTGAAGTAAATATTTTATGAATATGAAAAAAAAAAAAAAAAAAAATACTGCACGCCTCTGACACCAGTTGCTGTTTTGAGGTATTGTTTATAATTGAATAAATTGAATAAGAAAAATGCAAAAATATCAACAGAAATATAAAAAAAAGGAAATTCGAAACCGCATACTCTGAAGTAAAGAACTTCTTCAATGACAAAACACAGCCACGATGTGCTATACAAGATAAAAACGGCAAACTGCTGTTTGAGGACGAACTGATCGTCAAAAGATGGAAGGAATACCTAGAACAATTGTACAAAGGAAAGAACATACTCCAGGAAAGCAAAGCACTAGAAGCAGGATTTGACGTAGAAAATAATGGAGATGACATCTTAAGAAGTGAATTTGATATTGCATTAGCAAAGTTGAAAGACGGCAAAGCACCAGGTGTCGACCTGATTCCATCAGAGCTGCTTAAATGCACGGGAAAAGGCATGCTTGATACATTGTATAAGCTCGTCTGCAAAATATACGACACAGGAGAGATACCTGAGGACTTTGCCAAATGTCTGATACGAGCGCTTCCTAAAAAGGCAGGCACGACAAAGTGCGAACAACACAGAACCTTAAGCATGATATCACACGCTTCTAAGATACTCACCAACATTATAATGAAAAGGGCGGAAAATACAATAAACGGAACACTTTCAGAAGATCAATTTGGATTCCGCAAGGAGACTGGCACAAGAGATGCAATCCTGAGTCTCAGACTTATTCTAGAAAAGAGAATAACAATTAATAAAAACACATATTATATAGCATTCATCGACCTTCAAAAGCATTCGATAAAGTAGAATGGGAACAACTTTTTAACACTCTAAACCAGATAGGAATGAGTTATAAAGACAGAAGAGCAATCTGGAGCTTATACAAGAACGAAATGGCTGTGATCAAAAGCGGAGAGAGCTGCGCAGAAGCAAGGGTCGAACAAGGCGTAAGACAAGGATGCTCAATGTCGCCAGCTCTCTTTAACTGCTATATACAGCGAGCCATTGATGAACTGAGAGAAGAAATGAAGAACTGGACAGGAGTAAAAATAAATGGGAAAAAGGTCGACATGATCAGATATACTGACGACATAGTACTGCTAGCAGACTCCGAGATGGAGCTGAACGAAGCCTCAGGAAAAATGGAAAGTATTCTGTTGTCAAAGTACAACATGAAAATAAATAAAGAAAAAACAAAATGTATGGTCGTTGGAAGAGAGGAAGCGACTGCGAACATTGCCATAAATGGAGTGAGCATCAAACAAGTAAGTGAATTCGTGTACCTGGGCAGCAGAATAAACCAGGATGGACGCTCCAAAGCAGAAATTGTAAGCAGAATAAACCAGGCAAGGATTGCCTTTAATAAAAAATCAAAGATATTGGAATCCCCAAATATTGACTTAAGCGTAAGGAAGAACCTTACTAAAGCCTTTGTATGGAGCATTCTGCTTTATGGTTGTGAGACATGGACCATCAGCAAGAGTGAAAGCGGACGGTTGGCGGCCTTTGAGATGTGGTGCTACAGACGCATGCTTAAGATCCATTGGTCGGAGCACGTCGAAAATGAAGAAGTATTAACCAGGGTAGGCGAAAAAAGGCAACTCCTTAAGAGAATCAGCCAACAATGAGCTAACTGGATTGGCCACAACATCAGGCACCCAGGAATACTCATCGCCATCGCAGAGGGTAAGACCGAGGGGACAAATGGCAGAGGCCGACCAAGAGACGCATATATGGACCAACTGAAGAGAGACATGAACTGTGGCTCATACGTAGAGCTAAAAAGACTGGCTGAGAATAGAGACAAATGGAGAAGAAAAACCAAACTCGTTGCATACCAATCCAATGGATTGTAACTCGTTATATATAAGAGGTTTCATTGAACCAGCGACGATATAACTTTTATAACAATTCTTGATATGAGCGTGTTGTTTGACACTGTTGATCACAGCATATTCTTGACCTATCGGAACGTTGAATATGGTCTTAGTGGAGAAGTACACTTGGGTGATTTTGCTCCTATCTGACCAAGAGAAACTGGACACAAAAAATGTGTCAGAGTAGAACTCAAGAAGTAACAGTCACTCAAGGAGTACCTCAATGTTCTGTTTTGGGTCCAATTCTGTTCACCTTCCATATCGGATACATTAAAAATACGCTGGAAAAAAGTCTTTTTCCACCTACGGAGATGATAGAATTCTGGTTAGTTCATGTGAACATGATCAGATCAATGCTCAAATCTAATTGCTAATAGACATCTTGACCCTAACCCAGCTAAACAGTTTAAAAACTTTTCAAAATACTCGTCAATGACAATAACATGAAATAAAAATTAATTTTGATAGTTAAAGCAAAGTATGAAAAGTCGTTTTACAAAATCAATTTTAATTGATCTCATTTTTCCCTTCTATAGGCGTATTAAGTTTATCTACTTTATATTTGTTCTTCTTCGTGGAAATAGCTATGTTATGTATTATGATTATGTAGTGTTGAAGTGATTAAAACAGAATTGTCCTATAAAACTAATTCTTTATCATGAGATTGACAACAATCTGTCTGTATTATAATATGTGAATACACATATACACATATTTTGATAAGTCATTTTATGATGCACAATGTATATACATATAAATTTAAACCTCTTTACCACTACTAGATAATACTTACACAAATTACTTTGTTAACACCATTAACAGTCATTCAACAAAGATCAAAGTTTGTAAATATTCTGTCGCTTAGATAAAATGCATGCCAAGTTATTAATATATTCATGTTACCCAAATTTATAGTGAAGAGATGATATGAGCTAGAAATCCTATTCCAACTTTCTTACTTATATCTCGTGGGAAGTTAATTTTTTGACATTCATTGCAGGGATGTTGCGAATATTCGCATCCGCGTCCGCAAATGCGGAGCTTCCGCATTTATTTGGACATCTGCATCCGCATCCGCAATAATCGATGCGGATGTTCATGCGGATGCGGATGTAAGACAATTTGTGACAAGAAAGAAATGGGGCGGGGCCGGCGAAAGGCGCGTGCCGTTTACACTTGACATTAACCAATGGGAACGAAAATAATGGTGACAAGATCCGAAGCGTTTTTATTTTTGCCAGTTTTATTTTATTTTTGCAAATAACAAAGAAGAAAAAAAAAAATTCGCCAAAAAATCCATAATATTATTGTAGCAAAAATTTCGTCACATATTTGACAGTGGGGCCTACCAACTAAGATAGTTCCTACTTTTTTTCTATAATATCTTAAACATCCGCATCCGCATTCGCATCCGCATCCGCAGATGTGAGCCTTCAAAAATCCGCATCCGCATTCACATCCGCGGATGTGTAAAAATTGACATCCGCAACATCCCTGATTCATTGGATGATTATCTTCTGTAGGTGTCCTGTCAGATCCCCCTAACATTGTTATAGTTCACTTTTTTTTAAATCATAGAGTTTATTTTCAAAATAATAAATACATTTTATAGCACAATTTGTGTTAAAATTAGGTCTGATTATCTCGTAGGGCATCTGGAATGGCTCAGATGTGTATTTATTTATATTTATTTATTTATTTGAAGTCATTATTAGATAGATGTATCAGGCATTAACATGATGTACCTACCTCATACCCATTATATTAACAACTGTAATTTGGATTGATTATTCTTATTGAAACTACGAGTACAGAAGGAATATTTAAATGTTATAGTTATTATGTTATGTATATTATAATTAGTTTGTTTACATTATCATAGTAAATTTCTCAAGAAAAACAACATTTAATAACACTACATCAGTATAAATTGAGGCGTATTTATTTATGTACTTTTCCCATATGAATAGGTATAATAAGAATAGTAAAATTATAATGGTAAACAGGTAAACTAACATTCTACAACTCATGCTATTGTTTCAAATAAATATTTAAATAAACTTTTATCATGTGTCATTCATTTTGGTTTGTGTGTGTAAAGCAGCTATATGTGAATGTTAATGTATAGATATTTAAACAATTCCTTACTTGCTGATTAAGAATTGAAATATTATTTTAAATCTTAGTAGTCGTGTGTTTGAGCAAAGTCAAGGTGTGAGTACGTTGACCTTGCCTAAAATAACGATGCATCATTTGAAGTTTTATGTTTATAATTATTTTTTTTATTTTCTTTGTAAAAATTCAAGGAATGTGAAATGTAAATATGTTTTTTGTGTACGTGATATATATGAGTTGCCACACTCCAAATATTTCATTTTAAATTACAAAAATATATATTTGTAAAGCTTGATTAATATAATTTTAAAATAAAGTATTGTATAAATAGTGCCAAAGCCATAGGATATGCATAAATATATTTAGCGTCTTCAATTGAGCAATGTGGTATGCCACCCATACATACTTTCCCAAAATAAATGATGGATTACGTATAAAATCACAATACTAGTATTTATTTTATTTTCATGAAACTAAATATGCTGTGAAAACTATTTATATTGATATAATTTGCAAATCAACAAGACTAAGAGTGCTATAATTCTGTTACACTGAGTGTAGATGAGAGATGGAGTGTGATGAAACAAGTGCTAGTGGACTGTGCAATAGATATCTGTGGAGAAACTGTGATTGGATGGAAAAAAGGTGATGCATGGTGGGATGATGAGGTTAAAGACGCAGTTAGGAAGAAGAAGAATGCATGGATGGCTGTGCTAGCTTCACGTTATCTAGATCAAGAAAAAAATGGAGAGTGTTAGAGAAATGTACAAGGGATGTAAGAAAGTAGTTAAGGTACTGATAAAGGAAAAAAAGAAAAAGTTGGATGAGGAAGAGTGTAAGAAATTGTCGGAAAGTGTGAAAGAAAATATGAAAATGTTTTGGAAAGAAGTTAAGCGTAAAAGAAGCAACAATGAGATGAATAGTATGAATGCGATTAGAGATAAGGAGGGATGTATGTTGATGAACAGTGTTGACGTTGTGAATAGATGGAAAGAATATTTTGAGGAGCTGTTTGAAAGTGGAGGTGAATATCCAAGCCAGAATAGTGAAAGGGAAAGTGCGAATGAAACAAGGGATGAAGAAATAACTATGGATGAGGTTAAGAATGTATTGAAGAAAGCAAAGAATGGCAAAGCGGTTGGGTATGATATGATCTCTACGGAATTCATCAATCTAAGTGGGCTGAGGACTCTCGAATGGTGTCACGCACTCTTTAACCAGTGTTGGAGGGAAGGTTGCACGCCAGAAGACTGGAGAAAAGCTGTGATATGCCCTCTATACAAAGGAAAGGGGTCAAGACTAGAATGTGGGAGCTATCGGGCCATCAGTCTGCTGAGCTCGGTGGGGAAACTGTATACAAGAATATTGATTGAAAGAGTTCGAAAAGTAACTGAGACGAATGTATGGGATGTGCAAGGTGCCTTTCAGAGTGGTAGAGGGTGTGTGGACCAGATCTTCTCCCTGCGAATGGTGACAGAGAAGCTCCTGGAGAAACACCAGAAGCTTTTCTGCGCGTTTGTTGATCTAGAAAAGGCTTATGATAGAGTAGATCGTGAGAAAATGTGGCAAGTACTATCAATGTGTGGGGTGGGAAGTCGGCTAATTCGCGCCATTGCGTCCCTATATACAGGAAGTTCTGCGTATGGTAGAGTGAACAATAACCTGTTGGAATGGTTCACACTGACAAAAGGAGGAAAACAAGGATGCGTGATGTCGCCATGGCTTTTTAACCTATACATTGATCATTGTATTCGTCCATTGTAAGAAATGAATGTAGGTGTTGATATGAATGGGATGAATGTAAAAGCGTTAATGTTTGCCGATGATTTGGTATTGATGGCTGAAAGTGAAAGTGATCTACAGCGAATGATGACGTGTATGAAAATTGTGCGATTAATGGATTGAGAAAGAGGAAGTGAGAGAACAGTATGCCAGGTAAGGATTGACAACGAAGTGTTAGAGCAAGTTGACGAATGTGTGTATTTAGGTAGTTTGTTCACTAGAGATGGGAAGTGTGAAAGCGATATTGAAAGGAGAAAAGTTGCTGGCAATAAGGTAAATGGTGCAATCCGACCAATAATTGCAAATAGAAACATATCCACTACAGCTAAAAGGTTGGTGCACTCTGCTATCTTAGATACTTGTAGACGACCGGTGTGGCGCGGAGGCTAACGCACTTGCCTTTGAGTCACGAGGTCCCGGGTTCGATTCCCGGCCAGGGCAAAATGAAGAATGACCTTTTTCAGATTGCCCTGGGTCTGGGTGTTACATGTATTTGTGTTTAGTGCATTGTATATGTGTATCGCCGTCAGTCGCGTGCCTGCCATACATGCAAAAAAGCACAGCATGCCCATAGAATCTATGAAGAAAATATTGAAATCATCAAAAACTAGTTTGAATTTGCCGCCAAACATTTCGTTGCAAAGAGAACGATTTACAAAAATATACGCAGCAAATATACAATTTTTGTAAGTTTTAGAGTTTTTATCAAAAGCGCGTACTATTTGTATTGAAGTGCGTGTAAAATCGATACGTTATATTGACTTTTTTTAATAAAATCCAATAATTTACCGTGATAGCTAAATTAATGGAATAGTAAGTTATTGCTTTATACGTAGCCTCTGTCTCACTAACACACACTTAAATTTTAGTGTGAATACGTAGTAGGCAATGACGCGCCATACATGTGTATTATTGGGTATGTTTGGTTGTATGTGTGCAATCTTAAGGACAAAATAAGCAAGCTTGCACGAAGAACGTTTGGGTGCATAATGTACCTATATGAGTATGTTTTTATTTGTATTGGTTGTGTGATGATTGTGTGAGTCGTGCGTAACGTACTAGGCAGTTAAAAATAATTTGAAGGTAGCTACTATGTGCAACCGCTAATAGTTTTTAGATTTGAAACGTTCTTCATAAAGGATTGATTAATATTATGATGGATGCGCGAGACAAAATAAATTGTATAGAAATTACGACATTTAACTTTAAAGTTACTTACATACTAAAAAATAGTATTTATTTGTATCGCAGACTTCTTGTATTTTATTTATTTATATTAAGGACCCATGAAGTCTTTGGCAAACAATAGATCTCCCACTAAAGTTTTTAAGTGTCTTTTAATAGACATCGAATATAAACCATTTAATATCTTAAATTCAGCAAAGGGGTATGTCAACCATTCTGGATATCTTTTTTTTTTTATTATTATAACGAATGTAAGACCAACATGAAAAGCCTAGTCCCGTCTCCGATATATATACCTATATTATATTATTCTCAAGGACGTCCACTCGTTTGCGAGTAAAATAGTATATTTGTACAAAGCATGCCCGATGTGAAAAGCCTAGTCCCGCCACTGATCGCCGTGTTGGTACCCATAATACAAGATTCATATCTTAGTTTGGGACTAGCTCGGTCTGTGTGAATTGTCTATACGTGTTATGTTATGTGTTAACACTTATGTATGCAAGTGAGATGTGGACATAGTTAAAGAAGGATGAAAGTGGCATAAATGCAGTTGAAATGAGGTCGTTGAGAAGGATGTGTGGTAAAAGTCTGAGAGATCGTGTGCGTAACAGTGATATACGAAAGGAATGTGGAATGAAAGTTGGTGTAATAACAAGGATGAATGTAAATAAGTTAAGATGGTTTGGGCACGTGGAAAGAATGAATGAGGACAAAATGACTAAGAAAATATATTTAGCTGAGAGGAATGGTGCTCGGAGACGTGGACGCCCGAGGATTAAATGGCAAGATAATTTAAATCAAATCCTACAGGACGGTGTCAAGGAAACATTTAACAGAGATCTAACAATGCTTGCCTGGGCCGGCTAGCTCTTTCCCAGGTTGTGGTTATTCGAAATCCCCGTGGTGTTGTGTGATGTGGGCACTGTGAATAGTTCGGGAGAGGACAAATAAAGAACAGAATATTTTCAGTTATAATCAAGTCTATTGTTAAATGTTTATTGTTTACATAAAACACAAACAGATACAAGTGCTATCTAAAATATTCTACGGTAACAAAGATGGTTAGGTTAAACCAGGCGTTGAGAGAAAGCACCCCTGTGTATGTCTATAATAAAGTGAGAGAAATTTGGTTCAAAAAGGGTATTCAAATGATGAAGTTCCGGGACTCCAGGCGAAGGCCTGGTAAATGGTTCTCCTAAATGGCTAGGCGCTCTATGCACGCTCTCGTTGATGAAAGGTTAGGTTGCAGCTGGCCCAGGGAGGCGGTCACCTCAAGGCACTCCCGTAGCCTCAGAATCAGGAGGACTGGGGTTTAATGTAAAATAATTATAATTTACCCAAAAGTCCGTTGTGCAAGATGGAGGTATTACCGAATCATCGCGCCGTTTGGCCAACACGCCTGGGAGGCCTCGTGTCTTTGTTGCGGGCACTACAGATACTGTTCTATCGGCTCTCGGTCACCAGCCCTGCTTTCGGCACTTGATCAGACACTCATCGTGTCTTTTCCAGGCACTTTATACAATTTTTGGTATTTATATATGATTTAAACTGAGGAGCGTTAATCGACGTGTCCTATTCGCACGCCATTGCAAAACGGAAAGAGGAAGATGCATAGATTTTATCGTTGAATTTTGCATTTTTTTAGGTTGGTGTCCCTTACTTGCCCACAGTATTGACAACATTGAAGCTAATTATTATTTGTGGTTTTTGATTTTGGCGGGGAATTTGAATCTTTTTTGACATTTAACTTATTTTCATATGTCAGATGTTTGCATCCTGACAACGGTCACGTGTTGAGCACATTGAACAGGAGAGCATGCGTGAGGAATTGTATGACAGTGATGGAAGCCAAAGGTGTATGCAAGGATAGAAGGAAGTGGCGCTCGATCCTTTCTGCCTACCCCGCGAGGGAAGCGGCGGATGGTATGTATGTATGTATGTTCATTTGCATTTAATGTGATTATGTTTGTGAGTGTATGGAGTATTAAATTTAATGTCTATTTGTTGTGTGTTGCAAATGATTTGTTGTTTTCATTATGAGGTGTATGTATGTTGTTTTATTAATGTAATGTACAGTGGAACCTCTCATAACGAGTTTAATTCGTTCCAGACTCTTACTCGTTATGCGAAACATTTTTTTCTATAGAAATCAATGTAAAATACAATAATGCGTTCCATGCCGAAAAAAAAGTATTCTTGCAGTACTTAATGTTTTTTTTTAATTCTACTTACCTAAATTACTTTTAAAGACTCACTGTAAACCCTAACGAACTTTTGTATTTGTTTTTGTTTAATTCAGTATAGATCAGCACCTGATGATGCGAACTCGGAGTCCGCGAAACCGGTCGTGCGTTAGTCATACTCAACAGTAACACAAAACAAAATAATAAATATTTATTTTATTTTATTTGTTAATTTACTTTTAAAGAGTTTAACAACTTGGAATACAATTTAGATTAGGAAAAAAACGTACCTAAATAAAAATATGAATTTATGACAAATAATTAACCAATTTTAACTAGAAAACTAACCGTTAACGGAAACGTTTCGCAGACATTCTTGACACTCCCTTTGAAGCATCCATCTTCTTAATTTTATCTTTGTTCTTGAGAATAGTGCAGATCGTTGGTGTTGACCGATAGTATGAGCGCGCTAGATATGCCACTCTCACATCTTGTTCTCGCTTTTCAATGATTTTACGTTTCATTTCAACCGTTATTTTTATTCTCTTCTGACTGTCTTCTTGTGGTTTTTTTCTTCAGGGAACCTCTCATAACGAGTTTAATTCGTTCCAGACTCTTACTCGTTAAGCAAAACACTCGTTATGCGAAAAAAAAAAATCTGTAGAAATCAATGTAAAATACGATAATGTGTTCCATGCCCAAAGAATACTCAATGCTTTTTTTTTTAACGTTTATTCAAATAAAATTACTTATAAAGGAGTGTAACAACTTAAAACACAATTTAGATATGGAAAAAAAACGTAAATAAAAATATGAATTTATGACAACTAATTAATCATTTTTAACTAGAAATCTAACTGTAAATGAGACCGTTTAGTAGACATTCATGACACTCCCTTTGAAGCATCCATCTTCTTAATTTTTATCTTTGTTCTTGAGAATAGTGCTGATCGTTGATGTTGACCAATGGTATGTGCACGCTAGGTATGCCACACCTTGTTCTCGCTTTCCAGTGATTTTACGTTTCATTTCAACAGTTATTTTATAATACTTTGCACATTAAAAAAATTACTAATAATATCAATACAAATTTTGGAAGAATGCGTGATCACATGCGAAACCAACACACTAAAGGAGCGAGTGCTAAACACAGACTGATGTACTGGCCTAGAAGTCCCAGCTCACAAGGTCACAAGTGAATGTCATGAAAAAGGGACTTACCCTTTCTCTGTAACTCATGCGAAATGTAGCTCGTTATGGGAGCAACTTTTTCACAGTTTTTTGCTCATATTTTAACAAAAATGAGGAGATCCTAAAATATTCTGGTAGTATATACCTATTTTGTGTTCTAACTCAATTCAGTCCTAATATGAATACAGTGTGCCAATATTACATAATACACTTTATGATCTAAATCTCACAGACACAACCTGGACAACCACCACAACCATATTTGATTGTATGGGTATAATACTGCCCTGCTAAGTAAAAACTAAGTAATTACCAAACACATATGTGTCAGAATCGCAGACCAAGTTTAAAACTAATTTTTAGTGTGTATTTTTTCAAGTATCAAAAAACAAACTTTCCACAGTCATCACAAATCAAGTTTAAAACTACATTTTGTGTGTGGGTAAGTCCAAGTCAACCGGTCCAGCACTGGTTGCTCGACCATCTCAGAAAAAATTGATATTTTTTGTGCTATTACCCCAACATGTTGGTAGTTCAAAATGATAATTATTTTAATTTTATTGGTTTTAGTTTTTGTGTGGCGGCCATATTTGTTTTACAAGGTGGAGACATTTTCGCAGTTTAAAGGGTTTGCGAAAACTTGAATATCTCCGGTCCTATTTATTTTATTAACATAAAACTAAAAGCAATTTGTTTATAAGAATATAAGCTTTAAGAATGTAAAAAACATTTTCACCTAAATATAATTCTAAGGGATAAAATTTCAGTCTATATTCTTAACTCTTTTTTGTAAAAACTCCCATTTTCACGGAAAGATTTAGGACGAAGGGAAAGAGTCCACACATCAAAACTTTTTTGACAAACAACTAGATACTAGTTGTGTTGATAAACAAAATTTCAAGTCTCAGACTTTACCCCCCTTTTCAAAAAAAAATTTCAAAATTTGGAAATTCTCAAAATTTTCCATTTTCCGAGCTCATTATCTCTGGTGGGGGACTAGTTAAAAATTTGAAATATCACCCCATAATAGACCTTTACTACAGTATTATGTGGCAAAAATTTGGAGTTTGAGATTTCACTACGAGCAGAGATATGGCAATCACAAAATGTCCAAAAATTAGTACTTCAACGGGCATACCGCATCGGCATTATATAGAATATAAAATTGTTTACTAATAGTAAATCAATGTATATTAGATAATACTTACAAAATACAATTCCAAATAGTAAAATACCATGTTATATAATTAAATATCTTATAAATAAATATCTTAAAATACCATGTTATATAATTAAATATCTAGATTGTGTGTGTGGGGGGGGGGACTAAAATTCTGGGAGAACTAGCAGCCTGAATCAAAATAATGCAGTGGGTGAATATAATGTATTAAGTTGATTAATATGTGACATGGTTCTTGGCAAAAAATAAATTTTACACCAAATAACTTGAAGTCTCAAGGCTTACTGTTATACACACATTAAATTTAAAGCAAACTTCTTTCTGCTAGCTAATACAATTTTGGTGTACAACAAAGAGCTTAGAGATCACCTCGCACAATTGAGGGGTGATAGTGTGAAAGCGGCCAGTCACAGTAATGTTGTAAGTTCCATTGGTGCGAGTTTTCTTAGAATGTTATTCATAGGTACCCAGGTCTTGTCACCTCTTGAAACTTTGAAGGAGGTTCGTGGCCTAGCTTGCTCATAAAAGTGAACTTTCAGGTCATTGTTTTCGATGCTTACTTCCTCAATAACTCCATGGTACCATTGCTCTTCATATATGCATGCAACTATGTCTTCTTTCTGGAGGTATAATGAGGCAGTTTTTGACACAAGTACGTCATCACAGTCGTCAGATGAATTAAATCACCTACTTGCCTCAAATCATTATTGATGCCATTATCTCTTATTACAAAAAGTCCATTATAGCAGGTAGCACATAAAGATTTTCCAGGAATAAGATTAATCAAGTGATTTTTTTCCTTTGGTAAATGTTAAACTATGATTTCTCTGAGGCCTTTAATTATAGTTTTTTTATGGATCTTTAGTGGGTCACAAAAAGAAATTCCAAACAGATGGTTGTACTTAACAAAATACTTGACTTCATGGTACTTGCAGATGATAACAATAGCACTGTTTATAACTCAAAAGATTTCTGCCTTCTTATCATTCCATGTTTCAAAACTATGATACAAAGAGTACAAAGACAACCTTCATCTTTAGCTGCTAATAGAAAACTAACCTAGGCTGGGAGAGTACACAGCGTTCATGCTAATAAAAGACTGTGTCTGCTTAAACAAGATCCAACAGGTTAAAATATGATTCAGACTGCTAGTTCTCCCTGAGTTTTAGTACCCACACAAAATAAAGATATTTATGGAGAAGGTATTATACTACTTAGAATTCTACATAATGAGTTACAATCCATTGGATTGGTCTGCAACGAGTTTGGATTTTCTTCTCCATTCCTCCCTATTCCCAGCCAGTTTTTTCAGCTCTACGTATGAGCAACAGTTCATGTCCCTCTCTAGTTGGTCCATATACGCGTCTCTCGGTTGGCCTCTGCCATTTGTCCCCTCGGTCTTACCCTCCGCGATGGCGATGAGTAGTCCTGGGTGCCTGATGTTGTGGCCAATCCAGTTAGTTCGTTGTTGGCCGATTCTCTTCAGAAGTTGCCTTTTTTCGCCTACCCTGGTGAATAATTCTTCGTTTTCGACGTGTTCCGACCAATGGATCTTCAGCATGCGCCTGTAGCACTCATTAGATTTCTATTTTGCAAATATTATCTAATGTACATTGATTTACTATTAGTAAACAATTTTATATTCTATATAATGCCGATGCGGTATGCCCGTTGAAGTACTAATTTTTGGACATTTTGTGATTGCCATATCTCCTCTCGTAGTTAAATCTCAAACTCCAAATTTTTGCCACATAATACTGTAGTACAGGTCTATTATGGGGTGATATTTCAAATTTTTAACTAGTCCCCCACCAGAGATATTGAGCTCGGAAAATGGAAAATTTTGATAATTTCCAAATTTTGATTTTTTTTTTTGAAAAGGGGGGTAAAGTCTGAGACTTGAAATTTTGTTTATCAACACAACTAGTATCTAGTTTGTCAAAAAAGTTTTGATGTGTAGACTCTTTCCCTTCATCCAAAATCTTTCCGTGAAAATGGGAGTTTTTATAAAAAAGAGTTAAGAATGTAGACTGAAATTTCATCCCTTAGAATTATATTTAGGTTAAAATGTTTTTTCACATTCATAAAGCTTACATTCTTATAAACAAATTGCTTTTAGTTTTATATTGATAAAATAAATAGGACCGGAGATATTCAAGTTTTTGCAAACCCTTTAAACTGCGAAAATGTCTCCACCTTGTAAAACAAATATGGCCGCCACACAAAAACTAAAACCAATAAAATTAAAATAATTATCATTTTGAACTACCAACATGTTGGGGTGATAGCACAAAAAAAATCAATTTTTTCTGAGATGGTCGAGCAACCATTTTATTTATTTCTGGACCACTAGGTACGGAATTACCCGTGTATTTTTTTAAGTATTAAAAAAACATACTTACCACAGTCGTCACAAATATCTAAGATATTCAATAATATTTGAAATATGCTTCCTTTTAATAAGCTAATTTAAAATAGATATTTGTGATGACTGTGGAAAGTTTGTTTTTTGATACTTGAAAAAATACACACTACAAATTAGTTTTAAACTTGGTCTGCGATTCTGACACATATGTGTTTGGTAATTACTGTGTTTTTACTTAGCAGGGCAGAATAGGTACTGATTGTTTTGTCCACATTTCATATTTGGATAGGTGCTGCCTGAATGAAAATTTCAAATTAGATATATATGGATCATTACATGTCAAATCAACACACTGATTCATGTCTCAGATTTTCATCGTTTTTTTATGCAGCAATATATCATAGACTTCAGAAATACATGTTTTGTGAAAAATAAAAAGTTCGCCAATTGCTCAAATTTTTTTTTATCAGTTAATCGCATTATATTATTATTACTTTTTAGTGATTTATTAACTTTTGCTAAGTTGTTATCATAGCTTTTAATACTCAAACTGTATCTTCTTAAATGAGTAAACAAAAATTGTGTTTGCTTTAAATTATCTGTGTCTTAGGGCATTCTAAAATATACACACAGTTTTTAGTATGAAACTATCTTTCTGATTTAATTGAACAAATGTTGGCTGAATAGAAAATAACCTCATGTATTCTTATTTTCACATATTAATCATTTTTAATGTTCGAAAACAGTTCACCAATACCTATTCTGTATAGAAAAATAATATATATATATTGATTTTTTTTAATTTTTTTTTTATTTTATTTATTTCAAACTTAAAGTTACTGCTGATATTACATAATAAACACAACAATAATTGTACAAAATTAAAGCCAATTACAACTTAAGTTATATAATACAGAATGATAGCTAAAAAAGCGAGTTATGTAAAGCAATAATTGATATTCAAGGTAAAAGATAATTAAATGAATATATATTTTTAAAGAGATATATGTATAAGAATATAAAAGAAAGAAAAAAAGCAATGATATTACTTCAATTGCTGGTGAGCATTTTTAGGACTAGGGGGAGGGAAAAGGAAGGGAATGGATTATGTTCAAAGATTTGAGTAAATTTTATGGTGATGTGTCATACTTATAATAGTTTATGTTATTTAAGTTATATAGTGTATATTGTATTTTATTCTATTCTATAATTGCATTGAGTTGTGTATTAACCGATTTTATGAAGGTGTTTTACTTACCTGAAAAATGTCTATGTCGTTGAAAGATGTGTTGTATGTTTCGTAAATTCTATTAAAAACAGTGTTTCTACCATAGTTTGTTTTAAATGTGTCAACGTGAAATAGCGTGTTTGTTCTAGTTTGTTTTTGTGGTATTCGCAGTTTAATTGTGGATGTCATATAATTAGAGTCAATGTTGTTAAGTAGTATGTCATATAATAGTCTCATGTCTGTTAAAGTTCGTCTTGTCTTCAGTGTAAGCATATTGTGGTAGGCTGCGGAATCGGTATAATTGTCAAAATGAACACGGGCCCTGTAATTCAGATGTTTGAGAAGCCGATTTTGAACTCGTTCTAGTCTTGAGATGTACGTTAAGTGATGAGGAGACCAAATTGCAGATGCGAATTCTAGAATGCTCCTCACATACGCGTAATAGACAATTTTGACTGAGGATGAATTCTCAAATGGTTTACATGTTCGCATTGTTAATCTTAACATTTTGTTGGCTTTGTCGATAATTGTATTGATGTGATGATCTAATACCATTTTATGATCTAAGATGACTCCTAGGTTGCGGATTTTGTCAGTTTGTTTGATGGTCTCGTTTTGTATTTTGTAATCATATTTTATGGGTACTTTGTTCCAAGTGAAAGAAATACTTTGGCACTTGGTAATGTTGATATCCAGTTTATTTTGTTCGCAGTATGTATTTAATCTGTCAAGGTCCGATTGTAGCTTTAGGCAGTCTCGTTCGTTAGTTATTCCATTAAAAATTTTCATGTCGTCAGCGTAGAGTAGGTAGTTCGAGTCATGGAAACATTTACCTATATCGTATATACATATTAAATAAAAAAGGACCGAGATGAGAACCTTGTGGAACTCCTGATGAAACTTTAATATATTGCGACTTATATCCTCCTATCTCAACTGCCTGTTGACGGTTTTCAACATACGACATGAACCAACGGTGCAAATCACCGTGTATACCGAGGTGGCGTATTTTCCTCAGTAATATTGTATGTATAACTCTGTCAAAAGCCTTTGAGTAATTGGTGTAAATCGCATCGACCTGAATTCTATTATCCATTTTTGTATTAATATAGTTGGTGAATTCTGATAAGTTAGATGTGACTGATCGCTTTCTCATAAAGCCGTGCTGAGTTTTGGGGATAACTTGTTTGGAAATGATAGGATAGATTTGGTCATAGACAATTAATTCGAACATTTTGCTGAATATTGGAAGGATGGAAATGGGTCTATAATTGCGGACGACATTTTTAGCTCCACGTTTATAAATTGGAATCAAATTAGCTAATTTCCATGCACATGGAAAGACACCTTCTGATAAAGAACTTTGGAAAATTTTATAGAGAGGATATGCTAGTTGACTGGCACAATTCACGGCAAAAATAGGCGGTATGAGATCGTTACCAGGTCCCTTTTTAGTGTCAAGTTTTTTTAGGTACTTTTCCACAAGATTCTTGTCTAGTTCTATTGCTGAGATACAATCAACATGGTTAGTGCTAAGATTATCTTGGTTATTCCCATCAACGTTGTCTGCAACGTTTATTAATATTCCATCGTAATTCTTAGGCTGTGTTTTTCTTTGTCCTTTTTATACCAACTGTACTTGTACAGTGGTCATTTAAATTAAGTACATATTTATATTTAAATTGTTGTTCACTTACTTATAAGGAGAAAATATATTTTATAGTTATAATATTTTCCATTAGATCTCAGTCATACGCCTGTATTCACCAAGAAAAACTGAGCGAACGATCAGCTGAGCAAACGATCAGCTTAAATCTCCCTCAGCATTCCTCAACGTAGATAGGTATTCACCAACGAAAATTTACAATGCTTAGCTGAGTCCGTGTACACCTTTGTACTCCATACGTGTACACCTTTGTACTCCAAAGATAACACGTGCAGCGGACTTCAAAACTGATTGCAGCCTATCGATCTGACAAGCAGGTAATCCCACTAAAATACTGTTACAATATCCTAGTCTGGATATTACCAGAGCCACAATTAGTGACTTCTTAGCGTCTAATGTGAGACACCTTTTTATCATCCCAATTTGCCGCAGCTGAAAGAAACAAGCACTGACAAGAGAACTAATGTGCTTCTCTAAAGTTAGCGAGCTGTCTTTTATGGTTCCCAGAAGTCTGACCTACGTTGACGGTGCCTTTTATGTGTGATAAGAAAGTGCGACTGCGATTGAAAGGATTGTTGTATTGCATCGAACTATTTGTGATTTTTTTGTATATGTTTAATGGCCTTGTGCCGTATATGTCATTATAAATAAATAAATAAATGAATTAATTAAATAATTTATTTATAAATATACATATATATATAAATTATTACATGCCGCCTACAAAAATATATTCAATAAATTGTAAATAAAACGCCAACAATACGAAACAAGTATGGCGGACATTATAGAATAATTTTGACAGATCGACGCTGAGCAAAAGTTAATCCACCTCAATTGGCCGATCAAATTTGAGGGAAATTTTCACTCAAATCACGCTGAGGGAGCCTAAAATATGTTGGTGAATACCAATTTTGACGTTGATCGTAAATTGAGCTGATCAAACGCTCAGTTTTTCTTGGTGAATATGGGCGCTAGTCCTAGAACTTCAATTTGATTGGAAAATTAAATAAATATAACATAAAGTTCTAATCCATCAAGTATTATACTATTAGCATTGGTTACATTGATTAATTTATGAAATCTTGGTTAAGAGATTTATTTATTTTCTCTAATATATCAAAGACAATAATAAAAGTATTATTAATATTGAATGACAATAATAAAGTATTGTTTGCATTGTAAGTCAATAAATTGAATTAAATTTTTATGTTTTGAATTGTTGCAGTTAGAATGGGGAGATATACAGGAAAAAAATGTCGTCTTCTGACTATGCTTACCTTCACAACCGTCGTATTCCTGGTGGAGATTGTGGTAGGATATGTCACCAACTCCATGGCCCTTATAGCAGATAGTTTTCATATGTTAAGTGATGTTGCGGCATTGTTTGTGGCCTTTCTTTCAGTGAAGGTATTGTTGATTTTTTTGTGCACATTTTTTTATTATGTAAGTAATATTGTATATATTGGTTTGATGTTAATTTGTGGAAAAATGGAATCAAATACATGATCAAAACATTTAAGATATTAAAAATAATAATAGATTAATTTTTTGTTAATAATAAATTAAAATGAAACAAATTATAGTGATTCAATTGATGACTTCATTAATTTCCGAGCCGGTTTTTGAAAGTTTCCGCTCTTGTCGTCAGGCAAATGTTAATTTATTTATCTGACGAGAGCAGAAGCTTTCGAAAATTATCTCAAAAATTAATAAATTAAGCAGTGGAATAACCATAAATTTTGTTTAATTTTAATTTCTCATTATAATAAAATTCCACCACAAATCGTCAGTCAGTTTAATTCAACTTTTTGAATTAAAATGAAACACAGCTGAGACACTAATCATTACTAAAATATTTTTACAAACTAAGTTCTTACAGTCACATGTACCATATACTTACATATTAAAATTCTCAACGCTAGGGACAACACTTCACAGCTTAAGCTTACTATGTAAGAAGTGGTATAATGTAAAATAGTAATATCTCTATTATTAAGGAAATACAGTAAAATATATAAAATACACAAATAATTATATTATAGTACTGAGCCTCATGTAACAATTATCAAATACTAATGACAGTTATAAGTACTGTGAAGATAAAATAATATTATTACATGCTAGCCAGTATTATTTGAGTCTATTTGGATTCAGTATTAATAAGTGTTCTTTGCAATTATTTATTTATACATACAGTAACATTCAAATGAATGTATCATGCTACGTATAAGATGTTAGTTACACAAATAGAAAGTCTAGTCTTATAATATTTTTATTATCCGACATTTCATGCATATCAGCATCAATAATATTTATTTTATACATAAACATACCGATTCATTGTGCTAAAGATTTAAGGTGAAATATAGCTATGTATTTTTAAATATTTTTATTTGCAGATGTCCCCAAAGAAGTGGTCTAAAAACACATTTGGCTGGGCCAGAGCTGAAGTTTTAGGAGCTTTAGTGAATGCTGTGTTCCTCGTAGCTTTATGTTTTAGCATAACAGTAGAAGCCTGTAAGAGATTTATAGAAGTAGAGGTCATACACGAGCCTAAACTTCTCATCATAGTAGGGACAGTTGGGCTGGTGGTCAACATTATAGGAGTTTTACTATTCATGGGTATGTGACAACTTATGGAGTTAAATAGGATTGATATTTATAACTTTTATTATTAAGCAGGATTGATGAGAGCACTAGTTTGATATAACACTTTATTCTTCACCAGGATAGTTCACATCAGGGATGTTGCGGATGTCGATTTTTACACATCCGCGGATGTGAATGCGGATGCGGATTTTTGAAGGCTCACATCCGCGGATGCGGATGCGAATGCGGATGTTTAAGACGTTATAGAAAAAAAGTAGGAACTATCTTAATTGGTAGGCCCCACTGTCAAATATGTGACGGAATTGTTGCTACAATAATATTATGGATTTTTTGGCGAAATATATTTTTTCTTTTTTGTTATTGGGACTAAAGCCTTTGTATGGAGCATTCTGCTTTATGGTTGTGAGACATGGACCATCAGCAAGAGTGAAAGCGGACGGTTGGCGGCCTTTGAAATGTGGTGCTACAGACGCATGCTTAAGATCCATTGGTCGGAGCACGTCGAAAATGAAGAAGTATTAACCAGGGTAGGCGAAAAAAGGCAACTCCTTAAGAGAATCAGCCAACAACGAGCTAACTGGATTGGCCACAACATCAGGCACCCAGGACTACTCATAGCCATCGCGGAGGGTAAGACCGACGGGACAAATGGCAGAGGCCGACCAAGAGACGCATATATGGACCAACTGAAGAGTGATATGAACTGTGGCTCATACGTAGAGCTGAAAAGACTGGCGGAGAATAGAGACGAATGGAGAAGAAAAACCAAACTCGTTGCAGACCAATCCAATGGATTGTAACTCATTATATATTGGGAGGGTCCGTGGCCGCGTGGAGAAGCCGTCGGCACCAGACGGAGTCTAATTGGTGTTCATTGTGGTTATTTACTTGGATGTATTGATAACTGAAATGCTGAATATACTTTCTATGTAATGTTATATGCAAAAATAAAATAAAACCGGCACAAATAAAAACGCGTCGGATTTTGTCACCATTTTTTTTGTTCCCATTGGTTAGTGTCAAGTGCGAACGGCACGCGACATTCGCCGGCCTCGCCCCATTTCTTTCTTGTCGCAAATTGTCTTACATCCGCATCCGCATGAACATCCGCATCGATTATTGCGGATGCGGATGCGGATGCAGATGTCCAAATACATGCGGAAGCTTCGCATTTGCGGATGCGGATGCGAATATTCGCAACATCCCTGGTTCACATATGTCTGTCATATATACAAAACGTTTTCATCCTAGGGTTATAAAGTGAAAATTTGAATAAATATTGCCTGTCACAGGTGTGCAGTAATATTTTATGTTCATAAAAATATTTAATTAGCAATTCCAATAATATTTGCATAAAAATTAAAATAAAAACTACTACTATTACTACTATACCATCACGGCATATCCCACGAGTGGGGTAGCCAGCAGACCAGCTGCATAAAAAACAATAAAAACATACAAAATTAAAATGATTTTAAAAACACTGTATAATTTCCAAATTAAATTTATTCACCTCAAACGTTTTCGCCAAGGCTTCTACTTGGCATCAACAGGAGGACTGGACAGGACAGGACGGAGGACATCATGTTAACACAAAATCATTTGATTTATTAAAAACATACATTTTGTATAAATCAGTCTTGAATGTGTGTCACATGTTATTGCTGCTAACTTGTTTATTTTGGGTCACGTTTTTGGTTAATGTCTGGGTCAAGTTATTGATTAACGTCTGATGTTTCTTTTAATAGATCATGGAGGACATGGGCACAGTCATGGAGGCCACGGCCACTCCCATTCACCCAGGAAAGTGGAGATCAATCCAGAACTCTCAACAGATGACAATGAGAATGATTCCATGTATCCCAAGACTTCTATTACATTTGCAAACCATGGACATTCACACAATACACAGGATGCGTCGCAGTTGAATATGCGTGGTGTTTTCTTGCACGTATTGTCTGACGCCTTGGGTAAGTTATTTATTGATACATTCAGAGGATTATAAATACTTTTTCCAACAAGATCTTGGAATATGATAGGCCCCCTGCTTTCTCAGAGTTTCCGATTGTCTCGATGGTAAAGATAAATAAACATTTACGCATAAATTTTTTATTGACATTTATATTCATGAATGAGCTATGTCACACATTTTGCATCATAATCATTACATTTAATGCAATACAGACTACTACCATCCATTCAATATACCTTATCTTTGTAATTAAATAATAATTTACCAATACTATTATTGGTATATAATGCACATTTAAATGCTACTAGCTCATCTGGATAAATGCATTTTGTATACATATCTAATTTTTGTTTTTTATTGAGGATTTTTTCTATAATATCAGTATTCTAACCATTATTGTGTGCTATTTGCAATGTAGTATTATTCAATAGTTGATTATTTGAGGTGAACAAAAGTTCTTCATAATGGTCAATATAAATTTCACAAAGTGGAGGAATTCTGCCTATTGTTACAGAATTTAACATTTTATAAAATTGGTTATAAAATTTGAAATAATTTTGTTCCATGCATAGCTTCGTTAAGTCATAATTTTTTTGATTATATCAGGATTTTTATTTTTACTTTAAGTTTATTTTCAAGAATAACAATAGCTTTAGATACTTCTACATTTGTAAACAATTTTTTAACATCTAAAATAAAATATAACAAAAATACATATAAGTACATTACACATTTACTAAAATACACATAAAATCTATTGTTCACTATCCCATTTAAAGAGTTATACTTGTGTGTGGGATAGATTTTCAGTATTCTTAATTTTACACATCTAAACAATAATATACTTCACTAATACTTACTCTAGGTATGTTCTACTTAATAACTTTTTAGTATAATCAATAGATTCTTAATTCCATATTTAAATCAATAGATTCTTACTTCCATATTTGGATTTAAACTGCATGTGTTTTACTATTTCTATATTAAGAATTTGGCGTATTTTCATAGCTGCTGCACTTTTTCCAATAATATTTTTATTTAATGAAAATTGAAAATGTATATCCACATAATAAACATGAAAACTCTTGAATTAGTAATCAAAGATAATTAATTATCTTTATATTCATTATGTCTAGTGACCCCTTTTGTTAATCTACTTGTGGGCTGCACCTGATTGTAGATAGATAATGTATAAAATACTTCTATCAATCTAACGCTATACAATCCAATCACAATCTTTATTCTACAACACAGATTGTCTTTTTAAATATTGCCATACCCCAAATGTAACATCAAATGAACACATTTTACAAAAATATTTTTCCACATGTTTAGTCATTGATATATTGCCCTTCACTGTGTTGTTTTTTTTATATATCACTTATTTCGTAAAGACTCCGTTTCATTGTAAATTGCATTAATATTGATTAGTTTTGTAATTCTGTTTTGACCAATAGTAAAACTATGCATGTATTCCTCTTCATTTGGCTCTCCTGTAAAATGTTTATTTTGTAGATCTAAGTTTACCTTAATTAATTTATTTATTTTGGACAATAAACGGCATTTGCCTTTTACAATACATGGCAAATTTACAACATTACACAGTCTTTAAACATCAAAAAAATGTATACACTTCAATTAAAAATAAAACAAATCACACCACAGCTACAATTAAATATTACAGGCATCATTTTGTTAATTAAAAATAGCGCTAAGTATAAGTACATAAATACGCACCTATAAGTTACATTTGGAATTTGGTCATAGTAATAGTAATTTTTGAAATTTTGTTTATTTATCTCGCATTACATTTTCTATTTAGAGCAAAAAAGAAGTAAAATTTTTCAACTGATAATGTAGTTTCTATATTGTATCACAAAAGGAATTTTAATATCCAATCTCCTTCACATGAATTGTATTTTTTTTTAATCATATTATTTGCACCTGTATATTTATTTATATGTGGTAATTCTACTGATATCCATATTAATGCTATGCAAAATTTCCCAATGTGAAGTACAATCAAGATAAGCGTGTATATTTTATCGTGTTATCCTTCACCCAAACATATTTCACATTAATAATAAAGATATTGGTTTATTTCAGGGTCCGTTATTGTGATATGTTCAGCCTTGGTGGTTTCCCTCACTGAATGGGAATATAAGTATTACATTGATCCGGCTCTAAGTGTCATCCTAGTATTGTTAATACTTCATTCAGTGTGGCCAGTCCTCAGGGAATCTGCTCTGATCTTGTTACAAACTGTCCCAACTCACATTCAAGTAAGATTAATCATTTTCATTGTGTGGTGATGTTGAGATAAATGGAGTTGTGACACATAATTTTTTTGCCTTTTAGGTAGATGCCATTAAAAAACGTTTGCTCGAGAGGGTGGATGGTGTAATAGCCGTGCACGAGTTTCACGTGTGGCAGTTGGCAGGCGATAGAATAATTGCTTCAGCTCATATCAGGTGATTTATTTGATACTTCAACTTTGTCTGCAGTGCTTGCTATCTCGTTAGCATTGAATTAATGAGTTGGTTACAGGAGATTGCTGATTATCGATTTGATTAAATGTTAATGAGGTAGAACAAAGGGCATATGAATCAAATATTTTTTATTTATTTTTGCATACTTATTCTCTATTTTAATATTTTGTTATCTTATGTAAGTTTTTGTAAAATCAATGTTTTTTAGGTGTCGAAACTTATCAGAATACATGAAAATAGCAGAAAAAGTTAAAGAATTCTTCCACAATGAGGGAATTCACTCAACTACAATACAACCTGAGTTTGTTGAGATTCCATCCGATGATGTAAGTTATATATTGTAGTATCGCATTACAAAGTTGTAACTTATTACTTGCATTCGTATTCATGTAGAATTTTATTAACGCATTTAACTTTTGCAGACTTTAACAGACTCCAATAGATCTACGGAAGCACCTTGTGCCCTTCACTGCCCCACAACAGATACAGATTGTGTGAAAGCTACATGTTGTGGAACAGATAAGACGGTAATTTTAATCTTATGATATAAGGAAATGATTTGATCACATTACTTGTTGTCCATACACGGGTATAATTATTAAGTTGTATATTATATATATATATATTGGTTTTAACTACATATGTCTAACAAATAATAAAAAGTCACTACATGCCGCCTATTAATTGTGTATCTAATGCTATTCACTGAATTTATTGTATGTTATTTGAATTATGGTAAGTGCATGACTTTATAAAGGTGATTTATTCATCATTTATGTTGTTTGATAAATAGGAAACTAATCTATTGGAGTGGCATTGAGTGCATACTTGCTTAGTGGAATTGAAAATATTTTGATTGAATGCATGTTGTGTGTAAGGTTTGCATCAACCTTAACAATATAATTCATGTTTTCAGTCACAAAACACACCGACCATATCACCATCTGCTTCGCCTTTCCTCTGTCGACAAAGGAATGTATCAACTGCATCACAACAGGCAGATGCTTTGGAGAGTGGAACCCGTTTATTAGCTCCTAGTGACTCACAGTCTGACGAGAAACAGAAAAGGGAGTCGTGCGTTTGACATCCGCACAATTCTACATTAAATGAATTGCCTTATTGTAGTCATGCACGTGTAGCGTTAATATTATCAAACTATCTGTGTGTTGTGATGAATTAAGTTGAGTGGAGAGAGGTGCAGTGCAGTGCAGCGCAGTACAGATACATGTCACACACACACAGACACACACACTGACCCACATACGTAAACAATTCCTAGACCACCGGCACATTGAATGTTACTTACATGTATTATCTAAATAATGTTACCTATTAAACATACGTAATGTATATTGTATAATATGGTATTGTATTGTATGTGTTAACCTCACCATCATATATGCCACTGTATTAGCTGTAATGACGTTGCAATCTCCAGGCAGTAATGTACCTGATGTGTATGATTACAGATTGATGATACTTAAGATGTGTTCTATTGTGAAAATAATTTCCTTTCTTTCAAGAGGATCTGAATGTCCATCCTTAAGGTATTTAATGCCTGTCTCTTACTAACTATTGATCATCTCACGTGATACTTACTCTGTAGTTCTCAGTATATAAAAGAGTTAATTAAACTATAGTACATTATATTCTGAAGATTAGTAAATTTTTTAAGATTTTTTTTTTTAAATCAATTTGATGGAGCTGTGATGGCTACTTATTAATTTCCAGTAGTCATATAATTTAAGGTGTGTACTATAATTAGCTTAATTTTTGTATTCTTTAATGTAATGAATTTTATATATAGTTTCATATACAAATATGATAGTTATTTAAATATATATACCAAATGTCCAAGACATAACAAGTATAATATGACACCAAGAAGGCAGTATGCAAAGGCCCTAAAAGGCTAATTTTATTGATAGAAATGGAACTGAAAATATGTCTGTAGGTAATCAATGACAAACATTTAATGCATGTATTTAAAATAACATTCTTATGAAGAACATACAATGTCAGAAGTCTTTTAGATAAGAGTGGGCTACTGTGATGCTGAAATAAGATGCATTTAAGAGTGTGGTTGAGTTGGTTGTATCTACACTTCCATTCAATTTCAAAATATTGTTTGTTAAATAAGTTATTAAATACATTTTATCACCTAATAGAATGCTTAGTCTAATTGTTGTTTCTCAGTCCACTATAGTCGGTATTAATTTGCTAACTCACTTAGTTTATGCTGTTTGTATCGAAAAAAATTATTACCTGATTTTATTTTTACTAACAGACTTTTTGGCAAATTATTGTGTGATTGCTGTGTATAATATTTCAGAATTTATAAATTTAAATGTATGTATTTATGTACATTAAAACCTTTCATTGTTATTCATTATATCACATAAATTAAACATTTGTTTTTTATTAGATTTTAACACTGCCCATTATATTACCTATAACCTGTTAAAGGAGTAATTAATATAATTTTAATAATGTTTTACACTTTTGAGAAGCTTTACATTTATATTTAAATTACACTTAAAAGTGAGAAAACATTGTTTTTGTTTTCAAATCAACATTATATTATGTTTATTGTATGTATGACATTTGATAAATTAACCTGAACAAGTGTCCTGCATTCACAACCTGAGTTTAGTTTATGAATTAGTATTTCAAAATTATATTTTATCCTAATGTTGTAGACGCGCACATGGTGCCTGGTTGATAAGACTGATTATCACAAATAACAAGAAATTTCCACTCTTTTTATATCACTGTTGACAGGTGGCCCAGAGCCATAGTATTAATATCTTTGAAACAAGTTAGGAAACTATTCAAGTTTATAGAATATACTTAATTTGTGCGCTCTTTTTTCTTTCTTACTTGATTCACTGTAGGAATTTAAAAATACTTTTTAGAGATACAGTTCAGAATTGTATAGTATGATTATTGTATGCATAATAAATACTGCCAAAGAAAAAGTTGTTGAAATGTATAAACTTTGATATTTGCACCTTTTTATATTGTATTATAATACATATTAGATGTAAAACTAATTTTACATTGCAATCTAGAGATTATCTTTAATATAAAAGGTGAAATAAATTATAGTATATATTTATTACATATTGTCTTACAAGTACCAACTCTGTGTATGATAATTTGTATTGCATCATATATTTCTCCGAAATATGTATTTTTTTTTTTTTTTAAAAAAGATATATCTGGGTTTTGTTATAAACCCAAATACAACCTTATACACCTTTCACACTAAGCTAAAAGCTTGTGCCGTGAAAGGGAAGTTTGCCGGCACCTGGGATCGAACCACGGACCCCTTGTTCTGAAGGCCGAGACTCTACCCCCAGGCTACCGACGAACCTATATAAGTATATAAGTGTTATGTGCCTGACATTGCAATACCTTGTTTTGTGGTATGGAATAGTATTTGATTCTATCAACAATTATCCACACAAACAAGTAAAAAGTGTAAAACGTAACATAAGAAAAAATAAATTTTAAAAATTAAAAATGTTATTCAATGTGTTCCAGTAATAAAATTATTATATTGTAGAAGACCATTTCAATGTTTTTTGTCTTAATAATTATTATTATCAATATTAAATCTTTTTAGTGCACATTTTATATTAAAAATAATGAACAAAATAGTATATATGTAATAACACTACTTTATTTATTCCAAAAAAATGTATATCAAACACAGGCAGTGCAACACTACATCATATAATATGAGATTTATTGGCACAAAATCATATGAAAAACCACAAATGCAAAGGTATTAATTATTATATTTTAAGGTCATTAGAAAATCTGGATATTTATTTTATTTATTTAGTTATTTCATCATTATTACAAAACATTTGAAAATACATATGGACAGAAATAATACACACAATCACAAAGCAAAGACAATGCATCATCCTACTCAACCCGCACTCATGATCTAACCCTTTGCTATATAATACCAAGCCCACAAGTTTGTCACTTATTACAAAAGTTATACAAAAAAAAATGAAAAAACAATAAAACACCAATCCAACATGCATAAAAGGCAGCCAAAACAGACAATGTGACTGCGCGTGCGCGCCGGAACAAGCAAGTTAATCAGGACTATGCAGTCATAACCCGCAGCAACCTCACTAGGCGAGTGCCTGTATCGAGGCAAGCCGCTACAAAACATCAAGAAAGTACCGTAACAACCAATCCACCCTGAAATCGCACAAAGAAATTATACAACATGTAGAAATAGCCTCTTCTTTGCTTCCTCTCTACCCGTGTCAAGCAACCAAGCCTTTAGCCCCTGGCTGAAGCATCTCCACCCTCTGAACAACTTTATTTGCTCGGGAACAGAGTTGTAGAGCCTCGGGGCAAGATACCTTGCCAAGCGCTGTCCCAGGGTTGTTCTCACTGGCGGAACAAACATTATACCTCTTGTAACCGAACGAGTACCACACCGGTCCACCCATGCAGCCTCTCCCGGGCAGGCTCTCCTGTAATAGAAGGTAGACCGTAAATAAATAAACAAAATTGAAAACTATTTACATCTTTATAAATGGCTTGCGAGAGATTAATGTCTCACATGAAATAATGTAGGTCATAACTCTAGGTCTGTTCATGTAAGAAGATCACCTTGCATTGTGGAGACCCAGCTGTCCCTCCATTGTTTTGGAGGTCTTCCTGGTGAGCGCAGTTCCTCAGGTAGTCCATGTAAGATAATAGAAAGTTATTGTTTTTTGGAGTATGGATTGGCAAATTGTCTTTTATACCTTTTTAAATTGGCATTGATTTATTAGCTATATTTAACTTTAAAATGATTGGATTGTGTTCGATCAGATTACCAGTCGTAAAATATTTCAACAATATATACTATTTTCGTATCCAGTGCCTTGAGGAGGTTGGTGTCTTATATGAATTATTTATTTATTCTTTATAATCTTGTCAGTAACATTAACTTATTGAAAATCATATTTTTTATTTATGGATCATACAACTTATGTAAGATGTGGATAGATAAAAGATTGACAATTATATTTTAGTGCTGCATCACAATATGTTTGTGGTTTGCATTAGTTGCCCATGATATGTGTAGGCAAATGCAATTAATACAACTTGAAATATGATTTTTCTTTGGCTGTGGAAATGAAAGTAATTTGTTTATATTATTTTGTTGTTAATTGTTGGCTTTGATAAATAGTTTTAATTTGTTTTATGAAATATTCTTTTTATGGGCGCATTTCTTTACATTTTATATTAATGTTACAAATCAAACAGAGTATTGGATGGAGTATTTGTATTATCTCAATTTCTATTTTAGTAGGTTAATAAACAGGGCTTATGTCATATGTAGATATTATGTCCACATGAACAAATTAATACAAAAGTATTTATCAGTGTATTTATTTGCCTGTTTCTGATAATTTAAATTATGCTGCAAATTTTAAATCTCCATTATGTTGCAAAATGTTAATGGCCATAACATAAACACAAATGTCTCACGTGTGTTTGTGTGTGTATCAGAGAGATAAACTATGAAGAATATTGAGTGGAAGAAACATAAAATACAAAATAATATTAGAATGAAGTCAGCTGACACATCTATATTGTAGACAGGAAACAGATGATTGAATGATGATACTAGATCTTCACACACTTGTTACAGTGGTATGAATGATGATACTAGATCTTCACACACTTGTTACAGTGGTATGAATGATGATACTAGATCTTCACACACTTGTTACAGTGGTATGAATGATGATACTAGATCTTCACACACTTGTTACAGTGGTATGAATGATGATACTAGATCTTCACACACTTGTTACAGTGGTATGAACAATTTTGCAACAAAATATGGATTCTCTTTATAATAAGGAATAGTTCTGTTCCATCAATATGATAATTAAGTAAAACAATTTTTATGATTAAGTACTTCTGCCTATTTATTCTATAATTATTGTATTTTTTTTCAGTGCAACAATTAAGATAAATGTGAAATTCAAATTATGTAACTTTTTTTATTTTGAAAACCAATATATCTTGATAAAAGGTTTATTATAGCTACTTTGTATGAAATATTAGTGTAACAAAACAATTCATTAGTACTTTAACTGATCTCTCACAAAAAGTTATCAGAGAATATTTTTTTATATTATATACCTCATTAAGGAACAATATCACAGAAAATTAGTTGGATAGACTTCCAACAATTTTTTCTATTTGTTACTATTTTCTATGATTTAGTATCAAATACCAGTATCACTAAAAACCTATGCGTTTTGTGTGTTAATGAGAATTTGACTAATAAGTTCTTATAATCTTATAAAAATATGATGAACGCAGAGGATGAAATGTGTAAACAGATGTGTTCACCTTTGATGAACATTTTTAAACCTTTCACTCCAGGTTTCAAAATATTGTAATCAGTGTATGATAATGTTATATGATGTTGATTCCTGAATATTTGATCTTTGTAGGTATATTTAAAATGGATCATATAAAATTTTGAGCTATATAAAATTTTATCACCCATAAAATCAGCACTTAATGTGATGTCATTGGTTAATTTATTAATAGGTGTCAAAATACTAAGTTGCATGTTTGTGAAGTAATATTAAATGCAAGATTTTAATTCGAAGGTGTATTTCGAGTACATTATACATTTTTGAACCTCATCAGTCCGCTTTGCATATATGTACATGATTATCTTGATTGTACAGTAGAATTTATTATATAACTTATGATGTGCAAATTTAATGAGTAAATGCATTATCAATTTCCTGTGTATGAATTAATTGTCAAGATACAAATGGTAGAAAGTTTTATTATGTGTAGTATCAATGCAGGTGTATTTACCCTCCAAATTATAAATAAAACAATAAAACATTTGTTCAGAATGGAAACATAATCATAATATTGTACCCAAAGTATTGTTAGTTAAGTATGTATTTCCAAATGCAATTTTTTTAATTTGGAGCAATGGCAATGTGTCGATATTTAATTAGAGGAAATCTTTTTCTCTAGTATTTCTCACATATTTAATCAATTATAATAATTTGCAATATAATAGTTTAATTCCTTTCATGTTAAATTTATTCTCAAAATATATTCATTTTTTACCAATTTTTTTGTTTTCTTTTTAGCCTCCTTGTAATGTGTTCTGGTATCTAAGAAGGAATACAGGTAAAGGTTACGAGGTGCTTAGAAACTGGATAGTTAAGGGTGGTGTGTGGGAAGTCACTGAGTATTGTCATTATATTTTTAATAGGCATAGTTGCCTGGATGAAGTCACTATACAGTGATGAATGCAGTCACCTTCTCTGAAAAGGATTTATATGACAGCAAGGTGGAGTTGTGCTTAGAAACTGGATAGTTAAGGGTGATGTGTGGGAAGTCACTGAGTATTGTCATTATATTTTTAATAGGCATAGTTGCCTGGACGAAGTCACTATACGGTGATGAATGCAGTCACCTTCTCTGAAAAGGATTTATATGACAGCAAGGTGGAGTTGATGAGACTTTGGCCGATTTTTAAGAGTTGTAACACCTAATACTCTCTTCTCTATCCTGCAAGTGATACGTATACCCTTTGCACATTGCATTGGCTAAAAGCTGTGATATGTAAAGTAAGTTTAAAATAGAATAATAATATCTTGCAATTAAACCATACCTATGGTTATTATATTATAAAATTAATACTTTCATAGGTATGAAAATCCAGTTTATAGGAAAATCCCTTCATATCAAAGACATACCTTTGCTTGCATCTATGTGCCTCTAATAAGCATTTTTTGTAATGTTAGTCTAGGAAACATGTAAATTATGGTCAAGTTAAAAAACATAAACCTAGAGTGTACATGTTCCCAAAATTGACTGGGCTCCGACACATCTAGGAAAAATTTCCAATCTTGGGACCTGCCTTTTAGCTTTTTTCTCTAAATATTGCTCCAACATTTTTTTATTCATGTCTTATACGGTGGCGAATCGTCCATTAGGGCCCACTCAATATTTGCTCGCGACCCATAGTTTGGGAACCACTGACGTAGAGAGATGGTAAAAAAGGCTATTGCCATAGATAAATAAGTTGGTAAGTTTGTGTTCTGTCAGGAACGCGAGATTTTAAAATGTAAAAAAATGGATTGTACTCCAAGTTCAAAAATTGGACACTCGTAGCGTTAGTAGTCCGTTCCTTTGTCGACAGCCAATCCACAAAACAATATTGAAGATAATAAAACAAATATTTGCAACATAATACATTTTGTATATTTTAATATTTATTTTATACATCTTACATTACACATATTTAATAAGATACAATGTATTGAACTACAAAATGTACAAGAAATAGTTGTACAAAATGTTCATGGTGCACCTTTCCACTATTAGTAAAACAAATTAATATTCAAAATTTTCGTTACACCTTTATTGAAAGAGATTCATCATCAATTCCGGATACCGCAGAAGTCTGGGGACTTCCATTTAACCTTAGTAATAATTTTCTGTGTAGCGCCTAGCAAAGAATTGGTTTCCCTATCTTTTTCGTAAATTTTTCAGTGTTCTGTAAAAAGCAGGTATTTTACATCTTAAATTCTGAATGTCTTATACTTGTAATGGCACGGAGAGGACAATCTATATATTTATTACATGCGGTTAGTCTGCTGGCTACCCCACTTGAGGAATACGACGTGCATGTGTAGTAGTAGGTGCTAGTATACTTAATTATTATTTATTTAATTTTTCATTAATAAATGTCTTGTAAAAGGCGGATGTTCGAAAAAATAAAAACTTTTACATCTATAATTCAGCGATGAGGTTTGCCACCCATTCTGAATGACTTATACTTTTATTGACACGGAGAGGACAATCTATATGCTTATAACATGTGGTTAGTCTGCTGGCTTCCCCACTTGTGGTATACGACGTGAACACCATCATAAAAATAATCGAAGTTTTGTTGCATTCACCTGAACTAAAAAAAATCCCCATATAATAAACACGCAAGCTGTCCTCTTCGTACCAATATAAAATCAAAACATTCAGGATGGGTGGCAAACCTTATCGTTGAATTTAAGAAATAAAATGTCTTTATTTTTTCGAACACCTTTACAGGACACTCGAAAACTTACGGAGAAGAGTGGGAGACGAATTCTTTACTGGGTGCTCCACGGGATGAAAATTAACTCATTTAACTAACCCTTGCTTTTTTTCCATACAAAATATTATAATACATAAAAATTGATTGGATGTTAACTTTCACATAGGTATCATATTAGTCTCCAAGGTAAGGAGATTGTGGCGTATTTGGTCATAGAAATGAGAGAACTACTAACGCTACGAGTGTCCAATTTTTGAACTTGGAGTACAATCCGTTTTTTTACATTTTAAAATCTCGCGTCAGGAACCCCCAAATAACTTTTTGTGATGTCATCGCATAGGTATTACCTGAATCAAATTGTTATATAACATGTAAAAAGGCTTTACCCTAGATAAAAAGATATGTAAGTTGGTAAGTTTTTGTGTTTTGTTGGGACCCCAAATAGCTTTCTGTGACATCATTGCATATTAATCCTGGATCAAATTGTTTTACTGCAGACTGCAGCTCGTATTTTCATGCGGGAAAACGTGGGAGGGGACTTATTTAAAGTGCTAAAATAGCTGAGATTCCGTTTATTCATAAATTAATTACCTTGTAAATGATTTTTAAGGACTTAAACGTCGCATAAGGGCTCTCAATATATAACGCCTAAAACCAAAATCGTTGCTTATTGTAAAAATAACCAATGGTTCCTCAATTTCATATTACATTAAAAAATATACGAATATCATTGCGAAAAAACTTATGATTTAATCTTAAGTTGCATATATTTTTGAAATGATTATCGGATGATATTAATTTTTCATCACTTTATAACTATTAAATTTGAATTTTAAAAGTACCCTTCATTAGTAAGTAAAGGACAGTTCACATTGTGGACCGCGGTATTACAAGGGTGATAGATATAAATACCACATCATGCATGCGCATAAATTTTAAACACTTTTTATTTGAAAAATAAGTTATTTTATTCATAATATATTATATTTTATTCATATTCCTATATAGTATAATATTTTTTTGTCATAGCTGCAATACATATTATGTAAACCTATCTATAGAGTAAGTTAATATGTGATAACCATTATGCACTGAAGTAAAGTCTAGTTTGAGAGATCTACAGTATTCTGATATATGATTTTCTTCTGGGATCGCATTGGCCTTCAGCTGTAAAGATCCCTGTAAGAATCGTCTCTTTGTCAGTAATAATAATAATAATATAAAATATTAAAAAAAAATAAGGTGACACTGGCACTAGTCTTATTTTTATTCCCTAAATTTTAAATCCGAGCTATAAAAATTCAATATCTTCAGTAATTTGCGCAAGGTTCCCATATTATTATGTACGGGGTCCCGGACAGTTGCTCTATTCACCTGCCGTAAATACAGCAAATTTATTACTGTGTTAATATAAATCATTTACTTCATCATTAATTTCTAACTACCTGTGCAGGTACATAGACCATTAAAGGATGACGTCACAGAAAAATCATTGAGGGGCATCAGGCATCCCAACACAACAGACGATTACGGTGTAATATTAGGTGGAACGCCTAAAGAATACCTAATAACAATGCCATCTATAATCTTAAGCCTAATAATCAAAAAAACTGTCAGTGTCGATTAAGCACTAGCGTCTAAAGGTAGAAGAAGAGGGATAAAAATACGCATGCGCACAAACTAGTGAAATACTCTATGATTAAGTTGACAGCTGTCAGGCTGTTACATAGGCTGTTTTCGTTTTGTGTGATGTTTGGTGAGGTTAAGTTACAATTATTTATTTAGTGTGAATTATCTACATATTTATAATTTTTTGTATTACCAATTCGGCTATGAGGCATGGTATGCATAATGTAATTTTTATGGCATGGAAAGGACGACATGTATAATAGTTTATCTAATTATTTCAGCAAGTAACTTCAATACATACCAACATACATAATAATAGTATTTTATAAAACATGATTTCATAAGAAATCAATGAAATCACGACTTCGTCAGTAGCCTGGAGGTAGAGTCTCGGCCTCGTGAACAAGGGGACCGTGGTTCGTTACCAGATACCGGCAAACTCCCCTTTCACGACGCTAGCTTTTAAAAGCTTACTGTGAAAGGTGTATAAGGCCGGTTGTATTTGGGTTTATAACAAACAAAACCCAGATATATCTTTTTTTTTAAATGATTAAGTAGTAAGTTATCTGAGTGGCTTTCTAATGAAAGTGGACAAATCTGTTTGAAGTAAAATGTCAGAGTGCGAAAAGCCTAAAACTAATTGAGATTTTTACTGATTTTGAGTGACAAGTAACTTTTCAAAGAGCTGTGTAGATGGGGTACACTACAGTGTTGACTGGGTGAATCAGTTCCAGGATTCAAACCATGAGCATCCCTCCTGGAAGTCTGAGACTACCATCAGACTTCTGGCCATCTCATTGTCGAAGTAATAATTTTGTTATTTTGGATGTGTAAAGATTTTATCTTTTTTAAAATACATTGATAGTCGAGGGTAGGTATACTAGATTGATAGTATGGATGGAAGGGCTTTGTTGGTATAGATTGTTAATGATAAATATCCTCACAGATCCACTGTGTACATATTTTCCCTTTCTTCCATATACAATTTGCAGAAGGCTTGATAAGTAAGAAAATTAGTTTGACTCTAAATGATTATATGAAATTACATGCTGTGATTAAAAAGGAACGAAATGAAACAGTAATATTTTACTTACATGAAAATATGCTTTCCAATAAGTTTATTCACCAATAAACATGACAATAAAAATGTTAGTAATGTGTTAGACTAAAGTATGTTGTTTGCTGGACGTTCAAAAAAGATCTGACCTAGCTAATTATTCATTCTCTTCACAAGCCCTATTTGTTAAGGAAATAGTTGTAAACTTACATTAGGAAATATTCATCGCCATCTACCTATAATTGTATAAAACTCATATCTAACCAGCTACCGATGTGTTAAGTAATTATCTTCTATATGTGCTTCTCGATACTTCAGGTAGATGTCGCCACACAGAAAAATGTAACAAATTCGTTATCACGTCGGGGTCACCATTTATATGGATGGAAGGGCTTTGTTGGTATAGATTGTTAATGATAAATATCCTCACAGATCCACTGTGTACATATTTTCCCTTTCTTCCATATACAATTTGCAGAAGGCTTGATAAGTAAGAAAATTAGTTTGACTCTAAATGATTATATGAAATTACATGCTGTGATTAAAAAGGAACGAAATGAAACAGTAATATTTTACTTACATGAAAATATGCTTTCCAATAAGTTTATTCACCAATAAACATGACAATAAAAATGTTAGTAATGTGTTAGACTAAAGTATGTTGTTTGCTGGACGTTCAAAAAAGATCTGACCTAGCTAATTATTCATTCTCTTCACAAGCCCTATTTGTTAAGGAAATAGTTGTAAACTTACATTAGGAAATATTCATCGCCATCTACCTATAATTGTATAAAACTCATATCTAACCAGCTACCGATGTGTTAAGTAATTATCTTCTATATGTGCTTCTCGATACTTCAGGTAGATGTCGCCACAATAGTACATAACATTGAAGTAAAGGAGAAAAAAACTAAGTGCATACGACTAATGATTTATATTCAAGAAAAAACTTTGTGATCAATCTCAAAACTTGATGTAAATTGATGAAATTACACAAACCTAATATTCGTCTCAGTGGGGAAGGAGTAAGTTGATAGTGTTATTTGATGATAAAGAATACCTAGTTAAAAAGTATTCTGCACGAACATTAGAACAATATGTGAAATAAGGGTTGAAAATGAATGTTTGGAGCAAGTGGACGAGTATGTATATTTAGGAAGTTTGTGAGGGATAGAAGATGCGCCAAGGATAAGATGTTTTTAGACTAAGATTGGTTTTTAATTAATTATTTTCTTACACTCCTATATTTTTATTCTAATATGGTATTTTTAAATGTTTTTTTTTTATAAATAAATAGTATGTTTAATTAATTACTGTGTTTTACATCACCTGCCTCACATAATAGTAATATGCTATAGCTCTCTAACTTTTATAATTGTAATATTATTTATTTCAATGTGTTCCTAAAGAACACCATAAGCATAATAATATGTTAAGTTTTTATACTGTTGCTGCTCTCTCCTCACCTCCTTTCCAGTCAAGCCGGGCATCGTCAATTTTGCCTCTGTGTTATACCCCTCCTCTTCCTTAAACCAGGTCCTCCTCCCAGACGAGAACCTTCAGCCAGCTAGCTCAATCTCAGGGTGAGAGAAGGAGGGTCAACAAAGAAATATTAATTCTTTTGTTCCAATAGTCTATCTGTTAGCAGGGGTGATGATTAAAAGAGATATTTAGATTTTAACAACTGTAGTTAAATTAAAAAAAGCAAAACTAATATCTGTAAGCATAATTATAATAATAACCCTACTAGTTGTATATATTAGGTGAGAGTAATGGAGAATAAGTAACTTACGTTATCGCTGTGAGATATAGAGACATCAACAAAATATAATCATAATCAATGTTCTCCCTAGGCAAACCAATTCTGCAGTTAATGTACCGCAGAAACCTACTCTCTATCTTGTAAAGATTATTTTACAAATCAAAAAAGTATTTATAAAATTTTCAATGTATACAGATTTGAAAAAGGCTTACTGATTCTCAGCACAAAACCCAACATTCTTAATGACCTTTACAAATACTGTCCACATGATTAACAAAACGTAAGTCGCTGGTAAAAATTATACAAAATCATTTATTTCATTCACTGATGCTAGCGGAGAATCATTTATTTTATATTTATAAAAAAAGGATGTTTACTTCTGCAGAAACGCATAACTAGGTAATTCTTTGTATTTAATCTTAGTCTATTATTGTATCACCACTTCATCGGGGGTGTCTTCAGTTCTTCAAGCAAATTGCACAGTCCCCGGAATATGCCGATCGCAAAGAATAGGAGTATTTGAATAAGTTTTTTGTATTTCTACTAATTGAATCCTCAATATTATTCATATATCTTGTATAAAATACATTAGCTAATTTTTTACATTCTTTTCGCAATTTTGAAAACAGTTTATAGTCGTTCACCCGTAAGCTTGTAAACTCAATACATTTTACGGCATGAGAGCCTATTGCCTAACAATAAAGTTGACAGAAAATCTGCAAAACTGTACAAAAATATTCATTAAAATCATACATTTAAAACTAAATAATACAAAATCACATTAATTCCTTGCAATAAGCATTCCAAAAAACTGACCAACTTTATGTACATCTAAACTTGATAGTTGGGTGTTAATGAGGTAAATAAATTATTAGAAAATCAAAATCCCTCTGCAATTATCAACATTGTAACATTCCGCTTAAAATTATAAAAAAACTTTCAATAGTCAATGAAATAAAATAATAAAAATCAATAGGCACACACCATATACATTTAGAATAATAAATTGTAAGATAAAACATTATTATACTGAAAGTATATCTTGTGTAGTGATATCCTAGGTAGCAATAATTATTTTCACACATACACTCAGATCAGGCACGAACAACACAACAGTTTCAAAAGATCAAACAGGAGTATCAACACACCTACAAATATAAGTAGAAAATTAAAAACAACAAATAAATTGAAGAGAAAACAAGTACATTGTGACAGGCATCAACATGATCCTTTTTGTGATTTAATATTATGCTAACTGCCATAGAATAATAAATACACTAAAGTACTAACTGCTATTTGTTCTGTTTCTTTAATGGAAGGTATTGAACATAGAATAATACATATACTAATTGAACTGGTGTTTTTTCATATTTTTTTTGTTCATTAGAAAACAATCTTCTCTGGTTTTTGCTTTTTTGTTTGGCGGTTCCAAATTTGTATTTACGCATAATATAACAGCAGCCAATCAAAACTCAGTATTTTTGCGCTTGCGTACTTTCATCCCTCTTCTTCTACCTTTAGACGCTAGTCGATTAAGCAAATCCATAGACAAGACCACGTGACCTTTAATGGTCTATTGAAAACTTGAATCAAAATTTGGACGAGATGTGAAATTATCTCATTGCCGTGATATCGATAATTTAGTCATTATTTTGCATATGGGTATACCCACCTATTTTGTTTTATGAGAATTTTTATGCCTGCGGAAGTTTTATTTATTATTATTTGTTCACCATTTTTACAATTTATAGTTCATAATTTATACAAGGTAAGCATAATATGTATAATGGATTAAGACACAGCAAATTAAATTAAAAGTCAACAAAAAAGTAAAAAAATAACAATGAAATAGACCATTAAAGGATGACGTCACAGAAAAATCATTGAGGGGCATCAGGCATCCCAACACAACACATTCACAGTGTTTACGGTGTAATATTAGGTGGGACGCCTAAAGAATAGATACCTAATAATCAAAAAAACTGTCAGTGTCGATTTTGTTATTATTTTGTCGTCTGACTTTCTTTTTTTTCTCTTATGGCATAACATCCTACAAGGATGATTTGCGCAATCTGATTGTTTGCCCCCCAAGCAAAAGCAAATCCATAGACAAGACCACGTGACCTTTAATGGTCTATTGTCTCAGCAATAATAATATTATTCATTATTGCCGGATAATTTCATACCGAATGAACAAAAGTTATATGCTTATTTCTACCTCCCCTGAAATGTTTCAAAAACTCCTCGAATCAGTAAGTATCGGGTACTTTTACCGAATACCCGATACTACCGAAAACAAACCAAGTTGTTTTGGGTTCATTAAAATACCAAAATCTACTAAAGAATTAAAAACTTCTATACATACCCTTGAAAACTACCAAAAAAGTAGGAAACTACCAAATCTTCCAACATGATATGACTCTTACTTTTTTCTAAAATATTACTTAAAAATCTGAGGACATCATGAAATCCCCATACTGTTTTGAAATCCTGGCTGCAAGGTATCCAAAAAATGGTCCCCCAGTTTTCAAAATCCAGATTTTATTCTAAAATCTACGAACTTTTTTCAAAATCCGAGCTGGCAACACTGTTGAGCGGTTTGACAATCTTTCATAAATAATTACAATATCTATGCAATTTATCATTATTATTTTTTCCATGATTTTTTCACTCGCTTTTATCAATTGTCATTTTTGTTTCATAGCCTCAGGGTGGAGTTGTTCGGCCGGCGCTCTGATGATATTCGTTGCTGAGTTTAAAAATATCGCACGCCGTTTATCCTTTGATCGCCGGTCGATAAAATTTTGGTTTTAGTTGTGTTTTCAAAAAAAAGTTACGCATGTTATCGTAATGTAATATTTGTCCGAAATGCGCAATCTGACAGAGGTTAAACTAATTACGCTTTCATAATTTAGTTCAAATTTTAAAGGTAAATATGAACAAAATACCTCGTATTTTTAACAAATTACATGTGATATATTTCATGTTCCAATTATGTCTAAAATAATAATAATATAAGTGACAAAAATAATCGATATGAAGGTACACGCCCCCTTTGCCTTGGTATAATACTAATATTCTGTTTGTTTCATTGCAGATATCATAGCGGTGGCGCGAATTGTATAAATATCGGCAGACTTGAAAACTCACATTTCATTATGCACAAGGACATTGAAATGTTTAGTTAGAAATAATGGCAAGCGCAAAACATGTGTAGCTGTCAGAGTACCTGTCAGTGATAATGTGAATGATGACCACATGAGATGATTCACACATTTTATCTATAACTTTAATGAGCTTCAATTTGTTCTTTAAAATAATAATACCCAGGATTTCATTAAATAAATATTCAAAATGTTGATATTTAGGTGGGCACCTCACTCAATATTACATTTGTTTAGGTTTAGAATAATTACCAAATATAAACTTTAAATGCATGTTTATATTATTAAGACATCCTAAATGATTTACAATCTAGTGTAGTTTATACTGAAGCTTATAATCGTAAATTCAGCCTGGCTGAAAATAGGGAGAAATGGAGAAGAAAATCAAAACTCTTTGCAGACTAATCTAATGGATTTCAACTCACTATGTATATAGTCACTGGTTGTGTGTTCTCGTGATAATTCATTGAATTATTGCTACCCACACATTAACGACCTTCATTTTGTTCATATTAAAATGATGTGAAAACATTGCCCTGTATACTTATTATGAATGGCATGCTGATAATTATAATCTCGATGTACCTCTTCTCAATGCGGTGGAGTTCATGCGTGCACTTTACTGTAGTGATGGATTGACAAGAGCTGAGTCACATACTATCTTATCACATTATTTTAAATACCTGTTCATCTACTTAATAGATGTATATAGACCTCTCATCAATAGATATATTGAATTGGACACACCGTATATATTTGTCCCTCACGTAATATGTAATTAATGAATGTTTTATTTCAGGATTATACGGATCTGGAATGGGCGATTGAAACATCTTCTTCACTGCATTCTCCTTTTCTGTACAATATTTCTGGCTTTGTATATATCTGGTGCTCTTTGGCCAGAACAGAAAGCTGCAATAAACCCATGGGAGGCATATGGTACATTTGGAACTATTGTTTTATACTTGCTCCGACTTCTTGTTTTGTTAACTCTTCCACAAGTGATATTCAACTTCACCGGACTGATCATATACAATGCATTTCCTGATAAAGTTCATCTAAAGAGTTCTCCTCTGTTGGCTCCATTTATTTGCATTAGAATTGTAACCAGGGGTGATTTTCCTGAACTAGTTAAGATGAATGTGACTAGAAACATGAACACCTGCATAAATGCAAATCTCAAAAACTTTATGATAGAAGTTGTGACTGATAAACCAATCGGGCTTCCGAGACATGCAAGAGTCAGGGAAGTTGTGGTGCCCTCTAATTATTGCACCAAGAATGGAGCATTGTTCAAGGCGAGAGCTCTGCAGTATTGCTGGGAAGATAATGTTAGTCCAGATCTCAGTGATTTGGATTGGATTGTGCACTTGGACGAAGAAACATTGCTCACTGAGAACTCTGTCAGAGGTATTTTGAACTTTGTCATGGATGGAAAACATCATTTTGGACAGGGACTTATTACGTACGCCAATGAAGATGTAGTGAATTGGCTCACAACGCTCGCTGATAGTTTTCGAGTGGCAGATGATATGGGCAAGCTGAGATTACAGTTCAAACTCTTTCATAGGCCTCTGTTCAGTTGGAAAGGATCATATGTAGTTACTCAGGTAAGCCACTTTGTAATACATTTATCTCACCTGTAATTAACTTGAGGTACTTAAACATTTTGTGATGGTTTGGACATGTGGAACGAACGGAAGGGGAAAGGATGACAAAGAGGATATACTTGTCTGAAAGAAGGGGTGTGAGGAAGCTTGGTCGTCCGAGAACTACGTGGCTTGATCACGTAGATCAAGTTCTCAAGCATGATCATGTGTTGATTAAGAGAAATCAATCACTGTGCGTGAGAAGTTGTGTGCATGTAGATGAGGCGAAAGAAGTATGTAGGGCCAGATTTATATGGGGTTCCGTTCTCACTGCCTACCCCATATTTGAGATGTGGTGTGAAGGAATAGTATATTATAGTACTAATGTTTAGAATATTCACTAATTTTTTTATTGTTTACCGGATACCGGATTTGGGTGCAGATGACAAAACCAATCAGAAACCTCAATTGGAGAACCATGTCTACACAATGCAACATTGTGTAAAATCTAATCGGAAGAAGTGAGAAAGGTGTCCCAACGCTTACGAATTGGCTCTAGGCTGGCTTAAGTGATCACTTTCGGTGTCCATGGACAACGTTCACCAATTCCACCATTCTCACTGTCACAATTTAAGGTCCACCAATCGAGAGACGCTTTATGCAAACCTTAGAAGCAACCATCTTTTTGGGATCTCATTTTTCAGATCTCAAGTAGATCGCGATCTCCTGAACGTTGTCCATGGACACCGAAAGTGATCACTTAAGCCAGCTTAGAGCCAATTCGTAAGCGTTGGGACACCTTTCTCACTTCTTCCGATTAGATTTTACACAATGGTGCATTGTGTAGACATGGTTCTCCAATTGAGGTTTCTGATTGGTATCATAGTACTTATACATTTCTGTGAGATTGAAGTCAATTAACTTGAAATGTTTCAGGTCGCTGCAGAAAAGAAAGTATCCTTTGATAATGGCTTGGATGGATCTGTAGCGGAGGATTGTTATTTCGCTATGAAGGCTTTCGAAGAAGGATACACATTCAACTTTATTGACGGAGAAATGTGGGAAAAGTCTCCGTTTACATTGTGGGATCTAATTCAGCAACGCAAGAGATGGCTGCAGGGTATCTTATTGGTGGTACACTCTAAAGGAATATCTCTCAAGTACAAAATATTTTTAGCCATCTCTTGTTATTCATGGGTGACACTGCCGATCTCTACAAGTAATGTAATTCTCGCTATATTCTGTCCTATACCGTGTCCGCAGATATTTGACATAGTGTGTACCTTTATTGGGGCTGTCAATACATATATGTATGTATTTGGAGTTCTCAAGTCTTTCTCCGTTTATCGTTATGGCATATTGAAATGTTTTTTGTGTGTGTGTGGTGCATTATCAACAATGCCATTGAATGTTCTCGTTGAGAATTTTGCTGTGATTTGGGGAGTTATAGGTAAGAAACATAAGTTTTATATTGTCAATAAACATATCCGGCCGCCCGTTACAGTTTAATATATGTATATGTGTCTAGTGTTAAATTAAATTATTTTTTATTTTAATTTGTTATTTAACATGCACAAAGTCTTTTCCCTGTGATGGTATTGTATTGTATTGTATTGTATTACTTAGTCTACTTTTTCCTCAATTGTCTTAATAAGCTTATATATATCTAAATACTTGTGACAGTTTCTGTGGACCATCTTCTTACTCTAACTTACCTTATTTTTTGTGTTTTTGTGACACATCACATACACACTCATTTAAATATTAATTATATGTCACTTATATACATCTAACTCCATTTAATTTTATTAATCTTTGATATTTTGATATATTCCTCTTAATTTCTTTGTATCGAACAAAAATTTTCTATTTTATTTAATGTAGGTTAATAATAATAATAATAAATGCACAATTAATTTAGTTATTTAATTTTTATGCATATAATAGCACATCTTAAACCTGTGTATGCATAAATCACTTTGATTAAAGTCTGAATTATTTATATTATAAAGCCAAAGATTAAATTGTTATTTTATTGTTCGTTTAGCTTGGGGAGGGAAGTGTGTAATGCGTTTGGCAATGATTGGAGCACCATATTCCACTGTGTCTTAGTCAGTATATAATATATTATAGTTGCATGAGCTATGTACAAGTTCCTTAGCATTATACCAAATTTATAAAATTACAGGTATATCTCCCATATGCTTTTTGACTGCAGTACAAATAATATGATTGTATTATTGATTACTGCAGTAATGGTTTTTGTTTAGAAGAATGTGTTGTAAAGATAAGAGGCACTTCAGTATCACTGGATTCCATCTTTGCTTGTGTTACTATTTACATAATATGATAAATAAAATCTGATAGTGTTGTGTATTGTTACAGAGTACGTGTACTTACATTTATTGATGAAAGAAAATAAATGGTCAATAATTTTTATTTTCATATTGTGTATTTTGATCAACATTTTCTAATTTTATAATACTAAATAACATTGCTTGCCCATGTATGTTAATCACACTCTGATCTTTAAATGCAAGGTGGTAGAGAAAATCAATTTTTTTTAACACAATTCAAACACTAATAAACAGTTTGCAATTTGTTGTTTTATTTTTCGTACTACAGTCAAATAACATGCACACTCTGTGTATTTTATTCAAACTGAAATCTAATTGTATTTGTGAGAATCTAGTAATTCCTACTAGCTTGATATTTATAATTATGTGAGCATGGGTAAGGTTTGTTGTAATATTTGTGATGTGTTATTTATTTTAGATTAGTAGCATTTTATATATTTGTACTGTGGTCAGGAATATTATACGCTAAGTAATATAATTTATTGATATTACGCTGAATACAACTGCTTCAAATATCTTTCTTTATTATATTGTGTTTGTTGCGTTATTCAAGAACATTGTGTGTATAGTTAATTTATACATTACTTTGTATCATTAAATCACAAAACATTCCGAATTCAGGTGATTTTATATTATAGCAACTTACTAATGTAAACCAATATTATGTCAATGTCCTCAAGGTATTAATATTTGTCGTGGTATTGTATTGTATTGATCCTTTGGAGATAAGTTGAACATTATCTTGTCTCGCAATGTGAAATATGCGTTTTTTGGTATGACAATCCGATAAATTCAAGTATTCTTTTTTAAACTAAGCATGTAAAAATATTCCTTGTGTTGTGAGTTCTATTAAATTGATATTTTCAAAACATTCAAATCCATGTCATGTCCAGTCATGTGAAAAAATAGTAGAGAAATTTGAAGTTACTGTTGAAAAAAGTCAAAATTTAGCTAGTTTTGGGGACTACTGTCGTTTCACTAAAGAAAATGAATGAATCCACTTTGGATTCCAACCCACCCATATGTTTGTTGATGACTTGTTGATTTGTTTGGTATAAGAATTAATTATATCATAAATTATATAAATGTGATTTGATTGATGTGTATCTCTTATAGATCTCTTTAATTATTGTCCACTGTCCTGGGGAGTGGTACTTAGGTATTACTTTAGTGAAGTAGTTAATTTGATCACATGTATACCAACGTGAAGGTCTGTGAATAATAACTAATGCAAAGTTTAAGTAGAATTGGTAAATTTGTTTTACCTTTTTCTAATCTCAGTAACCTTTGTTTTGCTATCACTCTTTCTGCTGGCATCTTTTTAGATATTTATAATATATATTTAGATAGTGTTTTTATATGTACAAAGTATTTGTAAACAATTTTGCATACAGAGTACTTCCCTACTTGAAGTTTTTCTATCAACCTTTTACACAACATGTTGTACTAATTTTGACCAATACTATTGATGCTTTATTCTGGTGTATGTAGTGTGAATGCATATTTTTGATGTGTGAAAGTGTTCCCTGTACGATGTGCCCGTGGATATTTTTACAAACATTTTACTATTAATATTATTTACTGTTGAGTGGTCTAGAAGCATCATCACATAATTACTAGAACATTGAAACTGATGAAACACCTTATTTATATTTTAAGTATTTTTGGTACTAAATCAGTTTTTTATTTGATTAACTAGAAGACAGTGATTTTTATTAATTCAACTAAACTGCAATGTAGCCTGTGAAAATACAAACATTTCTCCATCCATAGCTAAATTTTTGTGAAAAGAACATTGATGTGGTTTTACCTCTATGGCCCTCAATTCTGAGATATTTTCCCAGTGAAATAATTAGTATGTTTACGCTGTTTCCATTTTTCCATAAGCTATTTTTATCTGCGTGATAACTCATTGGCGGTATATCATTATTAGTTTAATTAACAGAGTTGGATGAAGAGTATTTGTATTTTGCCATATTAATGTTTAAATGAAAGGTAATAATAATTGTTTGCATGGTGTTTACATTATAAATTAGTCAATTAGTAAAGAATTGTGTTTAAATTGACATGAATGAGTGTTGTACATTGTTGTCTGGTTTTGCTAATGCATTGTGCCATGTAGCTTTAAATGATTCCTTGTAGACTTCTCTCTATTTGGTTGATACTTAGTATATTGATAATGTTGTCTGGTTTTTGGAACTTTGTTGCTTTTGTCTCAAGCTTTCAGTGAGTGTGTTGGTCGCTAGCATTAATCCTTTAAACTTCTCAAGAAGGTGACAGTGCTCTTGACGAAAGCCGGAGATAATAGCAACAACTACTTGGAGCTTCTGATAACCAGACAATTTTATAAGGGCCTGACCTTGAAAACTTGAAGAAATACATTGATGATGGTTGATAATGTGTTTGTTTTTTTGCATTAATGCATACAATATTTCCCCAATGTGTTTTTGCTAAACCTATTGGAAATCTAGTCATAGTATACATTTATTATTATTGTTATTAGTATAAACTTATTACTTTAAATGGCTATGATAGACTTCAGCATCACATACATAACTATGGAACAAAATTATTAATGTACGCTATGTTAGTAATATTTAAATCAGTATTTGATTTTAATATTTTGTGGTAAATTTTACATTGGTTAGTAATTTTTAAAATAGTATGCAGTTAACATCAATGTAAGTTCTGCATTGTGAAAAAATTACAGGTATATAATTCAGATTCTAGACAACATGTCTTTGGAAGGTCTGGGTCTGTTAAAATGATAAAAAATTATAAAACAGGAGTGGTACCGAGACTACCATCGGGTAAATCAACGCATAGTAAAAAAATAATAAATATATTTATTTGTGTTATGATCATAAGTGTTAAAGTACTTTATAACTAGATATGTTATAATTTTGTGGACTGATAGCATATTATCAATTATGTGGCGGGAACAATTGATACTCTCTTATAATTTTATGAGTTTGTGGGTAAAATATTCATAAGCTATTTATTTAGTAATTTTGGCGTCTATGTTATCAAACAATTTGCTAATGAATAAAGACAGTGAATAATCTGGACCTACCAAGGGCAAGGGCATAAATTTGTTAGTTTATAAAGGTTTCCCTGACATATAACAGTTTGGAATAAAATTACAATACTACATATGTAGGTTTAGTTACGTAAATTGTATTAATATTACTGGAAATATTGCCAATTTTTATATTGTTAATTCCATTAAGTATTTTATTATTTACATCCTCATGTATTTAATAATGGTTATTACACTTAGTACACATAACATGAGTCATAACGTATTTAAACTGTATGACAAAATGGTAATAAACAATATGGATCAGAACAGAGCTAAACATTCATTGTTATCAAAGATATTGTCATAAATTAATTGGATTTCTGATATAAATCCCCTATTAAGATTATTAGATAAAACTAACACACATAATTCAGAAATTTGGGAATTAACTTATTAATTGAATTACATACATATTTTTCAAACATTATTTATATCAATTTTGTTTTCTCCAATCAATATTATGTTTTTATCAATATTGTATTTTAATTAACTTAAGTAGCAATGATTGTGCAGATACCAACATTGTAGTGTTTTATTACAATCTTATCATTTAATAATTTGTGATGGTTATAATTCAATGAAAAGTATACAAAGTTTTATAGGATCATCATTTAGAAGTTTAATAGTATAGATACAACAAATACCAATTTATTTTACTAGTCTGTTATCAAAATATTGTTGCATCAACTTTTAGGATCTTGGCCCTATTCTATATTTTTATTGAGGCTCAATAAGTTGTTTACATTGTCATATTAAATTTAAAGTACATATTTATGCACACTATACTGTACTCAAGTTTATAAATTAAAAAAAAAAAGCAATGGAAATCTCATTGTATGTTAATTATACAAATGATTAATATTGCTCAAGAGTGTCAATCACCTTCTATATAATTAGTATTATTATTGTTGTTTTTTAAGTTAAATTTAGTAATAATCAAATTTATTTAATAAAACTCTTAGTATTACCTATTATTATTAAATTTTTGCAGCGTTGAACTATTGTGTTAAAATCGGAAGTGATATTGTCTGAATTCACCTCCATAGATAGGAAATTGTGAAGTAATAGAGATACTTGAAGTTTTAAGCCAGATTAGTTTATTTTATGTTATCCTAAGATTATTGCAGGTATATGCTGTGTTAATACCTGTTGTTTTAAGATTCATTTTGGCTTTTTATCTGATGCAAGTCATTTGCTAACTAAATTGATTAACTATGGAAAAATAAATTTATTACTTAGCCATATATTTGATATTGGATTGTATTTCAGCAACCCAAATGCTTGTATTGAAAACATCAGGAAGCAAATTATTAAAAAAAATCCAATACATCATGTATTTGCCAGTTTTTATAATACATTTTTTAATGTTTTGAGTTCATCATTTTGTTGTGTGTTTCTCATGCAAAATTCGCAGTTCAATCCCAGGTACCAGTAAACTCCCCTTTTGAGACATAAGCTTTTAGTTTACTCTGAAAGGTGTACGACGTGTATTCAGAAAAAATAAAACGGAAAATTTTAAATTTCACTGGTTTGGAGAATTGGATTGTCAATTTTTTAATTTTATTATGTTGGTATACATGTTCCTGAAGTATGATTAAATTTTTAGGTGTATTCATTATTTACTTTGTCTGTGACAGCTGTTTAGGTTAGGCGTGTTTTAAGCAGGTCGGCGATTTTCGTTTGTTAAAAAAATGGATCAAAAAATTTGTAACAAATTTTGCATAAAAAATGAAATGAAGTATAACAAAGCATGTGAAATAATAACAAAGACCTATGATGAGTCAGCTGGGAGTAAAATAAGAGTTCACTAGTGGTATAAGCGTTTCCAAGATGGCTGTGATGAGGACAAACGCCCCGGACGCGTTCGCAAAGCGCATCGCTGAATGAGCTAAAGGCTATCCCAAAGATTTAGTTTCAGAAGTGTTTCGAGGGTTAGAAGAAGGGCTGGCACAAGTATATTATAATATCTTATGGAGACTGTATTGAAAGAAATTTCCTATTATTTTCTGAACACATCTCGTATAAAGTTGTATTTGAGTTTATAACGAAAACCCAGATAAATCTTTTAAAAGAATGTAATTTTTTCATTGGAATGAAGTAAAGTAAACTCATTATTAACATTATGTCTCTCTATACTTTTCTATCATTATGAGATTAGCCAAAATAAATTGGAGAACTGCTATTCCTTTTTTCTGTATCACAAAAAAATATTTTAGTATGCTTAAGATGTTATATAATATATCTTCTTCAGTCTTTCACAGGACATTAGAAAAAATTTCATTAAAGAGTTGGTGATGTTCTATAAAGAAATATATGAATAAATTATGATTAAATAATTAATGTTATAAAACATTTATTTAAATTCTCGCTGTATATTTGAAAATAAGGATGAATAGTTTAAAAGCAACTAGTTAATCAATTTGACTTGTGAATTATACTTTTATTATTACATAGAATCTACTTATATTTTATAAAAAAATGTAAATAATATGTATATGTTTCTAAATTCCATGGAGTTGTACAAAACCGTAATGTATTGATGTTTCATTTTGTCTAATTTGAATTCTGTATGTAAGTTATTGAATACCATTTGAATGTTAATCATCAATTTACCGACAATTAACTATTGTTATTGTAATTAGCATTCAAGCGGTTAATATTGACAATCTATGCTCTCTGCCTACCTTACAAGAGATGTGGTGTGAGAGAATAGAATGTTGTATGTTGTACTTACAGGAGATCACAATCCATAATAATAATAATATCCATTATCGCTGAGTGAGAACTTGTATGATTAGGTGATATCATTTGTTTGACTTAATATGAATGATGCAAATATAGTATTATACAAAAATAAAATATAAATAAATGCGGCATAAATTAAAATGTTTTGTTTAATTTTTTATGTATTGTCAAGTTTTTTTACAAAGTGTGATTGTCCACAAGGTGTAGCGGCTGTCACAGCGGAGTTGCATTACTGAGGTCTTGGGTTGGATTTTTTATTGGAACGTAAAGTTTTCAATACAAATAAGTCCCGAATGTTCAGTACGTTACCAATGTAGGCCACTGGCTCTCGGAGAACGTGATCCAGCCATCGCAACTGCGACCTCTCTATATAATATTCTCTATATAATAATAATTAAAAAAAATATATTCATAATTATATAACCTGCCTAAAATACATACAGTAGAAGAATTCTATATATATTCTTACATTTTCAGGTAAATGTTTTATTAATGATTTAGCGTTTCCATTAAACGGTAATTATGAAATTTTCTACTTGGAGAACTTATCTTGAATTTTATTTTTATCTTTGTATGAGGACACTATTGATTCGTTTATGATCAAATAATTTTATAAGTAAATATTAATTACAAGTGCGGTTCTTATTTTCTTGTTATCAGATAAGGAAGCTATTCATATCATATTAGGTATTATTTTTTCACTCAATAGGTGTTGGTTGCGTCATTGCATCTACTTAACTATGCAAAAGTGCAAACATACCTTCTTACTTACTATCTTTGAGTGCTCTTTATAATGTGCACTTAAATATTAGGTACTAACATAGAGAATGGTAGAAATGAAGTGTCATTTACTATAGATATTAATGTGAATTTACTTGATTACTCTATATTAAGTTGGGAAAGGGTAACTTATTCGGTTTTACTTGTAACAAAAAAATAAATAAAAGTATGTTGATAACAGTACTTTAGTAAGCAACAGTATGTAACATTATTTCTAATTGAATCATAATGGTGATTTTATTTTGATTTCTAGTATTTTGGGATTTTTTATTTTTAACTATATTTTGATTTTTTTTTAAATTTTATAACTTTTGCTTTTTATCTCAAGACTAAAACATTTGTGGTAAGAGTGGAATCTTTGCTGGCCCACATGTTGAATGTATTAATTGTTAACATGTTATGTTATCTCAAGACTAAAACATTTCTGGTAAGAGTGGAATCTTTGCTGGCCCACATGTTGAGTGTATTAATTGTTAACATGTTATGTTATCTCAAGACTAAAACATTTCTGGTTAGAGTGGAATCTTTGCTGGTCCACATGTTGAGTGTATTAATTGTCAACATGTTATGTTATGACTGTTTGATTCTTTAATATTGTAAAAATAAAAAATAAAATAAAATAATGGTCTATGGTAAGTGCAACTTGGTTTGTACTTAATATTTTAATTTATTCTTTGTAGTATAAAAGTATAACATATTATTATTTACATAAAAATTAGTGAAATAATAGATATATTAACAGTTATTCAGAATTTATAAAGATAGCTGATTGTGTACAAGAGAAACTTAGAATGAATTATGTTTGATATTCAGTGAGATATTTAAATAATTCTTTCGTTAAACCTATGGAGGCGTCGCATTTTCTACTCGTAAGATCTACAAGAAGATGAAGCAACAGTTGGGAATCCACATAGTCGCAGGAAATCATCTTTGCTAACATAAATTCTGGGCTTTGGATTTTACGATATCAATCTATTTGTGTAGATGAAGTAGTTGGTTATACCGATTGTACTAATCAATGTATTGTGCTCTATCTTACGAGCTCTACTTCTAACTAGAAATGCCTAGGAACATGAAATACCTATGCACCTACCTATATATCATGCTGAATATATACTCCTACAGTATACTACCTACCACGGGCGTAGCCAGGTTTTAATATCAGGGGGGGGGGTTTCAAGAAAATAAAACTACTGAAGTGCATGCAATAACCTTTATATTATATAAAATTTGTAAAAAGAAATGATTATTGATGGTGATATCTTAACTTTTCAGGAGGGGGGGGGGGGGTTGAACCCTCAAAGGCCTCCCCCGGCTACGCTCGTGATACCTACACTCATGTATAATGCAGTGATATTAAGTTCACCTATGTTAAATAGATATTATGTATCTACATTTACAAAATATACAAATGCTACTGTTGTTTAATCTGCAAATTGATAATATAGTGCTCAATTCCTTAGGGTGTAGTTATATATTTTCTTATCGTACATATCTACATACAATATACTCACTACACATAATATGTAAGGTGATAGTTTTCCGAGTATCATAGAAAATTTAAACCTGCACATGAATAAGTAAGTAGCCAGTGAGACAATCCAATGCTGGAATTGCGATTACTTAGATAGTGTGTGGCTATTGGTAGGTAGTATTGTCATTATCTATTGAGTGGAAATTGAAAATGATAAGTACAAATAGAATTTTAATAGTTTTTATATTTTAAAATATTATTTTTTGCAATTAACGGAAGAATAACGTGAATCAGAAAGGGTATTGTGTTGGTACATACCTCCGTTGCTATAATTAGGTCGTTTACAACCTTTTGATAGCTGGGAAAATAAAGTGCTTTCAAGGTGATGCTGAAAATATAAATAAAAATAGTTTACTAAGTACAGATAGATATTCTGGTTGTCTTCTTATAGTATACGTTGACACACAAAACATGTCGATAACAGGATTAAGCAATATTATGTGTTTCATTCAAATCCGTTGCTTAGAGCTAGAAGAAGCCCTACAGAGTATGTAAACTGCACAGACCCCGCTCTCTATTATTCCATTATATTATCTAGGTACAACAAAAATCTGAACATTGGACAAAGAAACCTATTAAATAATCGACGTAGTGCAGAAAGGGAAATATTATTAAAAAAATATCCAATATTCAATTAATGAAGTTTGGATTGTATTTTTTCAGCATATTGACACGGGTCCTTCACTCGCCGACATCGACGTGATGTATGACTGACTGACTTTTCTACCCTGACATAAAATATATATGATTTTATTGTGGTCGTTGTTATTTTCCATACAATGCTCACACAAGACTACTTAATTTAATAATATTTTAATTCCCTGTGGAAGGTATTGATGTATTGGACTTTGGTCGAGTTTCATGGGTCTGTAGGTTGGTTGGTTGGATAACCAGCATTCTTTCAATAAATAATCGGTTGATTTAAGGTACAGACACTTATCGTCTCGCGATTTGGATATCGGATAGTTACTACAAGTTATTTGGTGAATTTAGTGAAATAGTTTTGTTGAGCGTTAAAATGGCAGCTCCTGAAATTGTTGTGGATGATACTAGTGTTGCAGCCAACGTGGATGAATGCAATCATTCAGAAGGTGTACATGAGGGAGACTCTCTCTCAGTACCAGACGAAGAGGAGAAACCGTGAGTTTAAATGTTTCATTTGTGTATATGTATACCATCTCTACAAAACAAGATCATTAAGCCTGTTGTTGAAACTACTATTGGCAATAAATTAGGAGAATTTATATTCTTCAGTAATTTGTTTTATCGAAAAGAAAGTGAAAATTAATTCACACATCTAGATGGTTTTGCGTGATATCGTGATTTCTGATTAATCGATTTATTTTTATTATATTTGGAAAATAATACTATAAAAAATCCTTTCTCGTACATAATTTAATGTAGTTTTTTTTTTCAAAAAGTATGTTCCTGCTACAGAATTATTGATTGATGTAAGCGTTTAAATGGTTTACTAAGAACTTGAGCATATACCTACCTAATAATATTACGACAATTTATATGATTTATGTAAAACTATTTAGAAAATCTGTCTTCTGTGATATGAATGTATTTTATAAAATTCGTAATATTATATAATAATTTCGTGCGATTATCCTTGAAATAATGGTTATCTCATAAGTCATAATGTAGTTATGTAAGGAATGTTTTAAATTTAATTTAGGTAATTATAGATAAAAATAGACAGTGGCGGTTCTAATAATCGTCAGTCTGCGTCGAGCAAAAAGTATTCGTGGAGGTTATTACATTTTTGAAAGGCTTCTCGTCATAATAACGATAAAATATATATGGACTAAATTACAGAGATAATATTTTTTAATTGAGAGGATTTGCTTTTTTGTAACAGCTAAGGTAAAAAATGAAAATATTTAACGGTTGTACGGAAAATATCCATGATAACATCTTATAATAATTATTGCTAAATGTGGACTAAATTTTAGAAAGATTAGGAAAAATCTGAATAATACATTAGTAATTTTCACAGAGATTTTTATAAAATTGACTTCCGTAGAACGATCACATAAATAAAATTTTAAGTAGGAGTTATTTGTAGAGGCTGGAGCAATCTTAAAAGGAGCGGATGACAAAATATAGAATGCGGTAGGAAGAAAAATAATTTTGTAAGAAGGAGGTGAGGGGGGTGGGGAGTATTCGCCGATTGCAACATACATACATTTTGTGTACATTTCTGTACATATAGACTATAAAGGATGATAGATTATATGAATTAGATGACGTTACGAGTTCATCTTTTGTA